>JAQMCX010000032.1:9853522-9870733 GCA_029814765.1 Acanthurus leucopareius
GATAGACATCAACACAGACATATACATGCAGGTGCATACACACACACGGACACACACATGCACTCACACACACACACACACGCACACACACGCACACACACGCACACACACACACACACACACACACACACACACACACAGACACACACAGACACACACAGACACACACAGACACACTCTGAAAGTTCATATACCCCTGCACATGCACACTGAAACAATCAGAAGATGTACATACTGTACAATGTTTACAAGGTTGTTTTTTACCTGCAGTCGGTTTGTATACTCTCCAACTGAATGGAAGGGGAAACAGTGGTCAGCCATTTCTATTTAGATTCAGCCAGTTCTATTTAGATAAATGCTTGATTAAGGAATACAGAAAACTTTATGTTAGAATATGTCTTGAACCAAGTTCGGTCTCAGTTAAAAATGGATTCATATGCTCATGGTGATAAGAATCATCTCAATAATTTGTGTACCTCCTGTTTAAACTATTTGTGTTTATTTTTGAAGACAACCTCTAGCCTATCAAGTCTTTATCACAGAGAGTTTTATCTAAATGACCCAACCTGAGTCTGTGTGTTCTTCAGTATGACATCCGTCAGAAGGCCTTGAAGCTGACTGCAAACAGCATGTATGGCTGCCTGGGATTCAGCTACAGCCGCTTCTACGCCAAGCCGCTCGCCGCCCTGGTCACACACAAGGGGAGAGAGGTGAGTAAAGCCTGCGTATTTTACATAAACCTTCCAAATCCCCTGTTGGGATTTGATTCTGGTTTAAAACAAATATAATTACTTCCATTTTCATCCACAAGAGGGCACTGCTACATTATTTTCCAATCATGCACCACTCCTTCCACTGTTCCTTTTTCATTTTGACTTTTCCGCAACTTTTGTTTTTTTTCCTGTCTCACAGTTGTCATGCTTCTTATCAAACTCTTTCTCCCTCACCTCATGCCCTCGTCCTGTTCTAAATGTTATTATTCCTTTAAGAGACCTGTCATAGTGTGTGATATCAATAGCTCCATGAAACTATTTTCCAGTCTTAAAATGCCACAGGAGCACACATGAAGCTCACACGCTGTCCATGCAAAGACCGATTGTGTACGCTCTCAACGCACAAATGAAATAACAAGGGCATGTGTTCTGCCTGACATAAACAGCTAAATCTGGTTTTGTAACTGAACACCACACACACACACACACACACACACACATTCTCTCTCTCCCACCATGTCAGTGGTGGTACATGTTCATTTAATGAGCTCTAACAGTACACATCCTCAGCAGAGGCGTCGAGCTTTGCCTCAGGGGAGTCCTTCATTAAGATCCCCTTACACACTCATTGTGCTCTCTAATAGAGGGCAGGGCAGTAACTCTGAGCGTGTGTGTGTGTGTGTGTGTGTGTGTGTGTGTGTGTTTAGTCAGTTGGTTTGTGCCTCCAGACACACTCGGTGTTCGCTGACAGAGCTACATTGTAAAAGGTTCACGTTGAGTTGCTGGACAGGTGGAGCTTCCCTCCTTGCAGACTTGCTGCTTGTATCTTTATCCACAGTCGGAGGTGGATGGACTGATTATGGTTTTGCCCTGTTTTGGTTTTATTTCATGAAGAAAGGTAGTCTGCAACATATCTACTGCTTGTAACAGTGACATTGCTGCACTTTGCAAGCTGTGTACAAGAGTGTTAAGGGAGTATTAAATATGGCTAATTGAAGTCCGTATTCCAAACTGTTCGGGGGCTTAAAACAAATCACCCCACAAAAAGATTTACTGATTTTGTACTTGTCCCTGCATCAATCCCACATCACCCCGTCTGAGGACTCACCTATCATGTAGCAAGTTACCATTGTACTGTTTTAGCTGTCACTTTTTATCCCTCAGCAATTATACCACAATATGTTTTTCTCTTGCAGCATAATCCAGGTGTTTTACCTGAGTTAACCTCACTGTTTTCTCACTGACAGCATTAGTTACACATCATGTACATGTAGCTTAAATTATTCTGCAACACAGCTCGAGGGTGCACAACACGAGAAGATTGTTGTTGTTGTTGTTGTTGTTGTTGAGGGGAAATTGAAGAGGTAACAAAACAAATATGTTTTATTCAGATTTAACAGTTGTTAAACAAATGAAGTGTGCTGCACAACTTCTCCATCTTACTTTATTTCAGGCTGATTTGAATATACTGAAACTCACTTATGACATTAATTGACATTTTGTTTGTATGCCACATTAGAGATAAACAGCAAAAAAAGAAATATAACTACAGAAAGAAAATACAGTGAAATATTTAGAGACCGTCTTTTTTGTAGAAAATTGCATGGCATGAATTACACACAGAAAATCTTAACACTGACGTCCTCAGGTCTTCTCAGCTGCTGTCTCAAGCAGAGAAGGTTGAAAGAATGTGTCTGTCGAATCTGATCCATATTCGGTTATGTTCACTGTAATACAAGCAATCATTTTTTGCTTCTGTTTATCTACGAGCTTTCGCCAGGAAAAAACAGCAGTTATTGTGTCGTGATATGTTCTGATTTGTTTATATTGAAATGGTTTTCAAATCTTTTAATCATCTTGAAAGCTGTTGATAGCCCACTTCGCCTCCAGCGTTTTCTCAGCCTTCTGAAGTTACCCATCGTGCTGAAGGGACCGTAAACAAGTTTGATTGTATTTAATTAGGACTTAGCTGCCTTAGTACATTTCATACAGTGAGGAGTGATACGACCGGTTGCAGAGACGTTTCCGAAAAGGTCATGAGTCAGATTTGAACCTACAATGTGCTGAGTACACAAAATAGACCCCAACTCGCTGAGGTAGCAGGAGACTCCCCTTTGACTCAATCCTAGTGTTTTGTTTACTTTGTATCCATGATCCGAGCCCCACATCTATTTATATGGCAGATTGTGTGTTTGGGAAAAGCTCGGCATCAACACAACCGGGGAGTCCCACTGTGAATATGATACGCTAAATAATGTTGTTGATTGAAATTTATTACTGTGTGGAATCTATATTTGGATGTTTAATTATTGGATATTCTGTTTTCAACAAATTCAGTTACCCGCTGTGGTTAAAAACCATATTTACGAAGTTTTACATTGCACAGAGTTATATTATTTAATGTTGTGAAATATTCACTGTTTACCATCCAACCTCAGCTTATTTTTGTCCAAGTGGCAACCCCTGGGACTGAAAAATGAAGCCAATAAGAGTGCCAAAGACTGTAGTTCTGTGAATGGTCACTTGAGGCTAGCTCCAAAAACGGGTCAGAACTCATTGAGCCCTACTTAAAATGAAAAAATGACATTTTAACTTTAAAGTTTAAACAATCATGTTTGGAGTTTGTAAAAAAAAGAAGAAGAAGCAAAGCCATGTTGATCTCTATGACTATTCCTAATTCATGACACTTATAAGAAAAGGTTCATTTTTATATAACTTGCTCATTTGAAGTATAGTCAGGCTTGAAGTTTTGCATTATTAAGAACGTGGCAGCTTTGAGTGAAAGCAGCTGGTAGTTGCTGGCTCTGTGTCACACTGTCACTGGTAGCAATGTGTTGACCCCCCTGCTCCACTTAACCAAATAGTCACCTCTGGCTCCAAAAAACAAATTTATAACACCAAACTTAAGGCTTCACAATGATACTTAACAAACCGATGGGTGATGTCATGTTGGGTCCATCCACTCTGTATGATGCAGTCTGTGTTATATTTTGTTAGCTGGGTTAACAATATCAAAGCAAAGCCAGCTTCTGTTAAACTTTAGCCATGTTCTCAGATTACAGGTCATCACACCTTCTGACACTTTGATTCAGGCAACAGTTGACAAATTGGTGCATTTTTATTGAGTTTGCACTGAGCGCCAAAGTTAAATAACCTAAGCCAAGTAGTTCTTGGTAGTTTCCGACTGCGGCGAGCCAAAAAGGGCCAGCTGGCATTTATGGCAGGGTTAGTAGTGTATTTGTGGGTATTGCCGTTTGCACCCCCGCCCCCATTTTAATCGTCACATTTGCACTCTACTTTCATATCATGATTTAGGAGGCTTTTTATTTTTGTAATTTCAACACGCACATCAACCGCCACTCTGTCCGCAGTGTAAATCCAACCCCCCCCGCCCCTCAGCATGCTCCCTTCATCCGTTTGGATGAGTGAATGTGCATGTGTTCTGTGTATTTATTGATTGGCTTTGCTCTCATCTTTCTCTCGCTCTCATTTTAAATTGAGGACTAAACCCCCCTTGTGGCAGAACGGGTCAGGCTGGGGGGCCACAGTGGTTTCTCGGCCCAGCGGGATGGCTCAGATGAGGGGGGGGTTGACAGACCCTTGGCGGTGGCTCTTCTGATCAGGCTTGCCAAGTTAAGAGGGGAAAGCCTCCACTTAGCTCCCCTTCTCACCCTTGTGTGTGTTTCTTGAGCATGTCTTAAATCTATCTGTGTGTCGTGTTGTGTTGTTTTACATGTGTCTATGTCTGCGTGTGTGTGTGTGTGTGTGTGTGCGTGCGTGTGAGTGCACAAGTGCTACTGGCCGAACTCTGCCCTTTGTCGGGGGACCATTTGTTGTGGCCCTGCTCTGTCCTGGTATGTGTGGGTATTAAAGGGGGGGGATGATGGGTATTAAGAGGAAGGTGAAGGTTTAGGATTACACAGCCATAGATTGATGTCCCCCTCAACCCCACAGCGTTATTTTGGGTTCTTTTGTATGTTCGCCAGAGAACAGTTGGGTGCAGAGAAACAGATATTCGAAACTCAGACAACTTACACGCATGTGTGTATAATGGGCTGATAAATGCATTCGTCATGCCAGGAAGACTTTTATTGTCCACCGACCACTGACTGATGGATCCCTGACTTCAGCTGACAAATAGAGAGAATTAAACTAAGGAGGAAGGAGAATCTTCTGCAGATGCTTTTGGAGATCAAAGATCAGTTTCAGAAAATACTGCTTAACATTTTGGACGATGCTGTGTGGATTTCATATGCTGGTGTTAATGCTGCCAGTTACTGCAAAAGAGAAGTGTCAGTTTACAATTAAGAGCATGACAAAAAGCTGCTGTGCCTGAATTGTAGTTCATCTTTCTCCTTGATGTCAACAGAGGCCATTGTAAGCTGCTGATTGTTGTGGAATGCAGATTGGTTTGACCTTTTGGCCCTTTTGCCAGCAAATCTGACAACCATTAGCAGGTGTGTGTGTGTGTGTGTGTGTGTGTGTGTGTGTGTGTGTGTGTGTGTATGTGTGTGTGTGTGTGTGTGTTTGTGTCTCAGGATGCAGGATGACTCCTAAGAGCCATTCTACTGTAATTGAGTCTCTGTCCTTGTGTTTAAAAACAGCCTGACAGGAGCTCGTAGTTGACATTATTGGATGGCATGCGGAGTGAAGGATAGAAGCGGGCTTGGGTAACCGAGCCGAGGGTGTGGAGAGGTCAAAGTTTGGTTTAGGTTAAACCCTCTGTGTGTGCTTGTGTGCAAAGGTGCGTGTGCTTGTAATGAAGTCTAAATAAATATTGTTGCCCGCGCTGTCGATCATTCTTGTTCTGTATCATTCCTCTCATCTCAAGAATCACAAAGCTTTTACCAGAATGAGACACAGGAACACCTAAACAAGCCTGCTCCGTCTCATCGGTGTGTCTGTCAGGCTGCACTGAGACGATGTGCCAGTACATATTGTTTCCCCGTTTCTCTAATTCAAGGTCTCAATTGCTGTTGCTGCTGTCTCAAAATCACAGTGGTCATTTTTATATTTCCTGGAATGAGACACAAGAATACATAAGCCTGCCTCGGCTGATGTGTGTGTCAATGTGTGACAGCCCGCGTATGTGTGCACGCTGCCTGGGGAAATGAGGGCTGCATGTTTCCATGGTCCTGTAGTCCTCTTAAAGAGCTGGCTTTACTCCTGATAGGAGTGGACTTAACAAATAGTCACATGGGAGCAGCGCTGCTATTTTGGCTGCATTAGCTTGTCTGTGAGGGATGACAGTGAACAGGTTTCGGAATCTAAACTGCGACTTTAGAAACACCTACTAATGAGGCCATGTGAGACTGGGCTAATGTAGGGGATTATAATTTATTAAGGATTGATCTGACATATTGGGGCTAGTGAAAGAGTTGTAAATGAGAGGATAATTAGAACATGGTTTAGGGTGACTTGGCAAGTAGGTGATACATATGTTCAGTTCTATTAAAACCCTAAAAACATTTTGGCCTAATGAACTCGATCCCTTTAATCTAAATTAGCACATAGGGACGGTATAGACGGCATGTAGCTGCTCATATGAGCTGCAAAATAATTTGACCTCTCGTTTGAGGAGCTTCAAACAAATGTTAACTTTATACCGTTTTTTAAAGTCACTTTATTAATTGCTGATTGTTAAAAAGCAGACAGTCCAGACCTTTGGAGTTACTTGTATCAGCCAGACAGAAAGGATGAGTGGTTACATACTTAGTATTTAAAACTGATGTTTTTATTTAACTTGAATGTGTTTAGGTTTTCCTAACTACGAGTCCAGTTGGAGCTGTGATCCTGTGAGAGTAAATAATGAAGGTTAGAGCTGTTTTAACTAGCGACTAGTGTTTTCTGTGGTGCTGAAAACACAGTCAGAATCATGGAATTTTCATTTAAAATAACAAAAACAGAATCACTTGTAAAATATGGTTTGTTGCCAAACTTTGGCTGCATTTGATAAAAAAATCTGGGTTTTCAAAGCTACAGATTCAGATTTTAATTCTCTGTAGGGTCATCATTATGACCCCTTTCTTATAATTTTAAAAAAGTGAATAAAATATTTGAAATAAATATAGCCTAATATAACTTTAAAGTTAAGCTATAATAAGTTTCTAGAAAGTAGACCTTCCTCAGTTTATGAGATTGATGCTAATGTGTACTGACAAATGGTCATTATACCTTCCTGCTATCCCAAACATTACGTTTTAACGAGCCCTTTTGACTAGCCACGCGTTCACGAGGTATTTGCCTCACAGCATTTTAAGAATTCATTGGTGCCTACTTTGACTGTGCCAGGGGTGAAGTGACACATCAGGATGTGTCCTTTCCAGCTATTAAAGCTCCATATTTTTAATTGACCAGACAGCAGGAGGATTGTTGTCATTGTCGAGTTATTTTCGATGAACACCGGCGTGTGTGATCTCAGCCGGTTGTATTAAATCAGACACAGCTTTACAACAGATTGACCCTCCCAGCAGCAGACATGAGAACACAGCTATGGCATTTGCCAGGACAGGTGTATACGCGTATTTGTGTGTGGGTGCAAGTGTCTTTGCAGTCATGCATTCTTACATGCAAGTGAAATCATTTTGGTGAAAGAGGGATTTTCATTCTCGGTGCATGCAGCTCTGTGCATATGTGCATATGAGAGCTCGCAATAGCAGAAGCTATAAATCTTTTATGCGTCTTTGTGGGCCGATTCTGTCAGTGGAAAAGGTGGGGCCTGTCTGTGTGTGTGTGTACTTGCGCGCATACTTGCCTTGTGTGTGTGTGTTGCGCGTACAAGCCCCCCCGCCCCTCAGCAGCTCTGACAGTGGTGTGTTCCTCCACAGGTGCTATTTCAGTCGGGCGACTGTCATCCCAAAATGCTTTTCCGCTGAGTGCTTTTCAAAACAATCGTCACTGGTGCCCCAAGCTCTTTTTTACAAGGGTCCTCTGCCTCACTGAGGTTTAACGTGCTGCCTCTGATCCGCTGATCAGTGAAGGGGTGTTTAGTATATGTGGATGTGTGTGGAGGGATTCAGAATGCAGAGTTGAAGGTGGGACTTGGATCCCCTTTAGCAACTTGCCCATTTATATACCTATCATTCTGTCTCAAAGGAAGCAATAAGGATAATGTTATCTGTAAACCTTTTGAATCTCAACCAATGAAGGCCAGTTCATTTATTCACCGGCAAAAGACAAAAGATATTTTGATGAGAAGGTGGAAAAATAAAGAATACATGAGAGTGACATGATAACGAGACACTTAAATCCCTAAAGGATAAGGCCAACAGATAACTGAACAACAGCTGGGGAAAAGGCGGATATCACAGCAAGGCTGAACCACTCATCAATTAGCCTGAAAGGGTGCCATAATGAACAGTTAATGGGTACAGCTCATGCACCGACACACAGGTGCACGCGAAAAGACATGAGACATAGTTAAAAGATTTGAATTAAAAGGACTTATAAGCTGTGGGCAAGTGCAGATTTTACAGTGAGATGGGAGGACTTGGTACGAAAAAAGTTTCTGAATACCAAATTTCGAATTGATTTCAAGTTTTCTAACTTCATTTCTGTTCTGAGAAACTTGATTTAGGGTTAGTCAGCTGCCGTAGTCAGCTGGACAACACTTGTTTTTCATCATGGACCTGTGCCCCTGCAGTTGTCTCCCTTGGTCATTTCATGGCAGCTTTGAGTGTTGCAGACTATGGTTGCACCACTTAACCCAACTACATCTTTTAGCAGCATTGGCAGGGTCAGCTGCCCTGAAGTCTGCGGCCTCAAGTCTCAAGGCAGATTGTTGGGTACATTATGTTTTAAAAATTGGGGAGTATGAAGGGAAAATGTCACCTGTTGAAAAACTGTTGGAACACTAGAACTCTCCACAGCAGTCGCATGCACAATTGTCCAAAACTGGTGGGTCTGAAAAAGTTACAGACTGCAGGGTTTTAAAACTGCCGTCTGCAAGTTGCAAGTTTAAATCAGACTTGTATGTAAATCCTTAAGGTGTAAAAGCAATGCAGATCGACCACATGATTTCTTGTAATCATAGATGTGGTTTCAGCATGATTTCAAACTGCAGTCAAATCCATCTTGTAGTCGTGAAACCGTCAAACAAGCGATCTTTTGGGCAACGTTCGATTTCCCTTCATGGGTCAGTGATGCGGGATGTCAGACCACGTGATGACATGCTTACAGCTCGTAGTTTGTTTGTAATAAGTCAGTGTGAACATCAAAAGAAATCAATCAACCAGATCAAGAGAAATAACAGCAAACTAATTGTTTGATACTTCATGCTGCTTTCTCAGTAGGATGCATTTTTACAATATATACATGCACGCAATGAATGAGAACTAATACCTGAGCCCACACCTTGTGTCCTGAAAAGGAAGGATAAGCTGAGATACAAGTATAGAAAAAATATTTTCCACCCATGTCCTGATCCTGATCCCTCACTCTGTGGGAGCGCTTGTCACTGAGCTGCTCAATTAGTGTCCAGTCTAATTACACTGTATTAAGACCAAGGAGCAGAGAAGTGAAAGAGGCAGGAACACAAGATAATTGAGTGATGTACTACAGAGTCAGAAAAAAAAGAGGAAATGGTTACTGGAAGATTTTTAACCGATTTTATAAATTTAGTGAGCAGATAATAGAGTAAGATATTGACCTCAGCTCAAACTGTTATCAATCTAATAAGGTTGGACTTGGGGAATATTATTTTAACCCAGTTAAAACAACCCAGCTTGCCTTCATTCTAAGTCACTTGCCACATGCCAGCAGTGGCTGTATGACCCACAGTTGAAGAACTACTTGTCTAACCATACTTCACAAGAATGGAGAAATATCAGATCTTGACAACTTGAAGGTGTACAAGAACTGGGTCTGTCATTTGGGCTGTCAAATGTCATTTTAAGGCCTGAATATACTCCCAATGGACCCTGGCACGGACAGCTGTGAAAGCTGTGGATGCGTAATTTTGTTTATGCTACTTTCTTGAGTGCTTGGAGGAAGTATTTAACACATGCACAATGGATCTGCATCTACAGGATGTGCATGCAGTGTCTGCACAGGGTCTGCAAGAACGCACTCTGATGACCATAATTTACACCTTACGGCCCCAGCGGACCCTCGCTTGCCAACCCAGGAAGCTCAGTTTTGGCTTAATAGTCCATGGTGACTTTTTTGAATGTCTTCCACCACTTCAGAACCCAGAAATATTCTTTTTATTATTGTAGATGTAGGAAATCAAGACTGTTGACTCTCAAAAGACTGGAGTTTGTAAAATTTTGTGAAACTTTTTCTAAAAGGTATTTGCGGAAATGTTAACTAGGTTATCAAAGAGTTTATATGATTAATATTATTTTTAATATAATTAGTTAGTAATTGCAGCTCCACATTATCCCCTTTTGAATTTTTAAGTCAATTTGAGAGACACAGTTGTGTTACTGGAATCAATGACACATTCTGGTGGTAACGTCCAGTAATACGACCCCAGTTGAAGCTTTTTTAGTTGTTTCCCCCAGTATGAGTGGCATGCACAGTGGTGACTAGTGCAGTCATCAGAGGCAAGACGTGCACACTCTTCTTACCCCCTGGGGCAATGTGTTTGCATTGGTCCATGTAGAATGTGTGTGTCGGCATGTGTTTAAAGATGAGCACTCAAACACACACATTGCACCATGGTCAAACGACTTGTCTTTCACACGGTCCATTCCATGAAGCAGCCTGTCCTGCTGGAAGTGACAGCATATGGAAAACCCGTCTAAATGAGTCCACATCAATTACATCAACACGTTCTCACCTCGCTCGCCCTCCCCCCCTTTAACTCACTTTGCTGTTGCTGTGTCCCTGTCTTCCTCCCATCACCCTGTTCATCACTTCTCTGCCCTTTCCTTCTGTCTATTCTTTGATCATTCCATTCACTGTTTCTGCCTCTCACCTTTTCCACCGCTTCGCTTTTGCCAGTTTATCAGACAGCCCACAGCTTATATTATAGGACAGCTTTTAATGATTAGAGTTTTGATATAGTATAAAGGTTTGTTCACATTAATAGATCTTCCACACTAGTGTTCAGATTAAAGAAAAGCTTGCATTTAAAACAATGCACGGGGGGGAAAAAATTGGAAAACTTTGACAGGTGAAATCCACTTTAAGCTTTTATTGTGGCAACCATGAAGCAAACATAAGAAGGTAGCGCACACACAGCTGAAGTTTAGGGACAGGAAAGCTGTACTTTTCAGTATCTCTACCTGAATTTCTCTTGATTTTCTGTACTTCATCTGCAGTTCTATCATGCTCAAAAATGTTTCAAACTGCTGGAATTTAAGCCTGTAGTTTTGACCCTCTGTGTTACAGAATGAGCATGTCTCACTTTGGCTCAGTTCGCTCATTTCTCCTTGTTATTTTTGTATAATAAATTACCTGCTCTACTCTCACTCAGTGCAGCTGTGATTCACGTTTTAACTTGGAAGAAAAAAGCCTTTTTCATTCATGACTTTAAGGCTTTCGTGCCACAAAAAAATCTGATTCTTCCGCCTCTGAAAACTTTTAAAAAATATCTCACTAATCATTATATTTGTAGTCAGTAGTCGTGGCAGTACAGCTATTTTTTGCCCTGCAGATGATCAAACTGTACAGTCAATCAAAGCTCGCAAGACTCAGGCTCGTCATTTTGACTGCATGAAAGCTTAGCAGCCACAATTTAGCGTTTATGAGGCCAAGGTGTGTGTGCGTGTGTGTTTGTGTGAATGTGTGTGTTTGTGGTGAGACCTTGACCTTGACTGCAGTCCCTAATGGAGGAGGCTGTTCTGTGAATTACTCAAACTCCCCCCACCGTTCAGCGGTATGTAGCAGCCCATAAAGCATGCTTAAGTCCCACTCTGGTTTCAGGGAGTGGAACACCCCCTCCCCCCCTCGTCCTACCACAGCCCGCCCCTTCCTCACACTCTGAAATAGCCACGTCCTTGTCCCCACACGGAGCACAGTGTGAGTTGTGGTGTGTATATATGCGGCCGCGGTTGATTGAGGAGCAGATTGCTGGTGACAGGTCACACCGCGTTCCGTCCCTCCGACCCCCCCAGATTAGCCACCCGTAGCCCCCCCACTCTACCCTCCCCTTCTGTGGGCCCCCACCTGTTGGGAACCCTCTGCTGCTCAGATCTCTTCCTCCCTCTCTCTCTCTCACACACACACACACACACACACACACACACACACACACACACACACACACACACAGGACAACCTGCGTTAACAGAATTCTCCTATTTGTCCGTCACTCACTCTGCGGGTTATAAAGGCCATTACGAGTCATTAAGGTGTGTGGCGTGTGTGGTGTGTGGCGCGTGTGTGTGTGTTTCCCGGCCAGGGTATGTGTGGGTGGAAAAGACGCCTGTCACAGCACGCTCTCATAATTGCCCTCTTAGCCAATTATCCCCCATTTAAAAGCAAGTCACCTGCTCCGCTCCCGTGTCCACACAAATGCACGCACACACACACCCCACACACACAGGGAATAAATAACGTAGAAACTTAATGTTTAGTCACTGTCTGTTCGGAGGTGATATGTTTGTTTACTGCACTGAAATGCTGTGTGTGTTGTAACGCCTTTTGTTGTCTGTGTCAGTCCTCATTCATACTGTTGTGTTTGTTTTCTCTTTCAGATTCTGATGCACACCAAAGACATGGTTCAGAAGGTGGGTCATTATTAAGCCCTTGGCTGCCCTGATCACCGAATATAATACAAATGTAATCAAGGAAAATAAGAAAAAAAAACATTTTAAGTACAGCTGGAAGACTTGACTTTAAATTTGTATTAACAGCCATTTTTTAAAACAAAAGTGCATGATTTATTATGCTGGATGTCTTTAAATATTTTATATCCTGATTATAGCAAATTGAGATTTTTTATTTCACACAAGGTTTTATTTATGCCTGGGAGACACTTTAAATGTTATCGAGGAAAAATAAAAAAAGTTTACATACAAAACTATTTCAAAGGAATAATTATAAAAAGATTTTTAAAAAATGAAGGATTTAAAGAGATGAAAAAAGCTGTCTGCAGTTTGTAAAATAGCTTATTTTATAAGCAATTTCACTGAATTGAGCAAATATCTGTGCAAAAGAAGTCCAGGACAAAACTAATTGGATAAAGTAAAATATTTGAACAGTGAGAACAGCCAAGCATGTGCATAAAATAGCATCACTTCACTGTGATAGAGCCTTTGATAAAGGTTATGATAATGAAGTTTTTAATAATCAATAAACAACATAACGATATTAACATAAATAATCATAATAAATTAATTAGATTTTGACAACTTACATAGTAGTAATTGAGCGTTATGTTATTTTTTTACTAATTCATCCCATTGGTTTATTGCTCAGCTGTAACTAAAAGCTGATAAGTTTTAGCTTTTTAATTCTAAAACTTTTTTTGTTTGTCTGTATATTTGATTTCCTTTTTTTTTTAAATATTTGCCACAGATGAATCTGGAAGTCATCTACGGTGATACCGACTCTATTATGATCAATACCAACAGCAAGTCTCTGGAGGAAGTCTTCAAACTTGGCAATAAGGTGTGAAGAATGGAAGCTTTATTTTCATCTTGTTCAGCTGTTTTGACATTTGACATTTTCACTCAATCCATGTCTGTTTATTTTTCCTAGGTGAAGGCAGAAGTAAATAAGCTCTATAAACTGCTGGAGATTGACATTGATGGTGTGTTTAAGTCCCTTTTACTGCTGAAGAAGAAGAAGTATGCTGCCTTGATTGTGGAGAGCCACTGCGAAGGACGGTACAGCGTCAAGCAGGAGCTTAAAGGGTTGGACATTGTCCGCAGAGACTGGTGTGACCTGGCCAAGGAATGTGGCAAGTACGTTAAATGAACCAAACAGCTGGGACTAAAGGCTACGTTTGGGTTTTTCCCTCCTCATGAAAGTGTTGGCATATCAGCATGTTAGCAGTCTTGCTGATACTGTCCCATTTTGGATTGAATATGTGCCATTGCAAAGATCTTCTAAGCTTTTTGACGTAAATTTGTATCTATCTTCTTCACAGCTACGTGATTGGTCAAATCTTGTCGGACCAGAATCGCGATGTCATTGTGGAGAACATCCAGAGACACCTGGTGGAGGTGGGAGAGAAAGTAGCAGCTGGAGACATACCACTCAACCAGTATGAGATACACAAGGTGAGTGTGTGTTTGTTTGTGTATTTTTGCATCGATGAGGTGATTGCACGTACTTAGCAGAGTACAAAAAAGTCAAGTGGCGAATCACGTTGAGCCAAACCAACACACTCTGAGGCCCCGGCAAATGTTTGGAGCATTTATGTTTTTATCTGGTTTATTTTCTATTATCTGGGCCTACTCAATAGTTCATTCCGTTTTCTAATCTTTCTTTTTCTCCAGGCTCTTACTAAAGATCCTCAGGACTATCCAGATAAGAAGAGCCTCCCTCATGTACATGTGGCTCTGTGGATCAACTCCCAGGGCGGTCGCCGGGTCAAAGCTGGGGATACAATTTCTTACATCATCTGTAAGGTGTGTGCATATGAACATATATATCATTATACAAGACACAGTGACTGCAGTTATTTCAGGGTTATTAGGGATCTGTGCCATTAGTCAGCTAGTCAGTGAAACACTGCTCCCCTTACTAGTTTGTCCCACAAATACTCGTTCATTAAATTGAATTTTATTTGAAGTATATGCACAATTAAATTGCAGAATAATGTGCAATTTTCACAGAGCAAGACGCCCTCTCTTTTTGAGTCATTTAAAATATGATTTTGTTATTAATGAATATGATTAAGAGTTTCAAATGGGTGTTATAATTTAAGCAGTATTGTTTAGAATAAGTTTTAACCTACTAGATTAATTTTTGCTCCATTATAAGTGTTTTTCTGATTTCTCTCTTACGTTTCAACAAGTCTAGAATCCTAAAACAGCAAGAAACTTGTGTAACTTCAAGCGCATCCATAACAAAACATTTGAGCATCGTTAATTGCATACAACTGTTTGAAAAAGTAATTATTAGGTGTTAGAAATATTGTTAGTTTTAGAATTAAATTTCAACTCCTAATCACAATTTTTAGTATACAGACTTGTAAGTAGGTATAATCTAACAGTTGCACCACTGTGTGTTTTCTGTCTTCTCTGTCTCTCCTAGGACGGCTCCACTCTGGCAGCCAGTCAGAGAGCCTATGCTCTAGAGCAGCTCCAGAAACAAGAGAATCTCAGTCTGGACACTCAGTACTACCTCGCCCAGCAGGTCCACCCCGTGGTGTCCCGCATCTGCGACCCCATCGAGGGCATCGACAGCGTGCTCATAGCGACGTGGCTGGGTACGTTAATGCCAGGTTTTGTTCGACTGATGAGACCTTTTTGTTTTATTGAAAATGGGTGGTCCAACATTCTGCTGAAATTATGACTTGAGGAATTTCAGGTTGCCGTCTGCCATAGAAAAATGACAAATTACAGAAATTAGAAAAAAGTCAAGTGTTCAATGAAAGCATGTAATTAAAATTAAATGAGTGAAAGGTTTTTAATTGGTGTTGTTGACTTGCATAACACTTGAGATTAAATACTTTATCAGAATCCTTATTTGCTGTTTAAAGGCGCATTTTTTAATTAATAAACAGCAGCCATGAGGTATTTTGAGTGATAGTGCTAATCTCTCATTATGTTTGTGTTAGCATTAGTAATAATTCCTGCTTTATCATCTGTTGACAGCTGAAGCAGCCAAATAAAAAAAAATTCTCATGTGTAATGTCACAACAGTAAAAGTACAAAATATATGTTCCATTGTTGTCAAACTGTCTTAAAATGAGGTTGTTTGGATGGATATTTAATTTGGAATATATAATTTGTCTGCTTCAATACATCTCTGTGTCAGCAATTATTCTAATTAACATAAAAAGGAGAGATGTCATTAAATAATCTGTTATGTAAAGCTGATTTGTTTTTGTTCATGCCAGGTCTGGACCCAGGTCAGTTCCGGGCCCAGCAGCAGCATCAGAGGGAGGAAGAGGCTGACGGCACGCTGGGAGCTCCGGTCCAGCTGACTGACGAGGAGCGCTACAAAGACTGTGAGAGGTTCACCTTCACCTGCCCTCAGTGTGGCACCGATAACATCTACGACAGCGTCTTTGAAGGAGCTGTGAGTGGAAACACACACTGTTAGCTCCCAAAAATCTGTGTTTTTTCATGATTCATGTGGCCGTTAAGAACGTGTGACACATCAGAAAGTGTTTTTCTTTTTTGTCCTATAAAAAGGAGCACACTGTTTATCATTACTGTCCAGATTTGTCAGCTGGTACATTGATCAGTTTGCTAATGAAGCTGTTTCAGTCACACTCACATTGTTTTCTGTCCAACATAAAATGTTTTTTTGAATGAAGTATTCTCATTGAAGCATGCTGCTGCAAAATTTTACAAATATTCTGCTGTGGATTAGTCATGAAATAATCCAAAACCTCGCTTTATCCAAGATGGGTCAATGCATTATTAATTCTACACTTACAGCTTATCCATTGCCATTGTTAAAAACAGTCTCTCTCCATAGTCATTAATTTGTCCAATAACTCAGACTAGATCTTAGGTGCAAATGGAAATAGATTAGAATTTGAGTCACTACAAACGTTTTTTCTCCATGAGGAATGAAAAATATGTAATCTGACGCCGGGATTTACATCATCCCAGAGGAAATGTTGCCAAAACCTTTCCGGATGATCCTCTGTCTAAGAATCTCCTGTGAATCTGGGGGTTCATTAGGTACACTTGGCTCAAATACATGTAATCAAATCCTTTACTGAGTTATTTAGCCTACCCACATTGATATAAATATTGTGTACAAAATAATTGAAGCACCTGTTGGTGTAATGAAATACAATTCAACAGCACCACAAACTACATCTTTCAAAATAACATTATAGCTTTAATGAATGGAGGATCTATTGCAGGACTGTGATATTAGAGTGCACCTAATGAAACGGCATCTGAGTGAATGTGACAGTTATGTAACGTAAGCTGCGGCAGAAGAGTATGTTGTGTCGATGTCCTTGTGTGCAGCACAGAAAACCACACGGTGAAACTAAGACAGACTGAAAGGAAAAATAGGTGATTTCTTTTTTATCACAATCATGGGTTTCACTGGTGTAACAGAATAATCACTTGAGACACAGATAAAGGGTCTGAGAGAGTGGAAGAATGGGCTTTCCAAAGGCATTTCAGTCAAACTTCCTGTGAAGGATTCATGCTTCAGTCATCCTCCATATTGTGTCTCTGTCTGTATTTTTAGACAGCTGCCTGGCTCCAATATGGACTCTGTTTTCATTGGCATAGTTTGGACTCCACAACTTGAAAAGCCTTTCCTTAACCCCTGCTGCTCTATGAACACACACATACACACATGGATCTTCCACCATTTGTCAGGCCAAGGTCGTGTGTGTGTGTGTGTGTGTGTGTGTGTGTGTGTGTGTGTGTGTGTGTGTGTGTGTGTGTGTGTGTGTGTGTGT
>JAQMCX010000032.1:9882044-9994381 GCA_029814765.1 Acanthurus leucopareius
TGTCCCATTCTTACCATTACTTTATCAAACTTTGCCTTAAATCCATATTTTATTTTTTTTTTTTTTTTTTTTTTTTTTTTTTCAATCTTTCGCGCTCTGCTCCTATCTGCCCCCCCAGGCTGCTTTACTGTGTCTGACTCTGTGGCGACAGGTTGTAAACCAGAAGGCCAATTTCTGCTGTCACTGTAGCCACTTAGGCGGCCATTGCTGTGCCTGAGGGCCGTGGCACTTTAAACTGCAGGCTGAATAAAACATTTAACTCCCTGTGCTCACTCATGCACCCCCTCTCCACCCTAAAACCTGTCGTCTCTCTTCATTTTACCTGCACCTCGACCGCACTTTTTGATCCCTACGCTCCCTCATAACATACTCCTTTCATGTGCATCAAAGGTAGACTGATGATGACTGTCTAAAGCAAACTTACACAGCAAAGTTTATAAGGTGAAATAGAGCAAATAAAATTAGGCACATTAAGCAGAAAAAGGTTAAAACAAATATTTAGAAAAAGAAAAATCTAGAGAGTAAAAACCAGTGCTTTTATCTCCCAATATCAGTGTTGTAAGCGTTAAGTGGTAATTGTGAGAGGCAGCCGTGTTGAGTACAGTTGTCGGGCTCAGTGTGCTTTTTTTAATAGAGAATAAAACCTTTACATGGCTCCTCATTATGAAAACAGAGCATACGTGCAAGGTATTGATGTTACTTTAACAAACGGTCGTGTGTTTTCTTTTGCCATAAATTGTACAAATAAATCTAATTAAATTTATTTATCATTCTTGAGCCCCATTAGCCACTACAGAGGTTGCAGCCACAGAATGAATAAGAATGAATAAATGAAAATTGCTATGACAAGAAAAACCAACTGTATCTAAACAATCACTCTTTTCACCCACTGTGAGTCCCTGTCACATCAGGACCCTTAAAGGCTTAAGGGGTTGATAAAAGGACAGGAGCAAGCTAAACTGGTAAAGCAACCTTCAGTAAACTACATTCAAGTTATTAATCTCTTTTTGTCCTGGCTAACATCTGTGGAGCTGATTATGTGCCAGTCTGATTTATTAGATACATTAAAACATTATTAATGCAACCCACTTAAATTCTTTGTCCCTTTACATACATTTGATGACATTAAACTGACCTATAAAATAAAAGATTTCCTTGTGACGGAGGCCCCCTGAGTGTGATGGCACTCAGTCAGGGGGCCTCCATCTGGTTGAAGGATCTGAGTCCTCCACAATATGCTGGTTTGGTCTTGTTAGCACCGTGGTACAACCCAGTGAATAAACAAACAGATGGCATGCAACAAAGACAACCACCGCCACACAGCTCGCAGAATGAGTTCAGAAAATAAAAAGCATGGTGTTTATCCTGTGAAGATGTCATAAATTCCGCTTGTGTGACATTTAAGCAGGAATAAGCTTTCAAATCATTCATGTAAACAGCCTGGGCAAGAAATCAGAAGGCTCTTCTTCTGTGGTGTCCTGAAGAACTAATATATCCATTTCTGTCTTAAGAGACCAGACTTAACATCAAACACAGCCCCTTTGCTCTATTTCTGCAGCTTCTAACTCTAAAAATGTTTTCCTTGTTGTTTCCCATATTGTGCAAGTTGTCTAAATAATGATAATGATAATTTACTTCAATACCCAAGTAGAGGAGCTAATTTTACTCATTTTTACTCAATTTTTCTCAACCCAGAATTTTTCATTATTTTTCACATCAAAAAGTTTTGAAATGTTTCTGTTCAATATTTAATTAACAACAAAACTTGTCTTAAATATTTATAGTGTTCTCTTTAGACAGTAAAAGGACTGCATTTGCGCTTTACCTGGATATATATACTAGGACTGGGTGAGATCGACAAGATCAAATTTCATCATATTTTTGACCAAAGCTCTTAATTTCAATATTGCAGCAATATTAAAGGGATACAACTGTTGGTGCTTTTACAAAATAACAGCATAATAGATGTTAATTAGTCATGTGGACAAAAAGAGCAATGCTTTTAAACTATAAAATGACCGTAACTAATCTCATATTGCAATATTTCCTTGTCACATTTTCCAGACCTATAAAAGACCCTAATAAATGTTGCAAATCCTCACATCTGACCTCTTTCAGAGAAGAGACGTTTTTTTTCCAAGAAATTGGTGTAACATGATTTATATGAGGCTGATGCTGACTTCTCAGTATTAGGTAACATAGTTTTCTGACTCAAGCCCGTGCATGGAGATTAATGGCCCAGCAGCTTACATATTAAATTGCTGCTAATTATGCAAAGTACTCAAGGGACCATTCATGGCTGTTTGAGCTGGTGTTAGATTAGACTGTGCTCAAACAACCAGGGAAGAAGATGAGATTTCCACCAGCGTCCAGTCTTTTTTTGTCTTGTTTAAGTTTTGGATTTTTTTTAAGTTGGATGCTCCATCAGTTTTCTGTGCATCAAGCCAGACTCTGCCTGCTGGATCATTTTGGCTACGTTCCCTTTATGCTTTTTAATCTGCCAGTATCATTATATAAAATATAGCTAATATGAGCACCAGCCTGAACGATAATCACGGTTTCTTTCTCCGTTTATGTTACCGTAAAAACACTTGTTTGTGCCAGAGCTTTTGTTAAAGAGCGTCTTGTTCGTGACTCTGTGCTCCATTTCTCTCTTGCATCATGGTACATTTACCATCGCTGTGGGTGCTGCGTCTCCTCTCTACTCCTCCATCCATTCCTCTCTCTCTCTATCTCTCTATCTCTATCTCTCTCTCTCTCTCTCTTCCTTTTTTCTCCCTCCCTCCCTCCCTCTCTCTCTGGACACAGATTCAGAGCGTGATCTGATCTCCATGTAATGGGAGAGTAATAGGCACTCTGCCTTGATTGGTTGGTAATTTGGGGGAGTTATGCACAGGTGCAATTTGTAATATTTTCAGTAAATTAAATTTCTTTCTCTTCCTCTCTCTCCCTCGCTCTTCATCTCTCCCTCGCTCCTCTCCCTCCCTCCAGAGCGCTTAACTCAAATGGACCATTTTTTTTTTCAGTGTCTCAAATCTCTGTTCCGACTTTTCTTCTCTCCCCCTCCTTTTATACAATGCTTTCTTCCCCCGATCCTTTCTTTTCATTTTCTCTCCCTCCTTAGCTCTAACACTCATTCTCTCTTTTCCTGGCTTGCTCTTTCTCTCCTCCTCTCACCCTCCCTTTCTGTGTCTCTCTTTTTCTCCCCTCGTTTTATTGATGTACGCTCAGGCGCCCATTAGAGCTCCCTTTTTCCCTCTAGTGGAAATTGCAGCATGTTAATTTTCACACAAATTACGGCAATAGCAGGTATCTCTATTTGATACATTATAGCGGGAGCAATCAGAGATAATTGAGTGCCTTTCAGAGGGAGACGGCTGCATTCACTGCCGGCTCAAAGCTGCCCCATTATCGCCTAATCGCTCTTTAAACACTGAATTTTGCCGAACAAAAATTCTTGTCATAATTTTGCTTAAGTGTATTTGGAAATCACAGTCCTTTGAGCGAGGATAATTGAAATCAAATCCCTTTCACTGGAGCTGACATTTCTACATTTCCCTCCAATTGAAATTAATTTCAAAAATTGAGCATGAATATCTTCAAATAGCAGGCAATTATGCCTTTCAATGGGGAGAAATTACCGGTGCTGAATCGTTGGAGGCTTGCGGGCGAGAGCACCAGTTAAATGCCTTTGTTTCCCGCCGTGTTTGCCTAGTAAAGATTTACATATATTGACTCATTATGGTGTCTTGTGAAGCTGATCGGCGTGACTACCACAACCGGCAATAACGCTCATCGCATCTAAAAAGCTCAAGAGTTTTAAAGCCTTGTGGCCTCACAGCTGAGGGAAAATGTATGTTTGTTTCTCTCCATCTCTCTCCCTTTCTCACCCCCTCTCTCTTGCTGCAGCTGCAGTTGTGTGAGGGCTCGGATATTGTAGCTCCAGTATTTACAACGCGTGTTTGTCGAGTACATAGAAAAGTGTGTGAATCTGAGGCCTTGTTTGTGTCACACTGTCGCTGCGATATTTTCTTCTAAGCTGTATCTCTGTCGTGGCATTGAATGGCCGCTGCACACTTTCCATTATAGACCGTGTGTTTTTGTTTTTGCGCTCTTTCCTCACATACACACAGAGACATATTGTCTGACAGACTACCTTTTCATTAACTGCTTCACTGGTGTACTTGAGCGACAGTATGGTGCACAAAAGTTCTTTGGGGGTCAGATGTGTCTTTATTTGTGTGCATGTGTGTCCCCTAAAAGACAGAGGCAGGTGTTTTTAAACTGAGGAAGTCTTGAGTGCTCATTTTGTTGTGTGAGCAATTTTGGACTGTTGCTCTGTTTTTTGGGATCAATTTGTATGATTTTTCCTCTTTTTCCTATTTCTTATATTTTCCTTTATTCTATACATCCTGTATCCATTCTCTTTTCCCTCTCACACACACTTATACATGTCTCCCTCTTCCTTTTGGCTTAACTGTGCTTGTGTGTGTGTGTACATGCGGATGTGTGTCACGAGGGGAGTCAGTCGGGAGAAGAGGGAGGCAAAGGAGCAAGGGGTACGAGGTGGGGGCTGGGGGGTCCTACGCTCCCGGGAGAGAGGCAATTTCACAGCTGGTTTGCTCCTTAGGCAGTCAGGCTGAAAATGCTGCAGATTTGTGGAGCAAATTGAAATGGTGTCAGTGCAGGAACAAAGCACCGAGCTGAATGACGAGGTAGGCGTGTGTGTGTGTGTCTGTGCTCCTGTGTGTGTGTGTTAGACGGAGAGTGAGGTGGGGTTGAGGGGCCCTAAATTCAATAACAACCCTGTAACATTTTAGCCACGCCTTTCTGACACCTGTCAGTCAGTCAGTATGCAGCGACTGGCCCGCCCACAATCAGCATTATATTGTTTGACTGTGTTTGTGTGTGCGTGAGTGCGTGTGTGCATATGTGTCTGTTCTGTGTGTTTTATTTTCAAGAGGAAAAAGTGGTGTGCGGTAGTTGTGCCGACCGAGCTTGTTCAACCTTGGCAACCGTAACCGAGGTTCCATTATGGGATGTGCATGGTTTGGTTGTTGACTAGGCAGTGCATCAATGGTCAACAGCTGTGTGTGCCATGTGGGCAGCCATAGAAAGCCATTAAACACATACACGCGCGCACACATGCACATGCACACACATACACACACACATCACATAGTTTGCATTTAGTTGCATTAGATACTCTTGCCACTTGATTATGCCACAGCAGTAAAAACTGAAATTACAATTATGCACATTGCCGATTGGCAGGTATAATGGGCACACACAAATTCTCTTCTCTCCCCGACACGCATACACACAGATACTGACACACAGGAATTGTCAGGGGATTCTTCCTGGATGTAATAATAAAGCACTCGGCGCACACCTGATGGCAGTGTGGGGTCGGGGCTTAGCGTGCCCTCTCCAGCGTAGCAGGGAAATGACGAGCCAATAACTGCAATTAAACATGCAGTATAATGGCTAATCAAATTGACAGCCTCGGCTGTTCGCATGCCTCTCTCACAATGGCTTATCACAACAAACTATTATGAGGGAGGGTATTTCAGGCCTGATCCCCTCTTTTCCTACTCTCTTTCTCTTCCTCACTGTCCCTGATTCTCTCTATCTCTCACTTTATGTATCTGTACCCTTTCTGCCTTTTTTTCCTTCTCTTTCCCTCCCAACTCTCTGTCTTGCTCATCCTCTCCGTCTCTTTCCCCTCTCTCTCTCTCTTTCTCGCTCTCTCGCTCTCTCCCTCTGGCAGGCTGTCGTGCGGCTCCAGTTAATTGCAGTGGAGATTAACAAAGCAAGCAAATTTGTTTTCTTGCTTTACTGTGTCACACAGAGGAAGTGAGATGTTTTCAGGGAGGTATAGTCAAATGAGTGGGGCGCACATGTGTAGAGTCATGTTCGGTCTAGCTGTTAATAAACAGGGTTTATTTATCCGTTTTACATATTTGTTTTTTGATCTCAACTTGCCCCTCTCGTTAGACTAACATGCAGATTCATAGCACATTTATTTAAACAGGAAATTAAATGGTTCTGTGGCTTTGTTGGTAAATTAAATATATCCAACAAGTGATGAAATGCTGTATGTGTGGAGGTCGGTGAAAGTTTGAGAAAAGAGTAAAGCTGCATTTACATCTAGTCAACAGACAGGGAAAACATTCTAATTATTCTACTAACTGGCATATTCACACCTTTAGGGCTGCAATTTAAGGTTATTATGATTAGTGAATGACCTGCAGATTACTTTCTCAGTTAGTTAATTGATTTTTTATCATTACATTGCAAGACATCAGCTAACACAGCTTCAAAATAGGCAACTAGTAGACATATCATAATAATAGCATCTGTTCTTTATTTATGTTGTCTGTTAGCTTGTAACTAGCAAAGACTGACAAAGTTCTCTGCGAGTGATTAGACAAATTATCCATCTGTCTTTGTCTGTCAAAGGCTAACTTCAGCCAATCAGATTATCCTAGTAAGAAAATGCTTGCAGCAGTTGAAGTTGGTGAAGCTTGTCAGAAGAAGATTGAAAACATAGATTTGGTTGCAAAAAGTCTTCACTGTCTGTCTTTGCTCTTTTTGATGAAGTAATGCTCCAAAAATCTGATCTGTGACAAGTGAAGCTGTAACAGCATCTATGCTAACCTCTTTAGGAGCTGCTAAGATTGTTTTCAAATGAACAATCTCTCGTCTTCCTTTGCTGATTGTCACACCTAAACCACACTTGTGGCTACAAGTAGTTCCTCATAGGACACTGAATGATCTTAATCACTGTGGGCCAAAGAGACAGCTCGAAGCCTGACAAGAAGGATTCTAGTGTTATATTGTTATATCTTTAATTTTGCCCGAATCCTGTCACATTTGTGTTATTTGCAGCCATTTTGCAACCAGGTTGTTAAAACTTATTTTACTGATGCATGGATCTGATAAGCCAGATTGGTATTGGTGACGCTGTTGTCCAGTCATGACTCCAGAAACGTGATTTTCGTTGCCACAACAATCCTAACGTAACATTTTTTTCATAAAAGTGGTTCCAAGGGTTTCATGCACTGAGAAATGCAGATTTAAACTTCAGGCCAAATATTTTGATCACTCTCCACCACGACACAGCAAAGTTTTTCCACAATATTCATCAAAGTATGCACCAGGTTTTGATTACTTTGCTTTTTTGTGTGTCAAAGTATCAGTGTTTTGATCTGTTTCCATCTGTGTGTTTTCTCTGCAGTACTCCGAGAAGGCCCTGTACAACCAGCTCTGCTTCTACAGGTTCATCTTCGACTGGGAGTATGCAGTCGCCAAAGTGCTGCAGGGTGAAGAGAAAAGTAAGACTATATACATGCATACATGTTGCTTATACCTAACTTTGAAAAGTGGCTTCCCACTTGTGACGGGATTAATTTTTAAAGTTTTCTGCAGTACTTGTTGTGAAAACAGGCCTGCTTTTTAAAATTTAAATTTATTCCTTTTTTGCTGTCTTTATTATTCTGCAGCTCCGCCTTTAGATACAGAAATCAAGTTAGTAGAAACGCTGCTGAAGTTTGAATTTTGATGTCCCAACAATGCTTCCTCACAAATACACATACAACATAGCATTAGCAATCAATGGCTCAACGTAAACCTTTTACCCAGGCTACACTTACAATATTCCCCAATGATGTGACACACACGCACACACAAGTAGCGGAGGATGGGCATTGGATATGGGGAGGGGGGTTAAGGACATTCAGCTCCTCGAGTCGACAGCCCTAATTTAGGAGACGGATTCAATCACACACACATACAGAATGCAAAACGCTCCAATCACTGGAAGAAAGAAGGAAAGAGCCCTCGATCGCTCTCCCTCTACCCCTACCCTCACTGTCCATCTCTACCGCTTTCTCTACTTTGCTCTCTCTCTCCTTTTTCTCTCTCTCCCTCGCTCTCTTGGACAGGCACTCGTTTGGTTGTGTTGATTGAAAACAGGTTTTAGATTTGGGGAAATGATAGGGGGAGTAATGGGCGCGCTGACGAAAGGATAGCCCTTCTCCTATAATGGGACATGGAGCGTATATTTCCCCCCTTGGACTCAAATAGACGCTACTCCAGCGCTCTGGGTGCGCTCAGTAGGCGTCAGCCACAAGGCCTCTTTACCCATAGTTCTCTCTGATTGATGTCACTTGATTAGAAAGGGCCGCTGGGCCGAGTGATTTATTTATTTGATTAAATATTTATGTATGTATGTTATTTATGTATGTATGCCTGAATGCTGCGAGTGTGTATGCCAGCCAGAACCTTAGTGAGGCAGTGAAAGAGTGAGACAGCAGAGGTAAATATAACGTGTAATCAACAGATGACCACTCAGAAGATGGAGGGAGCTGAAATGGAGGGATTGGGCCGGTGTAAAGGAGGGGGGAAGTGGGAAGGAGTACTAACATGATTATAGCCTCCATTTTTGCTTTCTTTTATTTCTTTCTTTGCCCAGATGCAAGAAATCATTGCCAATCAATTCTTGACTCTCCGCCTTTCTTTATGTTCCCGTGCTTTGCAGTGTTTGTAATCTGTGCCGGGTTTTCTCTTCCTGAGTTCAGCCTCATTTTGTGCCTCACAATACAATACAATACAATACAGTAATTCTATACGTGGTGGTAAATCCTTGTGTGATCACAGTTTACTGTATATAAAGAAGGCGACGCATACAGAGTGATCAACACAACGCATGGTTTTAGAGCAGTTTAGCATCGTGTCTTGTGACAGCTGCAACAATATTTCTTGTCATCTGACACCAGATCAGTGTCTTTGAGCAGAAAACAGACATTTCTCATGTAGTTTGTCCACTTCCTGTTTCAAAATGAGACACACTTTAAATGCTTTAACTAGCAGACAATACTGTAGACCAGTGGTTTCGAACATGCAGAGTTTGAGACCCTTCAAAGTGAAGTAATATCTATTTGTGACATGTTTCTGGTTGAATGTGTAACTGAGCTGTGAGCACGGCAGCCAATGAGTCATTCTCGCTTCCCAGATTATTTGTTGCTCATTTTTTCAAGTGAAGCTGAAAAAAGAAATGACTCAATCATGAAGTCACTCCAACCTTGATCGTGTCTTAGATGGTCAAACTATTGTCTCATACAGAAAGCAAATAATGAAAGACAATAAAGATCATTTTATGTTTTTATTCTTTCTTCTTTATTAGCTCATGACCCCTCAGATTTATCGTGTGACCTGTGAGGGGTCTCCAGCCCTCGAGGCTGGCATCTTCACCCACTGACACAGACCGAAATCTTTTAGATTTCCTTCACACACCCAGCGCTGGAAGAGATAAACCGTGTACATATCCTGCAAACAACTTAAATCAGATCTGTTATTAGTGCATATCTCTTCCAGTGTTTAAGCTCCAGTTGAAACCAAACAATGTAGTATAAATTGTAGAGGGTCAAGGATTAGTGAACACACAGTACAGGAGGTTGTGGGGGGATCGTATCACTCACCAGCTCTGGGTTTTTAACACCCACACATGTCCAGACAATATCATGTTTACTTGTTACTAGCTCTTTCAGTTGAGAAGCAACTTTCCTCCATCCCCTGAGCTGCCAGTCCATCAAATCAACCTTAGAACAAGACCTCCACTTTCCCTGCATCATCCCCCCTAAACTGTTTTGAAAGACAGAATATGTGACTGCATCCCTGCTGAAACACCCAGTGCTACTGTTCTGCAACCAGTGTTCAGCACCGCCCAGCACTCTGCAGAGTTAACATTCACAACAAGTGCCCACCAGCTAGGAGTCACAGTAAAAATGTGTAGAAATATCAGACTGATGCAAGTTGCATTTAAATGTGTTTTCAACAACATCAAGCAAATCCCTCTTATATAACAGACTACATTTAATATTGATTATAGTTAAATCAATACATATCCATGCCATAATGCAGAAAGTTAACAACAGGATGAGGTCACATTGTGGGTTCCTTTATTGACCAAACTGACCAAAGTGACCAAAACTAATCATAAATCAGATAAAATGTTGGTATTCATTTAAAAAATAATAATTCAGGAGGTTGGTTTATGACAGATCTTGCTCCCTGTGTCGTCAGTAAAGACTTACAATTGGTGACTCCATCAGTTTATCTGACAAACAATTCATTCTTCACTAAATCATTAATATCCAGAACACACACATGCCACTTCTTTCCTCAAATGGAGGAGGATGCACGTATGCACACACACTCATGCTGCTATAAAATATAGGTTTACGGTGTTATCCCTCTGTCCTGGGGCAGTAATACCCCATATTACTGCATTACACACCCAGGGGCCACACTGCTCAGATTACAGGGCAGAGACATACAATCCTATACACCCTACTCTACTCTGTTGTGTGAGTGTTGTCCTTGTGGGGAGTGTGTGCATACATACTTATAGAGATTTATGAGCACTGCTTGTGTATGTACACCAGCTCACATTCGTATTGTTTTGCTGTCCTTTTGGTGGTGATGCTGCAAAGAGACAATGTAAGTGGCTTCATCTGCAACTATAAGAACTGTGCTGACTTTATCCACTACTTAAGATCATGAACCATTTATCCTGGCCATCAGTGGATTTTTGATTGATATAGGAATGAGGAGATACCATTTTCTAAACTAAAAACCTCAACTATGTTTATTACAGTCAACCAATCCCATGAAAAAACTGAAACCAGCGCTGACAAATTTAGTCAGTGCAGCCAGAGCACGATATAGCTTATTCTTTTGTTCAATGGTAAACTTTACCCTCTGAGCTTTCATTCATGGTTAAAGCAAACCACTCTCTTGTCTTAAAGACATAAAACCAATAAGCCCTGCTCCAAGCACACCTGGCTACAGGAGCTTTTTTACTCAAACCTTCCTAAAGTAAGTCAGATGGAGGTCAGATCTAGTTCCTTACTACAAATGAAGCCCTTCAAAACTTGTGTCTGACCCAGAACAAGACAATTTGCTCTAAAAGTGTTCTGTGAGGCTCTTTTGCCCTGCATCCCAGAGTGATTGCTGTGTCCAGATTTGCCCAAATTAAACTCAACGGAGGGGGAGAAACAAACCTGAAAATGTAACGAGAGCCTCAGTCAGACTGACAAAGTCTATAGGTATCAAGAGACAACTGACGTCACTGGTTTTGATGCCTTTATGGAATTTATTGACCAAAAATTAGACAAGGTTAAAAAAATTCTATTCACTTTATAATCTTATTTCTTATCTAATCGATAAGATTCAGAAATTATGTCAAATTTTCTAAATGTCAGTTAATGACGTAATGATGTCAGAACAAAAAGGCAGAACTTGACTGCGATGGCGGTGCGGCACCCAGACAGTCTACAGAGAGCACATGCAAGAGTTATTAACTCTACACATTTTCAAGCATTTTTCCATTTAATGACTGATTTTGACATGAATTATATTGTGAACCGTCTATGCTGTTTCTATGAGACTAATGTTAATGAAGCAGATGGATCAGCTCACACCACCAGGTGACCAACAAACTGCAACATTAAACAAGTTAAACCGGCTCTGTGGTAAAGGACATAACTCTGCGGTCAGTCTGTTATAGTACATTTTAAAAAACCCTGCACTCATTCACCTTTTTTGTACAACAGGGCTTTGCCACCAGCTAAAGGTGCAGCAGAGAGGCTGCACTCCGCTGGAGACATAATGTTAATAACACAGCAGAGCACTCCCCCACACTTTGTTGTTCGCATACAAGCAGGAGACTGTAAGATGCCGTTAATTAATTAATTGATACAGTTGACTTTTAAAATGTAAAGGTGTATTATACATCTTAATTGCCAGTTATGGCAGTAGACTAAGGACACCAGTGAACAATTTGGCTCACAGCAAACTGGAGCAGGAGACGGAAAATAGTTCCTCCTTTTCTGTCCATTCAGTTCAGAATCGGAATTGAAGATCAATTTTGAATCAAATAGGTAGATTTCCAAAGATTCACACCACTATTAGCACTATAGAATATTACTGTGGTACAGCACTTGCATCGCCTTGCTGTTTAGATAATAACTGGATATTTGTGGTGTTTCTGGCCAATCAGAATAGTCTGAATGTGTATGTTTACATATGTACTGCACACTTACAATAAAGCATGTTAAAGTAACATAGCTTTACACAAAAGAGCTTTGAGTCAAGGCTGAATGTAATTTGATCAGCCTGAATGTGTGTGTGTGCGCACACTGCAGTGCTACAGTGTGTGTGTGCACATTTGCAAGCCAGCGCCTGTCTTATCTACATGTACATTGCATTTTTGTGCCTGATTGCTGCGACTGAGTAAAACATGGAGGTAATTTCATCCGCTGCAGGAGATCGCTAATAGATTATACACACATACACACACATGCACACACACACACACAGACAGAGGCACACACACACTATGAAAAAAAACATGCTGTCCGTTCCTTAGCTGAGAACATCCCGTATCAATGACTTTCAAATCATTTCATGTCACTTTTCTTCTCTCCATCTCCCCTGCTCTCCCTCTTTATCTCCCTCCCTCCCTCCTTCCCTCTATCTGTTGCCTTTCTCTTCCCTCCATCACCCCTCCCCTCTAGGTCTCAATCTTGAGTGTGGGCAGTATGATTGCGTGTGTGAGCAATAATGTAATTTTGCCGCATTGATAAAATATAAATTGTCCTTGAGCTGCGCTTTTCTAATGATCCATTTACCGACAGCTTCCCTGCCACCTCTCAGCACTCCGCATTTGCTCCTCTTCTTCCCTCCCACTTCTCTTCCTCTCCCTCTCTATCATCTTTCTCTTCTCCTCTCTTCCTCCTCTCACTGTCCACCTCTTCCCTCACCATTTTCTCCCCCCTCTCTCTCTCTCCCTCTTTCTCCATCTTCCACGCTCCCCTCCTTTTCTCCGGCGATACAAAGCGGGGTGGCAAAATCCGCGGGTGCGATTGTCAAATCAATTATTCATTCTGTGCAATTACACTCACACAAAGAAGTTTCCCTGTGCTCCGAGTGGTGATTAAATTAACTGCTATTCCAGCTGCCCGTCGCTGCCAGCCTAATAGAATATTCATGGAGGCGGCCGACGGAATGGCCGATCTCCATTAACTTCATCATGCTCACTTAATTACAGGCTTGTTATTGTATTTACACCTAGTTAGAGCGTGCAGAGCCCTGATCTACTCGTGCCCAGGACTGCCAGAGTATGCGCGAGTGTGTGACAACACCTAGTTAGAGCAAAGATAACCCCTGATACACTCACTTTGCGCGCATGTGTGTTGGAGTCCATGTGAATGTGTGTATGTAAAGGGAGAGAGAGATGATGTCTAATGCAATCAATTAGGCAAAGTTTTGGGGATCTAAAGCAACAGTATGCTTTCCATCCATATGCCGTTTTCCATCTCTGATTCCAGTCGTCATCTCATCCTCTCTCGTTATTTCACTCCTTTCCTCCTCCACGTCTCGGCCTTCCCAGCAACACCGTCTTCCTCTCTTCTTCTCCTTCCGCCTCGCGCTCGCTCTTTAAGGGAGGCTATTTATTTGAACTACACTCCCCACTGTGCTCCCGACTTGCAGCAAGGTCTCTCCTTCTTTCTTTTCCTCTCTGTGACTCTCAAATCATTCTTTTATCTGTTCGCCACACAGTGATTGAGGTAGAAAAGGGAAAGGAGTGAGGAGGGGGGTGAGGTGGGTGGGTGTGGGGGGGATTATTTTCTCCTACCTTTCAGAAATGATGACATGATTGCTTTTGCTTGATCATGCATCATCACCCTCCTTCTTTTCCCCAGATAAATAGACTAGTTTGTCTCTCTCTGACTCTCCTGCTCCATCCTTGCTAACACGAGGATTATCTGCTAATAGTTGCTGCTGATATTTAAGTCAACCACACCATCTTCTGAGTGTATGTGTGTGTGTGCGCGCGCACGCATGTGCCTGCATGTGAGCGTGCACAATTGTGTGTGTGTGTGTTTGTCACATGGATGTTTTTAGTCGCCATGAGTTGGTGTGCTTTTTAAGTGTTTAACTACCGTCAATTGTGTGTGTGTGTGTGTGTGTTCTTTTAGTGTGGGTGTGTGTCTGTCTGTGTGTGTCTGCCTGCCTCACTGTAGATCTCTGTGTATCTAACCTTTGTTCCCTTGGGCAGTCAGTGGGCTGGTATTTATCCAGCAGCCACTAATGCAGCGGGCAGGAAGGACGAGACAGGAGATAGGGCTGTGGAGATGGCGAGGACATGACAACCAGCCATATGGACAGCTTGTGTGTGTTTACATACAGAATGTGATCCAGATAAATAACAGACAACCCACTAAGTTTTTAATTTGTTTGCTTGTAGTAAAACACTTAATAAGAGCTATGATGTCTGATGCATTAGTCTTATTATCATTGTGATTTGTGCGTATATGTTCAGGATTTGGAGTTCAGCTGAAACTGTTTTTTAATAGGTTATCCAGTGGACAAAAATAATAGGCAACAATTTTCAACAACCCCTAATATAATTAATTTGTCAAGCAAAATTACTACTCACTTACTAGTTCTAGTAAATCCAAGGATTTGCAGCTTTTTCTTTCTTCAATATCTTTGTGAATGTGGCGTCTAAACTGTTTCAGACAAAGTAAGCTATTGAAGTGATGTAGCTGCAGCTAAGTGTACATTTCATTATCAGATTTCAGACTTTCAGACTTTCTGAATGTGTGTTGATTATTGTTTGGTCTTTGCAGTATCAATACGTAGTGAAAGTTTCCCCCACAATTTCCCAAAACCTATGATGACCTTAGAGTTGAGGTGTTTAAATTCTGCATTTTGTGTACAGAACCGACAAAAAGCCAAAACTCTCACTTTTTTTTTTCTTTTTTTTTTTACGGAAGACAGAATTTGCATAATTTCATGTATAAGAAGCAACAACTTGTGATTTGTGCATTAAAAATAACTAAAATGATTGGTCAGTTATCACAATAATTGCCAAGTAGTTCCCTGATGATCAGCTTATTTCTCCAGCTGCAGTTGCAGCCCTATTGGGAATTTTTTAATTTTTGCCATTTTTTTACTTGAACATTTCTATAATTTCTGCATTTTCTTAACTGTCACACTCAGAAAACTTTTTAGACTTTGGTAAGGAAAAAACAAAATACAAAGCGAACAATTAAAATCATCTAAAGTTACAGTGTCCAGTTCACTGACCTCCACCTGGTAAAATTCATTTAGCAAACAGCGATTTTACCCAATATGTAAACATGGCTTGCAAAAATGTTTACACATTTTACACTAGATTTCTCACTGTATGATTTGTCGTTTTCAGTTCCTCCCTTAATGTGAATTGTTGCTGTTGTATTTGTTTTGATTTGATTGAGCCTAGTATATTGTAGTTTTATATGTATGTTTTTATCTTTTGAAATTTGAAATAATAGTTCAACTTAATATTATGAAGTTTTTTCAAATAAAATAAACAGATAGAAATTTGAAATTAAAAACTTAATTCATAAACAGCATGAATGAGAGAAAAAACAGACTTTTATTTCCATTTCCCTGCTTCTTCACCAGTGAAGTGCTCCAGTCGATGCACTATTATTCCTGATGCAGCTTGCTTCACTCTTTGGTGTGATAGTGTGTTATTACTTGGTTTCATGATACATCATCTACACTTGACGCTCAGCATAATATTGTAAAGATTTGGTTTTGGTGGCCACTCTGCCCAGGATAGCAGCTCTCCGTCTTCTCTCTGGCCTTATTATGGCCCACCTGAAGGGATAAAAGGGACAAGATATTGACTTCATGCTCTCATTGGGTTTTTCTATCGATCTTGTGATCCTGTGTGTGTGCACAAGCCGCCATCGACCCCTCAGTCCAATTCTGCAGTGCCCCTCCCGGCCCTCAAAGTGATAGCATTACTGGCAGGATAGTATTGGATCTGTTAGCTCTCCAGTTAAGGGTGAAACGCTCCTTGGTTTTTATTAGGGAAGAGACAAAGCCGGCGAGCTCTCTGCTCTTCTTCCTGTAGGACCTAAAACTCAATCGTTGGAATGGAGGGATGCTAGTCATTATTGGTGAATCATTCACTTATTTGAAATGCAAGTAGTCTGTAGTATTGACTTTGCAGTTGAGGAACTGAATGATCTTTCATCGAGCTCTGATAACGATAACTCTTCTATTATTTTTTTTTTCCTTCCTTCATCTCCAGATAATCTGAAGTTTTTGGAAAGAGAAAAACAAGTGTACAGGAGGATAAAGGAAGTGGCGGACAAGGCTTTGGCCACCAGTGGCTACTCGGAGATCAACCTGGCAAAACTCTTCCAAGCCTTCTCCTCCCTCAAGTAGATCAACACACACACTTCTGTGAAGACGGCAGCACCAAGAAGCTTCAAGATTTGTCTCAGAGCCAGACATTTGCACTTTCAGCTGCATCTGTTTTCTCTGTCATTGGTTTTCGATTATAGCAGCATTGGTGATTTTTTAGGCTCTGACCTCCTTACCACCCACAGGCATCTTCCCTGAACCCAATCACACCTCTTCCCTTCTCCAATTTCTTCACACAGACACTCATTAGTTGACCCCTTCACCCTGACTCTGTATGTTAAAGGGAGCAGCAATCATACCTAAATGGCTGTCTATTGTGTGTGTGTGGAGGCTGGCTGTGTCCAGGTGTGTCTGTGTGAAAAAATGACTTATCCTCAGATCAGCCAGAATACTCCAAAAGCCGCTAATTAGCCAATGATAGTGACCCCGGCCACTGAGACCACTGGTTGCCTGCAGCGATCAGCACTTGTTCTGATTACCACCATTCATCCCGAGTGTGTGTTCCTGTCCTTGTGTGTGTGTGAGAGAAAGAGATCAGAGGATGAAAGAAAGGAGTAAGGTGGATGCAGGGAGTGACAGGGGTGAAGGAGGCCACACGTTCTGCTATCTGGCTCTTTTGTCTCCATATCGAACAGCTGATCTTCTTCTCCTCCACTGCCTCTGTTTAACTGGTGCCATTTTATCCCTTTCACTCGTCTTCCTCTTCCCTCCCTTCTCTCTGCATATTGTGTTTTAATGCCTGTAATTTTCTGTGTAACAGACTTATGTTGCTCATGTTGGTTTATGTAATAATTGTTTGTGATGACCAGAATATTTCATATTAGGTATTTTGATGTTGAGAACCATTTTGATACTGAAACCTCAATAAAAATAAATAGATAAGATGCTAATCTTGTTTTATTTGCGTTGTCAGGTGGGAGGGGGTCGTGGTAATGGGATATCCTGAAGGGTCTTAATGTTTCCTGTTATCAGTGCACTGAACAAAAACACACCATCAAAGTGAAGTTCATTAAGGAACAAAAATAAATAAATACATAAATAAATAAATCCATGTTTCATTGTTGGGGCATCTGGTCAGATAAATCAAGCATCCCTTCATTTTATTTGACACCTCATGTCAGGAATAAGTCTGCTGAAACCAACAATAAAATGATCCTATGAATTCAGTTGCCTGGTAGCCAACACTTGACGCATTATTCCTTATTCCTCTGTGTTACAGAACCACATTTATTGGCCAAAGCCTTTTAAAAAACACCTGTGAGCCAGACATTTGCTCTGAATGACGTGTTCTGCATTTTACCCCTCACATCCTCATGCTGCTGCAAAAACTCTTTTGTTGCCAACTGTGTTTGAATCTGCAACTGAAAATGGTCCCAAAAATGCTCTGCTTCTGTTTGAGTAATATTTATTCATTTATTAATAACTTTCTCATTTTCTGAGTATGAAACTGTATTCTATGAGTGTTTTGAGAGACTTTCATTTTCAGATTGTGGAGGGGGCAATGGCCCAGAGTGTCCCAGACAGACAGAGGAGCTTAAAAAGTATTGTGAGATGGATTTAAAAAAAAGAAAACTGTAGTTTTTTGTCTTCTCATGGGATTTTCTTAAAACAGACTAATATATATTAGTGTCAGCTTTAACCTTTAAATAAACAGATGAGATTTTGCAAGTTTTACTTGATTTCAGTTGAATGAACAGCTCCTGTTGTTTTTCATAGAGATGAGCCTGTTATTTCTATATAAGAGTGAAAAAAAGATGAAATCCTTAAATATGGTGTATGTAATTTATATTGCAGTATTGTGTTATGGTGCATTTTATGAGAAACCAACATCGAACTGTAAGTGACAACTTCACAATACCAGTCAAACCAAGGTTGTTTTTTAATACTAAAATTTAATTAGAAACCAGCATCACTGCTTTCTCTGAGACCAAAACATTTAACCAGATATGTTTAATATGAAATGCATTGATAAAATTCATATTGTCTCATGCTAGCTATATATCCATACCCTCTAAATGCTGCATACATTTCCTCTGCAGTAGTTAAAGTTCAGTCTAACTCACCACATGAAGTGTTTCACCATTTTCCTCCCAAGAATTCTCCTTTGTGTTAATACAGTCGATGGCTTTTTTTTACTCCATCCTGCCGTGTGCATTTCCATAAACACTGCACGCCTCACAAATCACTTCAAACCACTGTGACTTGTGAAGGCAACCTTAAGTGGGCTGAACACTTAAACCATGATTCACTATGCAGCGGATAGAACATGCTGTGTGTGAGCGAGAGTGTCTCGGTGCATTTAAAGCCTTATTGCTCATAACTTTACACATTTATTCAATCATATCAGCTCCACTACTTCTCCCGCAGTTGCTTAGCTTGTTTTTGCTCTGTTTTCTGTTGGATTTAATCAGCTGCCGCTCACTGTGGAGACGCACAGGCCTGCTATTCCCACTAACCAGGCTCGCAGGGTTTTTTAAGTGAGAGGGCCCCGTTTTGTCCTCCCAGTTTGGAGCAAAACCAGTCAAATTGAGTCCCCTGCATTAATTCGACCCTGCTAAGCTAATAAGGTCGAACAAGTCTCTTTGTATTTTCGTGTTAAGCTTTATTGCTTGTCGTTTTGACCAGCGATGGACAAGGTAGGCTTTGATGAGGGAATTAGTCCCCTATTCTGTCCCTGTTATTCATAGCGCGGTGGAACATACAAGCAGCAGAGAGGGTGTCAAAAGGAGAGCTGGTCCTATTGCAAAGTGTCTCCCTTGTTGGAGCTGAAAGGGCGGTTATGAGACGATAAACCGCTTAATACACTGAGCTAATTGGATGAGAGCAAGAGAGACGGGGAATTAAGGGGCGATCCGAGAGGGGAGCGGAGTGCCATGGCCCTGCTATTCAGGTCTTTCATCGGGGCCGGTTCTCCGCTCAGGGGGGGAGGAGGGGAGGGGAGAGGAGGGGAAGGGAAGGGAGGGGAGAGGGAGGGTGGGAGGCTGTTCATCAAAGCGCCTTTTAGAGCTCCTCTCCCGGGGACTGAGTGAGGACTGATCCGGCCGAGGCTGTGGAGTGATTGGGCCTATTCTCTCAGGCAGGGACGCGGTGGGAGCAACGAGGCCCGGGAGAATCCAAATCACGGGCCAAATCAAGGCCGACAGCTGGGGGAAGGACACGGGAAGGGGGGTGGGCGGGGGGAAACGGCGGTGATGAAAATGGACACGAGAAGTCAGCGGGAGGACATTTTCGGGATACCTGGATATAACCTGCGAGAATGCAGCAGCATCAGGGGCCAGTGCACCGACACAATCTACCGAATCATGCAGGCCCGCAGACTTAACTGCGTCTTTTTCTTGCAGCCAGTTTGCGAGAAAACGCCGCGTGATTGAACTGTATTCACCTTTTTTATATCAACATTCATTATCATGCTCATTCATGCAACAAGGAACCTCATGGGCCTAATCCCAAGTACAGGCCTGTCTTGAATGAGAGAGCACACATCCAACAAGTGTGACTTTATAAATCCAGAGCTATTGGTCTGCCACAGCATTTCAATTTTCTCGCCTTTTTGCGCTGCAAAAAAGTTTAAGCCTCGCTCCCAGCAGGTCATCCGCCTCCCGGCATTCCCCAGATATTAGGGACAAATTGGTTTGCCATTCATTAGTTATATTCACAATAAGATTAAAACTCCCCGGACAATCTCATCAAAACCCTATAGGGCCATAGAGGAAAAAAACACACGCTCCACTGAGCTTGAGCAAAAGAATGGGAATTTTAAAAAACATAGAGCTCACACATTGTGGATGATGGCTTGGGCGCACAGGAGAAAATTGCTTTTTATCTTTTTTTTTTTTTTCCTCTGGTTTTTTTGCATTATGTTCCAAGGAGCAGCTGGGTGACTTTGTGTTAGACTATGAACGTGTTTGCGTTGGAAGAAATTTATGTACAGAAATATCTTTCCAATTGTCTCTTATCGGAACTAATTCCTGCTTCTTTGAACTAAATTGAGTGGTTAACAGGTATAAGACCTGAAGGACCTGTAAAACAAGACCGCTGGAGGATTAAGAAGAGGGGTTTTTTTCGACAGATGCAGACAATAAAAAGAAGGACTACATTAATCCGCAGGGTAATTTCACGCGATTTGGTCGGGCACCATAGATGGGTCAAACGGAGGAGAATAACCATTGATTGCTGTAATAGTCCTGCATTAGTAGTGAGATCCAATAGAGACAGGGGTGATTCGGGGGAATTAACTCTACGAGGTGTGTGAAAGCCGTTTGACGAAGTGGTTTGTTACTTCATTAATGACAAAGGGGACCCGCTTCCATCGACACGGCATTACAGATGTTAAGACCAATTTAGCGCCTTTAAAGGGTCTTAAAGGAAGTTTTGTGACGGGCCCCCCACATAAAGTGGGCGATCTAATTGAAAACCCCTCGCCTTTGTCGCGCGTTTCACATGTTGGGGATTAAGCTCATGAATATATGGTCAGTATTTTGTCAACTCCGCTGAAGAGGATAGACGCACGCAGCGCACGGGATTACACACCTAATACATTTTCTCTTATTCAGGTGGAGCAGCGCGCCTCCATCTTTGCTCTCTGCAGCGATAAATTCCTCCTTGAAAAATGTTTATTATCCTCTTGAACATCAGACAGCGTGCTACTAAAGTTAAAGCGTATTTATTTTACATCCCAGTAAAACTATTTCGTCCAGATTGTTTATAATATATATATATATTTTTAAAGTTATATAAATTGGGCTTCCTCAATGTAAGACAGAAAACACATTTTCTTCATAACACCTTTTATTAATAGTTCTATAATATTCTATTTCACATTGTTTATTATTCCTGGTTTAGGCCTATGTCAGTCCTAAAGGAATTTGAGATAATAATAAAAGATAACTCATATTACCAATGTAATTTATTCAAATTAACATTAATAAACCAGGAAACTTACAATCACTTATTAAGAAAAAAAAACTTTCCTTCACTCAGTTCCTCGGGGAAAATTTTTGACATAAATAATTATCTAAAAACCTAATAATTCATAAACACAGGTAAAATTCTACACAGGGCGACATTCATTAAACACTACACTGAGTGCAAATTATCAAAACACGGTCTCCTGAAATATACACGACCTTGTTTTGAAAATCATCGTTTTTTGTGGAACTTTTTTTTCCCCTCTTTACAACAATATGTACACAGTCAGGTCATTAGAGACACATGTCAGATTTCAGCTTTGCTCACATGTCCTCCAGTCAGACTCAGTGGAAATGCCACTACTGTGATAATAATACACGGATAGGGAGGGGAGGGGCTCAAATTGCAGGAAATTGACAGGAGTCTGGTGCTGAAACGACCTCAAATAACTCCGGTTTGATTCGGGGTTCTTAAAAATATATATCGAGTAGTGTTGCTGAGTGTGACTGGTGGACAGGCGAGCAGTGGAGAGGAGTCAGGCTTGTAGAGAGAAGGCTATGGAAGGTCTATGGACAGTTTTCCTTTGGTTCTGGGAGAGGGGGTGGGGGGGTCCTCCAACTCGCGTTATTAAAAAACGCAGACTGGCTCAGTCCACGTCAATGCATACAGATTAAGCAGTGTTAATGTCGAGCACTCGACGTGTCCACATTAGGAACAGCACAAGAGTTCCGTCTAAATGTCTGGGTTCCTCTGCCATTCTTCAGCTGTGTGTGTGTGTGTGAGTGAGTGTTATGTCAGACACTTCACTCAAGTAAAAATTAGAAGATAAACTCAGCTTTAAGTTATTACACAAGTAAAAGAGCTGAAAACTCAGGAGATTAAGTACCAAAAGTAAAAGTACTAAAGTGGAAAAAATGGCCACTGTGATTGTACAATACTGAATTATTATAACTGATTATGTCATGAGTAAAAAGTGTTACAGTCATAGTTGGTGGAGGCTGTACATGTATTTTAAACTTTATTAATCTGTTACAATTTTTAATATTTTAGATGATTATGTTTTCTGTGTAAAATCTTAATCTGTAAGGAAATTAAAAACATACAATTTTGAGTAATGAATATTTACATCTAAATGGTGGTGATGCGGAATTAAATAAATAACTGTGAATACTTTAAGTTTATACTTGAGTAAGTATACTTTGTTACATTAATACATTAGCACTGTGTGAACTCTGCTTTCTGTGCATGTGCGTGAGGCACACTGTCTTATGAGGCCTTAAAGAAAATATGAACATAAAATAGTCAATATGAATGATGTTGGAGCCTGATTATTAGTTTAATTTATTGGCAACAGCATGAATACATGTATTATTTTGTAATAAATAGGAACATTTTAAGCTGTATTTTGTAATATTGCATTTGTTATTCAAGTGGAAAAATTTTTGCAGTCTCTGGACTGTCATTCAGGTTTGAGTACGGAGCTTAAAGCAGTGATACAATGGCTGTAATTATCGGACACACGCACACACACACACACATGCTTTTACTGAGTGCTCTTTTGAATTTGGTCGTGCTATTTTGTTGGGGAAACATGAGGTAACAGGGATAGTTGAACAAGGGGACATCAGGGCATCAGCCTCCAGAGGTCTGAATGGGTTTTTGGAGGAGGGGCGGGGGGGTGTCTTGGAATGGGACGTGAGCCGGGGACTGGGGAGGCCTAGAGCTGGTGTTGAGTGTTCAGCACACCTCCTTCCCTGTGGCTCCGGTGGGCAGGATGTTAAGCTGGGTGAGCTGAGCCGAGTGTTCCTTGGCCTTGAGACGCAGCGCGGCGATACTGGAGGCCCTGCGGTCTGCCGAGGAAGAGGAGGAGGAGGAAGAAGAGGATGGGTCAGGGAGGACGGGGCCCGCATGGGAGGGGTTCTCTACAGGAGGGGCAGGCTGACGGAGGAGAGCTGCAGCGGTGGAAGCACTGGTCAGAGGACCCATACTTGAGAAGAGCCTGAAAGAAGACAAAAATTTAACAATCTGCAAAATTTGATTGCTTGGAATAATATTTAAGTTTAAATTATTCATTGCTAAATAGCACAAATTGTCACAATAGAGAGCATGTTGGTTCAAAATACTGTGTGTAGATTAGCAGAGGAGGAAACCCATCGCCTGTTAATTAGGTAATTCAATGTCCTTAAGGTGTTTTTTATGTCCTCTTTGGCTGCTGTTGTCCTAAGTCTCCTGAATAGAATAATATCACCCATTGCATGCTGACTTTCCAAATATAAAAGATAACATTGAGAGTATTAGGTTAATAATGCTGCATAACAGAGAGGCTGAAAGCAAATGAGGAGCTAATTGTGCCATGTGAAGTGTGCAGTGTCACCCATCCTCACAGCTTGTCTTGCAGGATCACACATTTAGTTAATTTATCAAGGCATTTGACAGAGTGATTACACACCACTGTGAGTGGATAACAGTGTAATATATTTATAATCAGACACTATGAGATAGAAATGCAGTGGGCTGGGGATTACTGTAACCATCAGTGATTAGAGATGCATGATGTTTTGGTAGTTTATTATAAGCTCAGGGTGCTGCTGTGTATTTTTCCTTTCATGTGCTTGTCTGCAAAACTGTGGTCATTTACTATAAACCAGGGGTGAATATAGACTTTCTACATGTATAGATTGTCCTGATGTAAATAGGTTTAAAGAACAGGTAGGATCCATGGGTAGCCTGTGCTTCGGTGCTACTTACCTGCCAAAAGTAGGTCCAATGAAGGCAGGGTGGCGAAACATGGCAGCTGTGCCCAGGAAAGTGCCCAGGCCGAGCGGAGTGGCAAGGGGTGGAGCAGAGCCGTTGTGGGGTGGTGGGGCCAGGCCTGGGAAGGCAGCGGCTGCGGCTGCAGCAGCGGTCCAGGCAGATTCGAGGGCAGGGTGGGGGTGATGAGGGAAGGGCCCTCCCTCCAGGTAATGGCTGAGAGGGTGGCCTGCTGCCAGGGGCCCTGGGAACGGCAGGCCTGACGGGTGGGCCTGCACCCCGGCCTTCTCACGCTTCCTCCACTTGGCCCTGCGGTTCTGAAACCAAACCTAAAGGCAGGTAGAAGTAACAGAGATTAATATGAGCAGTTGTGGTCATTATATTTTCATTTTCCTTTAGATGGAAGAAAGACAACAAATGCATCATTGGATACACCCAGGTACAACTGCATTTTTTAAAATTAAAAAACAACTAAATTGATTCATAAATGTGACATTTTTGCTGCATAAGTAGGCCCTTCTTCTCTTAAATGGTAAGAGGATGGGATGCTCAGTTGGAGTCACACCTAACTGTTCAGTCTGTCATGCGATAAATTATTTAAAGTATAACTCCATGTCTTATATCACAGCAGTGTTTCAACAATTAAGAGACCAGACTCTATGTTGTGTCAGTGAAGTGTAATAGTTGTCTAGTTCAGGTGGTGGCCAATGGGCGAAAAGTCAACGGTAATTACATGGAAGGTAAACCCTGCCGCTCAAGGTCCCTTAAATCTACTTTCTGTCTAATTAAACCCCCGTCCCTGTTGACGGGCTTCAGGGTGGGGAGAGATAATTAAGAGCGGAGTTAACAAAAGATCCAGAAAATTACCGCTGAACTGGCTCCAATAACAATTAATGCGCTTTAAATTAAATTCTTAAGAGAATGTAGAACAAGTGACTTCCATCCAAGAGAGTATTTAACTTTCCCACGCATCCACTGTCGCCCAGTTTGCACTGCAGAAGCACGGGGCTCTCACAATGAGCAAAATGTCAACATGAGGAAAGTGATTGAACGAGCGAGCTTGAGCGACAGGGACTACACACTCACACTCACACACACACACACACACACACACACACACACACACACATTATTCCCAGAGGGCTGTTTAGCATTACACAGCCCCTCGGGAATTTATGAGTTTTTATCACCTCCTGATGGCGCCCGTTAAGTGATTTGTTCACCTACGGCCCCTGAGGAGACATCTGTTGTTTTACCGTCGGCCATAACCTCCCAGGGCTTCCACCGTGTTTGAACTGTCTCTCTGGTTATGAGCCCGGGCTTTCGACATGCAAGCCACGCTTTTCAGTGCGAGGCAAGAAGGGAGAGGGAGTGATGGAGAGAGAGGGGGAGAGAGAGAGAGGGGAAGGGGGGAGTGGGAGGGGGAGCGAGGAGCAAACACCTTTAATGGTCTCTCATTCGCTCCCAAGTGCAAAGCATCGGATCAATGCAGGTCTATTGCAATCACATAATGGGAAATCAAATAGCATTAGCCCTCCCCTCTTTCTCTCTCTCCCGATCCCTCCCTTCCCCTCTCTCTCTTACACACAAACACACATCTTTTCACTCACACACATCTCGGCCTCGCCCCCTCTCTGTCCCCTTGTGATGGGAATTCAAACACCATCTCATCCAAGGAATATAGACAGTGTTTGCTCCTGCACTAAGTGAGCTTTTTATGAATCGCCAGCGTCGCCTTAATTGCCAATAAAACGTCCCCCGTCCGCGTGTAATAACATTCAATAACAGGAAAGACCTTCCCCACGCAGCGACTGGGGCCATTTAACACATTTTTACAGTAATAAATTACTGCCTCAAATTGGCCCGTAATCGTTGATCCTCAATCAGTGACGCATATCACCGGTTATTATCCAGCACCGCGCATCAAGGACATTTTATAGAGCACATAAAACATTAGAGGGTGCTGCTGCCGTCCCCCACCCCCTATTTGATTTAGCCCACAAGCCACAGGCTCCTCTTTTCAGATAAAACAGAGAGCCACTTACTTGAACACGGGCCTCGGTAAGATCCAGGCGCATTGCGAGCTCTTCTCTGAAAAGAATATTAAAAAAAAGAAGAAGAAAGAGGGAGAAAGAAAAGGCAGAGAGACAGAAAGAAAAGATTCAAGGTTACAGGCCACCGTTTGGAAGAAACGTAGAATTGCTGTTTTGTCCCCTCCTGTTGTTCACTGTCAACAATAGACGACGAAAATAGGCTGGATTTTTTTTACCTCCTCCCTGGCATGGGCTGCAGAAAGACGCCATAGCCATATTCTATTTTCCCTGTCACGGATGGGTAGAAATAGGCCTAGTGATTGTTAGATTTTCCTTAGCACAGGCCTGTCACTGTAACAACATAATGGTTGAAATAATGACATCTAAACTAGCCTGCCACAAAGCAATTGACGCTCCCTTCAGCTGCAAGATGGGCTAGCAGTGTAATTTAGACCTACAACTCGCCTTAAAGTAAATCGATTGGAAAATATGAATAATCTCAATGGTAAGAAAAATAAAAAAATGTAGGTTCTTGTTTCTTGTAGTGTCAGAAAAGCGTCTGTTGCAAGCATGAAAATGTGCAAAATACAAAAATATTAATTGAGCAGAAAATGGGTCTGACATTTTTTTTCTGGGTGAGTTTATTTTGTTTTTAAGTCTCACCACATAAAAATCTGTATGTATTTTGTGAGGCTTTTTTTTTACCCTCAGATATTCATACTGTAAAGCTGTGTGTAGGAAACACCTGGCCTTGGAATTGAGGTTATAGGCCCTGCGTTGTTTTTTCTTTGTATTCAGTATCATGTCCAGCAGGTAACCTGAGCTGCAGCGGTTAATTATTCCTCCTGAAAATAACACCGCTGTCACCAACAGGAGCGGATACAGGTAACAAAATGTCCCCATTGTTAGCACTTGCAGACTTATTGTGTGGACTTATGCAAGGCACGGGTTTGGTGTTGGGGCTTTTTATGAGCTGAGATCCGGACACTGTCCAGTTAAACACGTGTGGAATTACTGGAACTGTCTCTGGAAAATTTTATGAGGTCGTGAAGTGTTTATTTAAAAATAAAATGCAATTAATTATCACCTTAATAAATGGAATAACTAAGGAACACATTACGTTATTTGTCTTTTTGAGATCTCAGCATTTTATTTGGATCCTAATCACCTGTATTAATAATTTAAGTAATATTATTAATAAAAAATATGAGATTGTTAAAAGACAAAATAAATATGTAATTATAGAGGCTTTATGTCCATAATAAAAATTCCTAGGCCAAGTTTTTTCGTTTTTAATTTGTAAATGCATATCAGAATAATAAAAACACTTTAAATAAAACAAATTGTAATTATTATTATTATTATTATTATTATTATTATTATTATTATTATATAAATATTTAGGGTAGACACAATTTAAAATTTTTAAACACAGGTTTTCCAGAAAACACAAAATAATTTTATTTAAAAAAATTTCTTACCTGGTGAAGACGTCTGGGTAGTGTGTCTTCTGGAAAGCCCTCTCCAGCTCCTCAAGCTGGTAACTGGTGAACGTAGTCCTGTATCTTCTCTGCTTCCGTTTCAGCATCCCTTCCTCCGAGTCACTGCCCGCCGACAGACACACGCTGTCCTCCCCGTCCCTCACGTCCCCATCCCCGGCGTTCAAGCTCTCCCTCTCCTCGTCCTTCGGGGACAGGGCGGCCGCGTCCCCGCAGCTCTCCTCCTTCCCTGCGTCCTCCTCAAATTTCAACTGGCCGAGCTCTACCAGTCCCAGGCTGCCGTCCTCAGAGCCCTCCCCGGGGCTCTGGTCGCCCTCTCCCCGGCTTAATGACGCGTTCTCCCTGTAGGACTTGCTGCGGCTGATGCTCACCTGTGGCGCCTGGCTGATTTTGAGGTTGTCGCTGGCTTGCTCCAGGAGGAGCCGCTCCCTCTCCAGCGTCTCGGCGTGCTCGTGGAGGTACTTCCCTCCGGGTCCGTATAGCCGGCGGAGTTTGGGTGGCAGGTGCATGTCAGCGCTGAGAGAAAGAGGGTCTTTCGTTTGCCCTGTGAAGGAAGCGTGTGAAAAAATGTCAAAATAAGGAATGACAAAATGGCAGCAAAAAATAAAAAATGCAGACAAAGTTTAATACGTGTGTATGCGTGTAGACACCTCTTTAAGCCAAACAGCCGCTAAGCCTGTTTTTTTTTTAAACAAACTATTGAAAACAACAATATTAGTGACAGTAAAAAAAAAACAAAAACGTAGTGATTTTCTGGCTGCACGAAAAACAACTCTTCTTGACGCATTAACCGGGCCTAGGCACGTTTAGCGCAAAACTATCTAATTTCTTCAATATTTTCTCATAAAATGCTCCCAAATTGCGAACATAGACCATTTTTTAATTTCAGTTTCAATACAACTTACTGTCAGCTGTCTTTTCGAGATCTCCTCTGCTGGGCAGACCCGTCAAACTTTGCGCCCCTATCAGTCTAACCTTACAGGGACTCCGGCGGCCCAGAATGCTGTCTATGCAGTATGAAGAGAGCAGCGTCGGGGATTTGCTGCTCTTCCTCTCGCCCCGGTCGTGGATATCGTCCTCAAACTGACCGCTCATGTCGACGCTTGGGTCCGTCTAGCTTCAATAACGCCCGTCAGTCTCCCAGTCCTCCACTCGCTCCCTCTCTCTCACGCTCTCTCTCACTCGCGCGCGGGGTCTGGTGCTCTCCTCCTCTTCTTCTCTTTCTTCTTCTTCTTTTTCTTCTTCTTCGTCTTCTTCTTCTCTCTTCTTAGGCCAATGTGTCTGTTTGAACCAGGACCTCTCCCTCTCTCTCCCTCTCTCCTCTTTCTCTCTCTCCCTCTCTCCCTCTTTCTCACCCTCTCTCTGTTTCTCTCTCTCCTCTGTGTCACACTCTCAGCTAATGACAGACAGTGATTTGGCTGCCTCGCGCTGCGCTCTGGTCTCGCTAGGCGCTTCTCCGCTCCGCGCGCTCGCTCAGCAGACGTGTAGGCTGTTATTGCGCGCCTGATTGGCTCGCATGTGTGTATGTGGGGAGAGAGACGGCGCGGAGCTGCTTTATATATTTTACGATTAAAGTTAATTTGAGGGAAAGGCAACAAAATCTGACATGGAGTAGTTTTCATCCGTGGAACGAACTCAGCAGATAAAGTTGCAAATACAAAGCACTTTTTTCTCATTTAGTCTGTGACTTTCGTTTTATAGGTCTACGTTACGTAGAAAAATAGGTTATTAAAAATCTAGCCACTCTAAAAGTATTTGATAATGAATGAAATTATGTTTTTTAAACAAGTGTTTTTCATAACCTAAATTAGCTTAGCTAAGTACAACAGCGAAGCAAAGCGGTGCAAACACCGTAACCAGTAAAACACAAATGTACTTTTCTAAAATTCGAATAGGTCATAGGGTATAAATATTAAAAATGAATAAAGACTGAATCCCATGAATGGTCGCAATTCATTGTCCCGATATTACACATTTTGTCTAACTGTAACACTATCATGACTTTTGGGCCTTAAATAAAACTTAGCTATTATTTATGTGTTTTCTCTGCTATATGACAAATAAGTCAAAATGCCTGTTGTGAAGGAGGCATCTTATGTACTCCTATAGCCTCTCTATCCTGCATTTGTACAAGCCAGCAAAACAATATCAATTCTCCTCTGTTATTATTATTATTAGCCTATAATGAATATTACCAGTCAAAACTGTTAATATTGCCATTGCCATAAATTGTTAGTTTGTGCACAGGGTTCATAAATAGGAGCTTTTTACTATTCCCTCCGGTAAGGAGTCCAATATACTTTATAATATTAAATGTATTTATATAGACAAACTATTAGGCCTATTTTGTGCTTTTCATATTACTTAAAAATAATTAAAACAATTGTTTTTATCGAAATAACAATAATAGGCGAACATATTACTTACAATGTAAATTAAAAAGGAGGAGGCCTGTATTTTATGTAAAGGTTTTTGTAAAGACTTACTCGCCAGCCATTACTAGATCTAAATGATTAAATCCTTAACTTTTTTTCAGACAATCTCTTGAATCCTCGTGCCAAGATTTAAAAAAATCTGGCGCGGAGTTTGCGTTCAACCTCAGACAGCACCTGCGAAAGCCATGCGAGAGACTGAGTCACATAGAAACATCAACACTGGAATCAGAATTTTGAATAAAACGGTAAAATGTTACAACATGAAAAACATTTTTAGAGGAAATAAAATTAATAAATTATCTATCTATCAATCAACCAATCAATGAATCAATGAATCTATCTATCTATCTATCTATCTATCTATCTATCTATCTATCTATCTATCTATCTATCTATCTATCTATCTATCTTTTTTCTCGCCCTCTCTCTCTTCCTCTCCCTCCAATTGCTTGCTCTCTGCTGGAGTTGTGGATTGACTTCAAAAGTGAGGGTGGCGCGACTGTGATGAGACGCCGCACGGGGAGCCGGGATAGCACGCAGGGACTCCGCTGTGGAGAGGGGGAGAGATGGAGAGATGGATCGAGAATGTAATTTTAAATGAAAGTCTATTTAACCCGCTGTGAATGGCATGACCCTTATCCTCGCCTCAGAGCCCATCACTGTTAAAAGGATCATTTTCAGAATTCAATCCAAAAACTTCAGCAAGCTGCAATTTACTCTCTCTTTTTCTATCCCTCTCTCTTTCTCTCTCTTCCTCCCCTCCCTTATGTATCTGCCCGGGTTGGAGAATCGCAGTAAACGAAAAATAACAATAAAATATATGTCCAGAAAATTGCACAAGTTATTCTTTTTTTCTTTTCTATTTTTAAGCGATAGCTTTATGACCTTTTTGTGATTGAAACTGGAATACGAGCGCCATTGATCTGTTTAGTTAAGGTACAGGCCGCTTAGTAGATTTAGTGCAGGTAAAACCAACCATCTCAGTTTTCAGCGTTTTTAAATAAAAACAGGCTAACAAAAGTAACTAACATATACTTTAAAATTTTATCTAGAAAAATTAATCCAACCATAAGCTCTTCTGACCTCATAACCTTTTTTTCCCCTGTGATAAATTAAGTTTACGTTGTCAGATCCGCAAATGTCAATTAGCATTTAGTTTTCTTTTGCATCCATGCTGTACTCTAATGGTATTATTAGCAGATGCACACTGTCACCACACGGATGGTGTGAGATTCAATCCATCTGCAACTTTTTGTGGTGTCACAAACTTCCGAGTTTGTTTATTTGCACGCAAATCAATGTAATGAGTGTAATAACAATATAAAATGTAATGCCTTTTCCTGCGCGGTCACAAACAGACGTGCGTAATACAGACGGGTATTTAGAGTCGCTCTGTAATTTGGGGGCCACAATTTGATTCATTTATCCGCACACTGTTATTAACCCTGTGGAAAAAGAGATGTCAGCCGCCATTTCAGCCAGCAGGACATCCGCGCTTTGTTTAAATGCACTAATTACGCGCATACATTAGAGGGGGACGGAATAGTCAGAGCGCAATTTTCACATTTTCAATTTTCCGTCTATTTGACGTGCAGGTGAAGAGATGGTGAAGAGAGGCCGCCTTCCGTTTCAGCACCACCTCACCACCACCTCCCCTTTATTTGCATAACATCCTAACTTGATGATATCCACGGGGAAACACCAGGTTGTATGCTTTCTGTTCGTTGGAGGCTCCGTTGCTGCTGCTGTGCCACTGTGTGCAAGACTCTATTAAAGTCCACAGGCCTTTCTGGCTTCCTGGTGTCATGCACATTGGTAATTTATTTAATTAAAAATACAATTTATTCAACTCAATTTCGTGTATTGAACTCATGCCATGAGTAGACCTACATGTATTTCACAACTTTCTCCTGCAGGCTTCCTCTGTTCCCTGTCAGCCCATGTCTCGTCCTCTCCAGTGAAGGCCATGAAGTGATTCTAATAAGGTCCATCATTTGGACCAGCGGATTGTATTTTGCCTTGCAGGTCATTCAACTGGCGCCATCTCCTGGAGGGAATAGCAAATTGCTCTAACAGGTAAGGCCCAGACAATAATGTAAAGACATATTGTCGGAAATACACTCTAATGCTCTGCATCCACACTGCAAGATCCAACCGTAGTCTATGTATTTGCGCTTCTCTACTTCCCACTTATCCATACAACTTTCCACCTCTTGCTTTGTGGGCCATTTGACCTATTTGACCACGGACACAAGTGCGTTATTATCATCCCACACCCCACGCTCAGTCCACGTTCATCTGTAGAGGAAATGTATGTGCACATGCCGGGACGGGCCTCTTTTGCCATCAGTTGTCTGTCATCCAACAAGTTTGTCCCTGTGCAAACTAGGCCCTTACATGCACCAACTGGCTCGTGGCCTTACGACTCATCCTCTATCCTCCATCCATCCTCGCGATCTGACATAATTGGACACTTGCTCTGCTTGAGAGGTCGAGCAGGAAAAGAAGGAAGGGGGGAGAAGCGGGAGAGGGAGCGAGTGTGTGTTGGTTTGGGTGGGAGGCTTTTAAGGCGCGCGTAAGCAAAGTTAATTAGCGGTTATTAACAGCCCGCATAATGAGAGCGAGAGGGAGTCAATTTAATGACTTTGTTAGAGCGAGTTCAGAGCGACAGGCGATGATCGAAACAACAAAGGCGAGCGCGCACGCAGCCATCATCCGTAATTTCCAGCGGTAATGCGGTCTGATCAGAAACAAAGGGTTCTAATTTCGTTCAACTGACTCGATAATTTGTCCTTATGTAAGGAAAATAATTAATGACTTAATGCTTCAACAGAAGTAGCGTTCTTTTGGGGATGGGGGGAGTCGGATGCCTTGTTTGCTGGAGAAGGTCGTAAGGAAATCAATTTCCTGGCCTATAATTATTTACATCATGAATTTAAAACGTGGACGTGTGCTTCTGCTTTGGTTAGTGTGCAGTCTATTAGGAGAGGAGAGAAGGAGTCTTCAAATCTTCTTCTCTCAGACAAATTGTGTGTGTGTGGCAACAAATAAGCCACTTGTCATAGTGTAGCTACTGTAGTATGGACGATTTTTTCATTAAAACACAAAGACAATCATACAGAGTTTGTAAAAATGTGCACAACATATCATCAAGGATCAATCTCAAAATCTAAATTGGATCCCTCATCAGACCGGGTTTGGAGGTTTTGGGGATGGATGAGAAGCCCACCTGATCTCACCGCGGAGCTCATCTGAATTGATGGCCCTAACTCCTGTACCTGTTCCCGACAATGTGCCAGGTTATTGTGGCTGCTGCATTTCAAAATTATCGAGGCGTGCGCATCTTTACGCATGATTTCATCATTCCACAGATGGGTTGAGTCGGAGGAAAGATGTGAGCTCTATTATCGATTGCGAGGACATGAGCCGCCTGCGGGCCACTCTAGGATTCATGGCAGGTGGATAGGTCACCCACACGAGAGTGGCAATTTCACGGCCCCCATTGTCTCCACTGATTACTGCTTTGATCACAGGAATCAAGAGCCCGAGACTCTCGTAAACCTACTACGGAGTCCAGGAGCTCGTGAGCTGAAGAGGTCATCATCATCATCATCATCTGCTACATCATCATCATAACCGTCATCATCATCGCTAGTTGACCATACAAACCTGGGGTGCCTTGTGTTTTCACAGCCGCGTTGCCCTTTTATTGATTGCGTGCCTTAATTTTAATTCGATTGCGCGAGTGTCAAAAATTCCGCAAGAATCATCCTAGTAATGAGATAATCAAAGTAATATATGCAAATCAGTTATGTTGCCAGCTTATCAAAACCGGAGTGCCCCCCCTTGAGTCTGAAGAAGTCCATTTATTCAGTTAGTGGCAATACCTTGCGCAAATGGCGCGATGCAAATGACAGTTGATTAGACTAAATTAAGAACCTCGTTTCTCCCTGACCTTGTCTGAGTTTTATGTAAATTCTTTTTTTCTTGCTTTAATGTGATAAAAATGCATTTTACACCCCGGCCTTTGCAAATATGAACAATATTTTCCATGAGAGAAACAATGGTCAACCTCATATAACTCACTGTATCAATAGCTTGGATAATTCTTTCTTTCTATCTGCCTCTGTCTGTCTGTCTGTCTGTCTTTCTCTTTCTGTCTGTCTGTCTCACAAATCTCAGTATATCTTGACCCCGGTGCAGCTCCCACAGGGACAGAAAGTGTGCGGCTATAACTTCCTTGCTGTGGGGGAGTGTGCCTTGAAGATAGACTAGGTGTGTGTGCATCTGAGTGTGTGTCCGCATGTGTGTGCCTGTGTGTGTTTACACGATTATGTGTACTCATGTGTGTACCATAACATATTGTCTTAGGGGACAGAGAGAGTGCAGTTGAGACTTCCTCTCTGTGGGGTGTGTGGGGCCTGTAGATGGGAAAGGAATAAATCCAATATAGATTGCAGGGCTGCGCTGCCTCCCGCTGGGGACCCTCAGACTTGCAGGCCAGGATCGAAGTGCTTTTCTCCCCCTAAATTGGCCTGAGAGGCCGCAGGAGCAGGCGAGCTACACCCCCAACACTGGGACTGCCTACGACCTAATGATGGTGCTGGAGACATACACACATATACACTTGCATACACAGAGACAGAGATGTACGCGTGTGCACATACACACTGAAAACTCACTCACAATCATTCCCAGATTGATATAACATCAGTCGCACACTTGCAACAGTCAAACACACACTTGGACAAGAAAACCACACAGATATAAACACACCCTCCTCGTTCTCTGATGTTGAACACACTCATTCCTTGTCCAAAGACCATTCACCTCAAGTTTTCCTCTTCACATCTCAGACCACCCCTCAAAACTACCCTAGCTAAACTACAGATTTAGAGGCATCCTCACTACCTGTCCACACACTCCAGAGGGAGGAGAGAATAGTATAACTGGCACCACACTAAGTGTTTTGGACCGATACACACTCCTGCCCTTTGGTTCCCCTACAAGGAAAACACCAACAGCACCCCAATGCCATTACGCTCAAACACCCAGCCACTGTCATTTTGGTTCAGTCCGGGGAGCTAATGCTATTTGTGATGAGGAGTCTGGTGTGTTGCTGGGTTGGGTCCAGAGACAGTGTGACAGAATGTCCTGTAGCTGGACATTTGTGGCTCAGTATGTCTCGTTACCTGCTCATGGAGCATTTTATGTTAACTCCAGCATGCTGTTAGCTCATCTGTGGAGCGTAACAGGCTGCAGAGGTGAATACAAAGGTAGAGCCATGCATACATATTAACAACTCAGTTCTCATTTTGAACTGGTGCTCAGATGCTTGGAAAGTGTTTATACTAAATTGTTGCAGTGACTACAGCGTAAAATCACTATTTCCAACTAAATACTATTCATCCTCATATTCATGTACGATAAGTATCCGGCCAAAGTAGCAGCCAGATTTGCATTTAAGCCTCTTTCATCTAATCATTTCTCCTCTGTTGTAGCCGATGTAGACTGTAGTCTAATCTGTTTAGTTACCGAGAAAAAGAATAATAATAGACACCCTGCCGCTCGTATTATTCTTATATATTTCTATAATATTATTGAGGAGATAAGAAAGATGACTGAGGGGATGGTCCAAGTCCCCAAAACAGGCTAAAATTTAACATCCTGACCCAACTCAAAGCAAAATAGTGCTCCTCATTTAGCCAGATTTCAAATCTCAGTGTGATTTGTCCTTTGCATGGTAGTTTAATATATTGTAAATTCTCTGGAAATCATGGGGCATTTAAGAATGTGAGAAAAGTGACAGAATTTATTGTTTTGATTAAAATAACTTGGTTTAATATGGGAAAAAAAGTCTTAAAAGTGTGTCTGTGCCTTGTAACAAAAACTGCAGTTCCATGAAGGGCCACTTGAGGCTTGTTTCAAAATCAAGTCAACCCTCATAGAGCCTTATATTAAAATACCCAAATTTACAGCAAAAATAAACATATTGACCGCTGGGTGCAAAAAAACACTTTTGCACTCTATAGCTTATTTGTCCATTTGTGACAACTGATGTCTACATCATGATAGGGTCTAAAGTTATGCATAATTAAGGTCACGGCCACTTTGAGTGGCAGCAGCCAGCTGTCTGCTGGGTGTCACACAGTCAATGGTAGCAATATATATCCTCCCCAGTTTCATTCTCTTTAATATGGTCCTCAGTAATACCAAAGTAAAAGCCTTATGAAATGTAGTCCACAAAGCAATGAGGCTCACACAGAGGCTCTGCCCACAGTCTGCTCTCATCATGCATCATGTGTGTTACTCATCCACTCTCCTTCCTTGTCCACTGACTTATCTTTGCTGTATTGTTTTGTTTCTTTTCTCTCCTTCTCTTTTTGTTCTCTACTATTTTCCACTTTGAATGCTCTCTCTGTCATCGCCATCATGTCTCTCTTGTCTCTTGCCTGATACGCCTTTCACCTTCAGTTCTCCACTTCTGTACATTACATTATGCTTTTCTAACATCGGCCCAACAGCTTGTGGCTTTTTCCATGTCTGGTTTCTTTTAACAGTTCATCTGTGGCTGTGTAGACAGAAACATTGCTCTTCATGTTTACATTAAATGCTCCGCCACAATTCAGCAGGTACGCACAAACAGAGGAAAATTCACACTAAATACCTTGAATTCAAAGACAAATACATGCAGTACATAAACACAGGCCACAACAGATACACAACAAAATCCTTTTGACATCAATAATTGGTAAATCCTCTGATTAACTTGTAAGAATTGTCCTTAGAGTGCTTAAGTAATTGTGTTTGTGTGTGTCCTTTTTTATTGCATGCACCCCCCACTCTTTAAAGCACATCTTTATAACCAAGCAATTCCAAAGCAATTTTCTCTGTGGGAGGAGAGTGTAATTTTCTATTCTGTGACACTGTGATGTGTAAGAAACTGGGAGCTGGTGCTAAAAGGCGTCTGTAGCGTGTGTCTTGGTGTGGGTGTGAGCCGCTTTAATGGCCAACGCGGGGCGGGTGGCGGTGGTGGTGAGCGGCTGCATGTCAGGAAGGCCATCATTTAATGACTCCCAAATAGTGCCCTCCTCGTTAGAGCTATCGTCCTGGAAACACGAGGCTGTGAACCAGGAGAGCGCCACACGCTGCAACAGTCTTTTATCTTCATATTAAACCATTTGCATAACATTACCGCCATAGATAGGATTCAGGAGATACTCAACCTACTCAGGGAGAGACAGAGAGGGTATACTACATGTCCTTGCAAATCTAATCAGCGTTAAATGGAGCTGTCAAATGTGCGTGTGTGAGAGTGTGTGTGTGTGGTACTGGATGGCTCATGTCAGGAGTCATTTAACATTAAGCTGCAAAAGTGTGTAACAGGGCTGTAATTACAAAATACAAGAATCCAAGCTATTTCTTGTTAGATGTGACATCCAAATACAGCAGTTACCCACTAGTGATACACAAGATAAGGCCAGGTGGCAACAACTCAGATGTCATGTGCACTTATGTCCTTCACAAAGTTAAGTTTCAGTGGGTTTTTTTTCTTGACATGCTGGTCAAAATTTACGTAGCTGCAGCAACTCTAGAGAACACAAAGAAGTAGCCAGTTAGAATAAATCGCATCAGTAAACCATTTTTTTTTTAAATTGCTGGTGTGGTTTGCAGTGATTGAATGGTTGAATTTTGTGTTATATCAGCAGGCTAACAAAAGACTCGATCAATCCACGTTTTGTGTAGGTTCAACACCTATCTATCCTGTGCGAAGTGGTGTTTTGCTTTGCTTTGTGCCTATACGTGAATATCTGACAGCTGCTTTCCCCCCCGCGCTCAAAGAAGAATGGAGAGAAGACGAAGGAGAATCTCATCACTGTGGAGAAACAAGAGCAGCAAAGTGTGTAAGCACACACTAATTAGTTGTTGCTACTTGCTACTGCCTGATTAATTTAATCAAAAGTACACTTGATCTATATATAACCACCAGTATGGGTGTAGTAAATATTACAAATTGGCAGATAGGTTATAAAAAAGCACTGCTCCGGTTATAAAAGATCCCTAGTATGTTTTCCTTAAGTTTTCACCTTGTTTTGAGAATCCCTGAATGAACATTGGATCATGTAAATGATACATGTAGTGGAGTATGTTTGTGTGTTTGTCTTTCAAAGAGCTATAGAGCATATTGGAAGCCTCAGCACTGGTTTGTAAGATATATTACTGGCATAGTGATTATATAAAAGCACGCTGGTAAACACACACAGGTGATTGTTTTGTCCAATAAGACCCCTATCCAGGACTGCGTGGGCCTGCGCAGACTGTTTGACCGACATTTCCCACCTTTTTGGGAGGAACAAAATACATCTTAATTATTCTTATTAATTCACTGAGTTTGCCTACCTTACATAACTCACCGTATATGTTTTTCCAACTGTGAATTGAACAGGATTATAATAACCCAGAGTAATTGACAACACCTGTTTAGCTGTGTGGGACCTTTAAGGGATCAGTTCACCCATAATAATAACAGCATGAAGAAAAATGTGTTCTCTCAGATACCAATAATAGCATATAGCCGTGCAGATGGACACGTTGTACAGTTCAAACCAGTTAGAGTTTTTACAGATATTCAAAAATTTGAGCAGCACAACTGCACTTACAACATTCCTTTCATCTCCATTGTAGTTTTGGGGTGGTGGCAGAAGTCTTGAAATAAAATGTCTGTAAAACTCAGCCAATAAAAAACAATCTCCACGGCTAGACGCCCCAAGGGTAGATGTGACAGCCTTCTATGTTTGTATGTGTGTGTGGTGTTTTAGGTAAAATGACCCTGTAATTCTATGAAGGCCAAAGTAAAGAAGAAGGGGTTAAAAATAGTACAAACATTGTGATAGGAATGAAGGTTTGCGCGCTAGCTTGATCTATGAAAGGCTAAAGATGTCATCACATCACAGAATAAGCTTGTAACTGTGTGTGTGTCTGTCTGTGTGAGAGTGTGTGTGTGTGAAAAAGAGAGAGAGAGGGAGAGTGAGAGATTACTTGTTTATGCATATGGGGAGAGACTGTGCCAGGTGAGTGTACCATTTACCATCAAGCCATTGAGTTCAGCAGGCATCTAATAACAAAGCATTTATGGCCCACTTACGCATGCATAGATATAACTGTCAGTAGGCAACAACTGTCTCCTCTCTCCTGTCTCCAGCTATTCCTGCCTCTCTTAAAACACACAGGCACCATCCGGATTGGACCCAAATACTCTAGACTTCTATCATCAGACTCGGGATGAAATTAAAATCGCTCATTTTCTTTCTCCATGCAAGGAGCAGATCAATTTCCGGAGACTGGGACGTGATATTTTCCTGCCATTGGGCTTTCTCGTCTTAGGCACAGCACCCTGACTGGCTACCAGCGGGGGGCCCGGGACTGACTGCACGCCTCGCCGGAGAACAGTTACTTCTGCCGCGGCGAGTTTATTTGCGCCTCGCTATGAGAATTGCCATCATTTACCCTTCCCCAACACCTCCCAAAAAGAAAAGAAATAGACAAGAGGGGAAGCGAGGCAAGGATGAGAGAGGCGAAATTGATTCTTTTTGATACATGCTGCACGGGGGACATTAGGTACCCCTCGTTTGACCATCTATTTCAAGAAATGAACTGAATAAATTTTGCGTGAAGTAATGTATAGGCCTCTCGGAGGCCTTTTGCTGCTGTTCACATCGAGAATGAATTGCTCGCTCCAGCATGCAGAGGTCATCCTGTGTATTATGCTGAATTTAAGAGAAGTCGATTAATTATGCAGCTGTACAGGAACTTTAAATAAAACAGTAACTCAGCGTGTGTTAAGCATGACAAAATTAAAGGCAACTTTATGAGCCAGTGAAGCATTTAATCTGGAGAGATGGAGGCCCAGTGTTCAGACTGGTGGCATGTTCGCCTCCATTGCAGTGTAAACATTTAACTTTGTCTTCAGCAGTGGTGGAAAGCAAGTACATTTACTCATGTACTATACTTAAGAAGGTACTTGTACTTTGCTTGAGTATTTCTATTTCCATTCAATAACCCTATGCAACACTATACTTCTACTTCACTTGGCTAAATTGTAGAGCAAGATAGTCTACTTTTTACTCTTCCTACATATATCTGTTTTAGTTACTAGTTACTAGTTACTTGCTACATATTCATATAACAATATTCCAAATCCTTCCTTTCCAGTCCGGTATCTCAAATGTGATTTGTATGGTTTGATTTAAAAAATATGGATTTACTGGAAAATATAGTATCCCAAAGGTGAAAACAGGCCATTTTTTAAAGTTTTTCATGAAAAGTTGACTTTTTTTATGTGGCACCTGCTACAAATATATTAGGATCTTATAGAATATGATGCATTGGTACAGATCAAAACCTAACACCATGTAAATAAATAGTTAAAATAAATGCAACCTTAAAACGCATTTGACTTGACAAAAACATAAACAGTGCTTTATATCATAATTAATTTTTGGGCTTGCAACATCTGGTAGGCCAAGTTAAACCATATGGCAGGCCTACTTTGGTCCGCAGGCCTCACTTTGAGCAGCCCAAGCCTAGATGTTTGTTTTGCAGGACGTGATGATGTGCATGACACTGTTGTTTGCACAAGCAAGTCACATATGAGGATATCAGATATGACTACGATGTGCCTTTAACAGACTTATGTTGTGTCTGTTAACCTACACTATATTTTCTTGGTTTAGACTTAGTTTTCCATACTTTGTTTTAGCCTATATAGGTCTATAATATTTCCAATACCAGCTTTAATAAAACGAGGATACTCTTGCATCCACTGTTTCATTTCCTTTTATCAAAGATACGCTAAAAACTGGACGTTGCAGGTGTCTGTGACACCAGAAATAAGACCCTGAGGTGCTCCTTCCCTCTTAAACTGGACTAAGACTGTCATATCTGTTATCTTTATGTTGCACTCAACACTTTTAAACGTAGTCTTGGTTCTTGTTTGTCTTGGCAGCGACGCTGGTCCTGTATTTGCGCACATTTTGGCCACCTGTCCCGTCCTTTCCTCTTCAAACGAGACCCCACTGTTGCGTCACAGTGTCTGTCGCGGCCTAATTAAACCCAGATTGAGAAAGAGTAAAAATCCAACCCCCTTCTCCCTCTCTGTTCATAAAGCTGCATGCACGCACCCTGCAGTGGATTTTGACCGAAGAGAATGCGTTAAGAGTCAGAGAGACAGGATAGCTGCAAGTTAATTTGTGACCAGTGAAACACTCACAGCTGAAGATTTTTACTGACAGAACAATGGCTGGACTCAAGGTAAGGCAGCGTTAACTCAGTTCAACACTGTTGTTTGTAAAGTTTGTCTTAAGTTTGTTTGAAACTATGCTTCTGCTAAATCCCAAAAGTTTCTGGTTTAGGTAACTTAGTCATAGTTTAAATAAAATAATAAAGAAAGAATAAATGGCAGGATTCGATAATATATGTGCACCAAAAAATGCGCAAAGTGTGACTGTACTTTGAGCTATCATTAAGGGAAAAAAAAGCAGACCGGCTTACTAAAGGGCGGGGGTGCCTCTGACCAATCACAGTGCTGCATTCAGCATCTGCCCAGATGTTGTGTTGGACTCCTCAAAACTTCAAGAGAACAACGATGTTGAGGTTATAAAGCCTCATGACAACATATTTTTATATAAAATTTCATGTATGCATTCATGTAGGCCTACTTTTACAGTGGCCATTTACAGCTATTTTCAGACCCCTTCCTCAGGCAGGCCCATTTATTCTCTATGAAACTTAACAATATTTCACTAGTAATTTTTATCTGATTAAAACGTCATTTGTTTGACACTAATAGGGTGTTATATCCGATAGGGCGCAAAAGCAAGTGGAAATGTGACAGTTGATAAGGGAAAAAAAATCCCTTGAAGATTTTTTTTTTTTTTTAATGAACATGATTAAATGATTTATTATGACTGACAGTTCATGAGAAACTATCTTTGTAGAAAGTGCTGGAGATTTTGCCTCTCTGACACAAAATAAACGTCCCAGCTGAATTAAATAACAATCTTTCATGAGGCACAAACTTGAGCTTTAAAACCATGTTACGCGCACACTCTGGGCGCACCAAAGGCGCATGAACGCGCACATATGGAAACCATCTCTGCCCGCAAATGTGCTTTTTGCAGGCTAACAGTGACTCAGCAAGATTTCTTTGCATCGTGTCAGGTTCGTGTTTTTCTGTGTTAGGGAACACATGATCAGTGTCAGTGCAGAAGGATAGTAGAGTAATAATCCAACCATAATTAAAATATCGATCAAAAAGTGATGTGGAGGATGTTTGTGCAATTAATCTGTTTCTGTACCACAGTAGACAAAAATCACGGGTGACTACGAGGGGGGAGATTTGGCATTACTGCAGTTTGTTTTATCATACATCTAATGTGAAACAATATGACAACAATTAGCAAAAAGACAAGCCTTAATGACAAGCCTTCAAATTTAATTATAACCAGCATGAACACATTTATCCTGCATTACAATGAAGCTGCATGGTGTTTACATGTGTTTTTATTTATTTTTTACTTTAGCTTGAGTTAATGTCTCTTTCTCTGGCAGTACATGAGCGGCTTTGGGAACGAGTTTTCCTCTGAAGACCCTCGCTGTCCTGGATCCTTGCCCGAAGGACAGGTAACACACATAAGAACACACATTAGGATCAATTTAGAATACATTTATTCAATAATTCATTGACTAATTTTTTTGCTTTATTCTATGCATTTGTGTAAGTGAATTGCCTGAATCCTTAATTTAACAGCAGGGGAGTTAGAAGGTGTGACTTTTCTAAGATTAAGAGGGAAATATGTAAGTTTTATGCCAAGAGGCGTCAAATTCTGTATTACCATAAAATTCTGTAGAAACATCTTGTATGATGTTTGTATTATGTCTCTACAGAACAATCCTCAGGTCTGTCCCTATGGCCTCTATGCTGAGCAGCTCTCTGGCTCCGCCTTCACCTGCCCACGGCCAGCCAATAAGAGGAGGTACTTATCGGTTTCTGACATTCAAATCAACTTGTTCACCACTGTAAGACTAGATGGAGCTTAGAAATAAAGAATGACTCAACAATTGTTCCTTTTCTTCCTTCAGCTGGTTGTATCGCATCTTGCCATCGGTCAAACATAAGCCTTTTACCCCCGTGCCCTGTGGAAATCTAACAGAGAACTGGAACGAAGTGGAGCCTGACCCAAACCAGGTTAATGGAAACCCAAAAGGAAGCATTACTGCTCAGTGTGCCTTTGTATCAAGTCAAGAAACTGGATAGCCTAACTGGAGATGGGTTGAAATGTGCTAATATGAATCCCACTGCTTTTCTTGAAAAGACAAACAGAGCTGCAAACACTAAAACTTCTATACTTGACTCACATTTTAAACTCATAGTTGTGCCTTACCAACAAAGGCAACCAATCAGAGACAGAGTAGAGCGGGCCTTGCAAGAAAAGCAGTGGGACTCATAACAACACATAATGAAACAATAAGTATGCCTATCAGCACATGTAAAGCTCAATAACTAGCATCTTAGTTTTTGTAGTACAGGCATGAGAATGGTCTTTTAATGGACGGACTTTGCAAAATGTCACTCTGAGCTACTCTTTAGGCAAACATGTAGATTTGATTTTTATTTGCAATCCTGCAACTGTCATCACATTTGTGGCTTAACTAAAACTGGTTCACAGAAATATTCAAAATCACTTTCTTTCAACTGAGATCACCCACTAAAAACAGTTAGTTGAGCACAGAGAAACAGAAGATTAGAATTTTGTAATGTGGAATAACTGCACCTTTTCTAGATTTGACAGAAATTTGCGCACTTCTTTGGAATCTCATCGCTCAAAAATTACAAGATAATTCAGAAAGTATATATTTTAAGGCCTTTTAAGACTTCTCTGCTCCATTGAATTCCTCTAACTTCTCTGTATTTAGTGAATACTTAGAATCTAATTCTGATTTTCCCTCACAGCTCCGATGGCTGCCGTTCACTATCCCTAAAACTGCAGAGAAGAAAGTGGACTTTGTAGCTGTGAGTTAAATTTTGTTGTTTTCCACATTATTATTTTATTAAAGTTTCTCAGTTCACTGATTGGAATTTTGCACACCTGTACGTTGCAGGGTCTGCATACCGTCTGTGGTGCTGGAGATGCCAAGTCTCGTAACGGCATTGGTATTCACATGTACACCTGCAACACCTCCATGGTTGACAGGTGTGTATGCATTAGTGTGCAAATGTTTCCAATCATGTAACAAAGAGATGCATTTTCACATATCGAACGGCTGCAAAATCTTTGGTTACGCTTTGACGATCATTTCCAAGCTCTCACTTTTTTCTTCTTCTCCCAGGTGCTTCAACAACTCAGACGGAGACTTTCTGATTGGTGAGGAGAAGGGCTGTTGATGTTTTCACTGTTGTGAATCACAAGAGCAATGATAGCTCAATCCTGAGTCCTTGTTCTCCCTCAAATTTCCTTCTCTATGTCTCGCTTTGTCTGTTTGTCACTCTAGTCCCCCAGCAGGGTGAGATCTTGATCACCACAGAGTTTGGGAAAATGATGGTCGAGCCGAACGAGATCTGTGTCATCCAGGTGAGATCTATGTTTTTCATCTCCCCAGTTTCACACAGAAATCTACCATTTTGTCGGCCAACTCACGCCATTTACCATATTTAGAAAGACATGGATTGGTACTTTCAAAAAATGACCTTAAAAAGGAATAACAGTGGAAAGAGATTTGAGCTACAGAAAACCTGACCTCTAGGATTTGCAACATCTTTTACACATTGAACACATCAGTCCATGAACCCAAATGTCCAGTTTGTATCAGTACATCCTACACTTGATTCAAAACAATACCTTCACCATCCCTCTTATCTGTTTTGTCAGCAAGGGATGCGCTTCAGTGTGGATGTGTTAGGAGAGACCAGAGGTTATATACTGGAGGTGTATGGAGCCCATTTTGAACTCCCTGACCTGGGACCCATAGGTGTGTGTATATTATGTTTGTGAGGGTGGAAACATGTACTGTATGTTATTCCCTTCTTGAAATCTGCATGTCAGCCTCTTCATGTGTGTTTCATGCAACTGCCTGCCCTCTAACTTAATTATTATATTCTTAGTCATGCCAGAAGCTTAACTTGTTCTGTTCAACACGTTGGTTCAAATTCAAATTTAAATTCAATTTCTCAAGAACTTATTGATGGATTGCCATTATATTTTGCAAACATGTTAATGTTTCCTATATTGATGCATCCCAATGACTACACAGGCCTCTTGAATTCTTGTCCAGCCATGAGGTTTGCGTTTGTGATTTTGAAAGAAATGAAACAACTATTGGTTGGATTGCCATGAAATAGGCACAGTTATCATGTTCACCTCAGAATGATTTATACTCCCCTTGATGACCTATAAGTGTTTCAACTAGGTTAGAAAAATGGTCAGATACACTGACTTATGACCAAATACCTGCAATTTTTTTCCCAGCAACCTCAGTTTTACATGTTTAGAAATTATTATCAAATGTTAAAATACAAACATGCTAAAATACAATGAGGAACATGATATACATTCTACCTACTTAACACTAGCATATACGCATGGCCACCATCTGCATGTTAGCGTGCTGAGGTTAGCATTGCCTCAAAGAGCTGCTAGCATGGCTGTGGTATTGCTTATACAGATTTGGATTATTCTGTGTGTATATGTATGACTATGTATGTATGTTTCTCAGGAGCCAATGGTTTGGCCAACCCAAGAGATTTCCTGTGTCCAGCCGCTTGGTATGAGGATCGCAAAGTGGCCACAGGTTACACCGTCATCAACAAGTACCAAGGAAAGCTTTTCGCCTGCCAACAGGTGAATCTCTATTTTTTTTGGTGACATTTCAATTTGTGTGTCAGTAAACTGACATGTACTGTACATAGGCAATATATGAAAGGGGCCCACACATATGACATACCTGCCCTATTACCCTATTTATGTATGTTTTTGCCTCAGTAGACACCACTGAACCGCAACAATGACTAACAGGAAACTGTCCAAGTGAAGCATATGATCCATTAGCTGCTCTTGCCAATTGAATTGCCATCCCTGATGATTTAATATTGAAGCGTTAACTGTTATCCGTTCAGCAGGTTTCCGCCTCGACTCCCTTATGAGTCTTAATCACTCATAATTAGTTAAGGCATTCTGGAGTTACAGACAGTGAAGCTCTGCTTTGTAGGAAAAACCTTTCCCAAGTTAAGCATTAATTTCACCATATTTCACTCAGGGAATGATCCAATCCCCCCCAAAATGTCCTGTTGGGCGCATAATTGGATCGACACATAATGTCTGACAGGAGGTTTTTTTTACTGAGACAGGGAGGAGGTGGGAGGAGAGGTTTGTCAGGGGTGGGGGTTGGGGTGTTGTAACCGTGGAAACCGTGTCAAACCACACTGTTATTATTCATCGAGGGAAGTACACAAGGGCAAGATACCGTCTTTTTTGTAGCAAAACAAACATTTTTTCATCTCTCTCGCTGCCTCTACTTGATTATCCGCCCCTGTTATGTGCTGAGTGTCAGAGGTGGAGGATGCTGTCTGCACCTGACACTCTTCCTGGTGTCCGTCCACCCTTCCCAGAGCCAGGATGGTGAGGCTACAGCCGTAAGAAAATAAGGTGGGGGACGCGGGCCTCATCTCAGGGAAGATGCTGCTGCTCCCGACTAGTCCTGCTGTTTTGTTCCCCCGCAGAGCGCTGAAATTGCTCAAATTAACTTATTATTTGCTTGACTGGGCCAATATGTTTGTGTTTTGTGTGCATGTGTGTGCAAGTGCGTGCTCTCCTCCTTTTTTCCCTTCATTTTAATCGAATGTAGTGGAGTTACCACAGACAAATGTCCAAAAGATTACTAGGGCTGGGTGTCCCAAAGGCTTTTTTTATTTGGTAGCAACTGAAAACTGTGTTAAATAAAGAAATAACTTGTTTTTATTAATTATGCACGTGTATGATTTAACTTAAGCACATCTATACTTTACTTGCATATGTGTGTGAGCTTTTTTTGTTAGTGTGTATTCACTGTTCACGTGTGGAAATGTGTGTGAGCCTGTGTGTAAGGAGCACGCAGGTCACTCAGGAGGCAGCTTGAGTTGTAATGAACTATATTGATTTTAGAGCTGCTGTTGAATGTCTTTTTCGCAGTGACATTATCAGAACAGAGAAACTATATAAAATTGCTGCGGTTTTAACAATCAAGATAAAGAAATATCTCTGCACCCACTGTTACTGCTGCTCCCTCCCCCCATAAATGCGCCGCTGCGAGCGTCAAAATGCTCAAAGTTTGAGAAAGTTTGATTGTGAAGCCAATTACCCCACAATACCTGGAGCCGCATTTCACAAAGAACAGGGGGAAAATGAAAGAGAAGAAAGAATGAAAGAAGCACACCCTCTTTCACAATCAACCCTTTTCATTATGACCAGTTTTTTTCTCTTTATGTCAAGAAGTACTCTCTCTGGGAATTTAAGATTACAAAGACATTATTCATTATTCCCTTTTCCCTGTGAAAAGCTCAATTTAAAGCCTTTTGTGTTTGTTGCCGGGGTAGACTCGTCTTATTTGTTTGGTTCTGTGCTCTGCATGTAGGATTTCTCTCCTTTCAATGTGGTGGCTTGGCACGGGAACTACACACCGTACAAATACAACCTGAAGAACTTCATGGTTATCAACTGTGTGGCCTTCGACCATGCGGTGAGAACTTAAGGACACAGACGCACTGCAGCATATAGTACTCTGATAAAATATACAACAAATACATAAAGTATTCTTTGCTTTATACTTTTAAAGTGAATTAACCCCAATTCCAATTTATGTCACATGATTTAATAATGATAGGATCCGTCCATCTTTACGATGCTGACTGCCAAATCCACGCGACCAGGTGTGGCCATTGCAGACTTTGTCATCTTTCCCCCTCGGTGGGGTGTGGCTGATCACACCTTCCGCCCGCCATACTATCACCGTAAGACCACAATAACACACACAAGCCTTGTTTCTTTTCTTTCATAATTTGTTTGTAAGTAGAAACAATGAATTTTGAGCCTTTGGTTGCTGAATTTGAATGGAAGTCTCATATTCTGTCTAGCAAGGTTAATTTTAGTCTGTAATGAAACAAGCGTGTCCATTTACTCAACCAGTGTCAAGACAGCGGGTGATAACAATCCACCTGGTATAGGACTCCTCTCAGCCCACCACAGCACCTTTTGTCCATTTTTACCAGAGATCTATTAGGCCATCTGGTGGAACTCAGTGTTCACAGCTTGTTCTTTATATTGCAAACTTTACCCGGATCAATGCTATGTTACAGCTCCTCCTGCTTGTCACTTTAGGTAACTGCATGAGTGAATTCATGGGTCTGATCAAAGGCCACTATGAAGCCAAAGAAGAGGGCTTCCAGCCAGGTGGGGCCAGTCTCCACAGCATTATGACCCCACACGGCCCGGACGCTGACTGCTTTGAGAAGAACAGCACTGCAGCGCTCAAACCTGAGAGGGTTGCTGAGGGAACCATGGTAAAAAAAAAAAAAAAAAAAAAGTTTTTAGGGTTAGGTTAAGAAAAATTCAAGGATTTAATACATGATTATAAAACCATCTCAGTGCAGATAATAATATGTTACATGTCTTTTCCTTCTCTCAGGCTTTCATGTTTGAGTCTTCCTTCAGCATGGCAGTGACCAAGTGGGGTCTACAGACATGCCAGAGACTTGACAAAAGCTACTACCACTGCTGGGAGCCTCTTCGCAGCCACTTTAACCCTGACTGGAAGCCCAGCAAGCAGAAGTAAAAAAAAGAATACAAACATAACATATACAAAGATAAAGAAAATCATAATTTCAGTCTGTGAAATATAGTAATCATCAATCCAATATTTGTGGAATGCGGCTTTGTGTTGTTTGATCAGGTTTTTTTGATGAAAGTAACAAAGAAATAAAGTCATTTATTTTATGCTGCATAAACTGTTTATGTACATGTAAATGTAAAGTTCAGTCATGGTGGATTCATTTGCATTTTTTATCTCCTGTTTTAACATTTGGAGAATAATTACACCATGCAGTGGACACTTGTTCCTGAGACTGTCAAAGCATGATATAACACATTGTACATTATAAATAAAAGGAAAATTTATGACAATAAAAGGCCACCTTTCTCTGTTTAATATACTTCAGTTTTGTTGATAATGGTCTGGTGTAACCAGTAAATTATGGCAGACAATTTTAGCGAAATTAATTAATTAATTGATTAATACTTCAAACAGATGGCACAGTCATTTAATGACTTTATGATTCTCATCAATTAGTGCCACTTTTACACAACATATATTATTTTTTCATTGCATTCCCTTGTGGCCACAGCAGTTGCTGTTTAGCAGAAATTACATACTTTTGCTTAAACTGTGACTCAGGCACCGCAGTGGTCTTTGATAAAGTGTATTTAATTAAAATTTTCTCTACAAATACTAATTTTTATGGAAAGGGATTTTAGATGGTGATTTTAGTGTCAGCAGCTTTTTTCCCTTTAAACTTAAATACGGACTGTTTTACTACATGTTAATACATGTTTGTGCAGAGTTCCTACCCTGGTCTGTGGACATGAAAGAGGTAAACATCAAAAATATGCTTTGCCATCCTTCACACTTTTACCTCACCAATTGAAACCGCATTTTTTTTTTTACAATATCATTTTATTTGGATAATAATAATTACATGCACTGGCATCACTAGAACAAACAGGAGGTCTATATACATCGAAGCTCATGATGACAGGCCGAACTTGCGCTTGTAGGTCCCAGCCTTAATCTGCTCCTCCTTCCTGTCCTGTAAAATAGATGACAAACAGATGATGGGTTAATACAGTTTCCATGGCAACAAAGTCATATCACCCTCACCCTGCTCACTTTCCAGACATTTTCCAAACTGCATGTTTTATGAGCGAGTGTTTTATGATTTTAAAGTAGTTTTTTCCCTCCCAGTGGAGAGACAGAGACAAAAATGACGGCACAGCAGTGTGACTATTGCCCCAAATTCTCACTGGAATTTCTATTGGTGAGGATTTAGAGGGTAAATCTAAATGACAATGGGGTGGCAAATAAAAGCAGCAATTCAAGAAAGGCTTTTATTTCTAAAGTGAATGAAATTGTGACAAAAAAACCCCAAAAAACAGATCAACTGCACACCTACATAAAAGGAAATAAAGACTTCCATCTTCAACTAAACAGCTTTTCAGGTGTCTCTGACGCCTTTCAAGACAAAGTAATACATTTAAGGATTATTTCAGGGAAAAATATTTTTTGAACTGCATCATCACAGTGTAAGAAAAGCTAATAAATCTGATATCAGTGCAATAACATAGGAAAAATATAATGTTGTCATGCCCGTATTATGTTGTTTAATGCATTACAACAAAGAAAAAATATCAGCTGTCTTGACCACTAGTTTAGCACTAGGTGTTGTTACAGATACATACAATGAAAGAATACAGCAGTAGAGATTGAAAAAATAAGTCAGACAGGACTATAATCAGCAACAATATGCTGGAAAATACAGTACTTATCTTTTATTTAATTCAGTTTATTGTAATTTCATTTCAGTCTGTCAGTCTTGCTCTATTTTCCCTAGAAAAGATTTTTGGGCTCAAAACTATGACCAAATGGTTCTCTTAAAGATCAGTATGTTCTTCCCATGCTTAACGTATTTTTGGTTCTGAGCAGAGACAGTACGATGAGCCAGTGTCTCTGTACTGATCACACTTTAGTTGTGCAAAAAAGGCCAGTTAGAAAGAATTCGCAACATATGTTTGAACCTGAGTCAGACCCAGATTCAGATAAAGAGTTTGTTGAGTACAAAATCTGCAACTCCCAAAGGTATCATGATGATAATTGATGTTAACATCTTTTGTTTAAGTTGTGTGTTAGCTTATAACATAGAGTGGCTAACACAGTGTCAGTGGTTGTGCTAGTGCAACTCTCACTCTCAGAACTGAAAATTCACCATGTGCTGGAGGTTCCAAATTTCTTTGACTGGCTTTTGAATTTTTGATGTACCAAATGTAGTTTGCTCTGAGTATTTTTAGTGGGGGAATGTGAAGACACCTAATCACTGTAGTCAAAGTCTTACTTTTTAGGAGACAAAACGTAAGTGAGTTATGGCATTCATAGATGTACGAGCTGTGATACCGGTAATCAAAAAAGACGATGTCGTTGCATTTTGTCACATACCCTGTCTGTCTTGAGGACTTTGTAGAGGGTGACGAGAGGCACCACTCCAATCAAGAAACCCAGCAGAGATGTCTTGAATGTGGTCCTGAAGTGCAAGAGGGAGTTGGCACGTGCATACACCCAGCGTGTCAGGGCTGGGTCTTCCTGTAAAGACAAAATATGAAATTAAATTGTCACATGTAAACTGAATCTTAAAAAGTATAGTAAGCATTGTTATGGCAAAACAAAACTTTTTGTATTTTATATTGTATTGTCAAAGGCATAAATTTGATGAAAGTCCGGTCAAACTATAGCCCAAAATTTAAAAAAAAAAACGTCTAGGCAGGCTTTACAATCAACACTACACAAAATGCAACACCTTCTTTTCTTAAGACCTTTTACTTTAGTTGGATATAAATGAATGAGTGACTGAATATTGACTGGGCATTAAGAGGTGAAATATTAGTAAAAGCAGGAGCATGTGAAGAGATCAAGGCCTACGCATCCACAGACTAGATTTTGACATGTTAAAACAGTAATGTGTAAATATTGTATTGCGTTGAGTTGAGGAGTTTTGAATAAAGAGAAAACAAAATACTACTCCTACAGACACTGACAACAGGCTGAATGCAGTCTGAGTGATTGAAATGGTTACAGTAGCAGTTTAGACTGCAGTAAGTGTAGCTCCAAGGCTGCAAAAAACAGGTTTGTAGTAAATATCTTATACGTTGCTTACATAAGTAAGAGTAAGAAGCAACGTCATGAGGTGCATTTATTTCATTTCCAGCTTTTGAAAACACTGAAGCAACTGACAAAATTCAACAGATAGAAACATAGATTTAAACGGTGTGGGACTATTACAGAAAAAAAGAAACAGTGACAATGTAGCTCAGCTTAAGCTGGAAAACGTAGATGCGTAAGCAATAGCATAAGTTTAGATACGGAGTTCCTCAAGTCTGAAAGGGTTTAGAATCAGTTTAACTTGTTCATTCAATGTATGAGATTGCTAAACCATCTACACCAGTAACTTAGCACGTAAGCTACTGTTGAGAACTGAAATTACTCAAACATTACAAATCGCCCCCCCTCCAAAAAAATGCCACTTTGCCCGGCATGTTAACACAAAATAAACATAAACATGTGGCTCTTAAAAAACCGAGTGACTTGTGTACCCCTGTACCCATTAGCAAGTAGCCTAAGCCAGTTTCAAGGGTGACATTGCTAGCTAGCAGGTAGCCACTTACAATGAGCTCCTTTCTATGCGGGTTATTAAGCTGCAGCAGATACTCCCTCTTTAGCATCGCTCGTAGTGCTGCCCTGTTCTCTTCGGTGCGACGATACTCCTTCGAGAGGTTGAAATACTCATTTGGGTCCAGTGTTTTTGGCCGAGTGGCCAAGGGCGCTTCTTGGTAGTCCGCCATGATTGTTTGCTGACGGACGGAACGGAGCGGACGTGATGTCGTGAAATCTCGCGTTGTTAATTCTTGCGAATCGTCACCATAGCAACATCAAACTTTCTCTCTCTGGACATATCAAATAAAGTCATGAGCCTATGTAACAAAAAACAAGAAATGGAGGGGAGTGTCTTGGCTAAAAACGATAATGATTTTAAGAAAGAGGAGCTATATTCAGAAGACGACTGGAGTTTGACAGAAGGGGAAGAAGATCTGGAGGCCACGGTGAAAGAGATCAAATACCGGGAAGAGGCCACAGCCGCTGCTGCTGCTGCTGTTCCCGGGCCCGACGCAACTTCCACCACACACCAACCTGAGGCAGTGGATGAATTTTTACGCAACTTTCTCTTCCAAATGGACATGACGGAAACACTCGACTGTTTTCAGAGTGAATGGACCGAGTTCGTGCAGAAAGGGCTCTATGATACAGAAGAGGTTGGTGTTGTACCGGATGTGTACACTGAAAACAAACGCCTGGACAGCGAGCTGAGGAACGCGCTGCGGGAGGCGGAGGAGTACAGACTGGCAGCCTCTGCCGCAGCTGAGACCCTGCTGAGGGTCCAGAAAGCCAGAGACTTCCACCGGATGCAGCATAAGCGTGTCGTCCAGGAGAAAAACCGGCTCATCGAGGAAATAAGAAGGCTTAAAGTGCAGTGCAACAGCTACGAGCCAGAAGTGAAACGGATGAATGAAAAATACGAGGCGGTTTTAAGGCAGACCATGCTGGTGACTTTGGAGGTGGACAAGGCCTTAGGACAGGCGAGCGGTCAGTCAGCTGAATGGGACAGGAGAGCTGGATGTCAAAGAGACAACACACCCATTAATCAAACCACGACCTCCAGACTCTGCACAGATCTCAAGGAGTCACGTTGAAGTCAATTAAGGCAAATGTTTGTTGAAATTAATATTTGCTCTCCCATTACTCTCCTATATGCTAAGTCTCATTGTACAATACAAAGTTGTTACCACAAAGTTTGTGTTTTTATTGTACCTCAGCTCTAAAGGAAATGGTGTAATTTATACTGTGTTAGATTTAATGGCTTTTCATCAATCGTCGGTATTCCTGTGTCATTTAATATTTCACACCTGAAATGATTGTATGCTAATGTAAAATATAATGCACATATTTTATCCCATCCCCCATATTCATTGTAATGTTGAAAAAGGATCAAACTCATTCTATAAAGTGAAAAAATAGATTTAATTTTATTCTTCTACCTGCAAGTTCAAAGTAAAAACAAGGATGATAATATTATTTAGTTAATACCCAGTCCAAGAAAGTCAGCCTAAATTCAAATAACACACACACACACACACACACACACACACACACACACACACACAGAGAGATTTAAAAAATAACAGAGCAAAACAAAACAAAAACTTTTTTTTTTTAATTTCAGCAGTATTTTTATACAGTGGAGGATACATATGATAATATCCATATTTACTCATAATTGTTAATATACTACTTAACTCCAGGTCACTTAGACATTCATTTAATCCGCCTCTCTGTTTCACATCACAAATCCAGAGATGGACCCCCTACGTGACATGTAAAAGTTCTGTTAAAGTGCCACAGGAGGATGTGATTGCTACAATTGCTTAAGGTTTACTGTTATCCTTAGGTGTTATTTTTGCAAAAGCCCTGCAATTCTTAGTCACACTTTCCACACCTTTGCTTTCAAATGTGTGATAACAAATTTGCACTGACTACTTTGGCACAACTAAGAATAGCATGGAGTAGTTTTTCTTCACTCTGTGGATATGGGTAGCTGCATGCTGCAATGAACTGCAATGAACTTACTTTTTGGATGTAGAATAAGAAGATTTTCTTTTGGTCATTATGGACATGATCATGATAATCAGCCGAAGTAGACTGTATGAAATGAAATTCCATTTAACTCCCTCCAGTATTTTTGTGTGTTTTATCTTACATGGATCCACTTCAGATGAAAAAGTGTACTCATTTATTTATCCGTCATGGCTCTGTTGTTTAGGTTTAGATGTATTGCACTGTGGAACATAACCACAAGAGGGCAGTCTCTGGCAAGTTTTGGTTGACCAAGCATAGACTAGATGTCTGCAAACTACAGCTCCCAGTTGACCCTGAAAACATAAATTTCTAACACCAGGGAAGATGAATCTTCTGAGCTGCTCTCAAAGACAAACCAGTAAAGGCCCAGTGTCCTGCCTCTAAAAGTACACTTTTCATCTTTGACTGCCACCGCAATGGTCCCTCTTGTCAGAATGGAGTTAAAATGGAAACAGGATACTGTCTTATTTCAACTTGTGGAAATAAATGGTGGACTCAGCCTAAGGGATGTGGGGGAAAAAAGATGACAAAATTGCACCAGCTTTACACAGTGATTTACTTGTATACAGAAAGTTATGGTACATATGGTGAACCTGTTCCAAAGCCTTTTTTTAACATGATATGGCAGCCAATATGGCAGTCAGAGCATCACATTTTATCCTCTGGAAGGGCCCCAGAGGACACTGCCTTGTGTTTCCTCTATTGAACTGGGGACCCAGTGGTGCATTTTACTATATTTTCACCACTGGAGGGACACCCTAGAATACACTTTATCATGTTTCCACCCTTAACGACCACCCTAGAAGGCACTGTTTTGTGTTTTCTCCACTTTCAGGGTATCCCATACAAAACTTTATCGCATTATCTCCACTGCAGCAGCACCCTAGAGGACACTTTATCACATATTCTTGCATATTGGGTCACTAGAGAGGACACTTTATGATGTTTTATCAGCCATATAAGCATCTAAGAGAGATGTTTTTTTAACGCTGGTCACTAGTGGCCACTAAATACAACGAGCAGTAACATTATAGAACTAATGCAATTTTAAGTCAAGCTATGTGCCCTGGAATTAGAATATTAGTCCTGTGCAAAGATCAAATGTTGCATGACATTTTTTGTGAATAATGTTAGATGTTCAAAACATGATATGATGATATTGCTACAGTTCAATTTCATTTTACATTCTTGCAGACATGTTTGATCCTGTTAGAGTTTATGTAGGTGTTGCACTTTTTATTACACAAGAGTGATGCAATTTTAATATAGCTGAACTGTCCTATAGCCTGTCCACAGATGTTTCAGTACCATTAAAAATGGATGATGCAATATATACATATTATTTCTCACAGACAGAAATTCTTTTTTCTCTCTCTTCTTACACTTCATACCTGGGTGGTAGAATATGTGGTACAAGATGCTGTGAGAGCTCTTTGATCCAGAGGTCCAGGCACAGCCACAGTATGTGCGACCAAATGATTTATTGTCCTCTCCGGACTTCTAAAGCACCACCTGCTCTGCAGTTTTGAAATATCCATTTATGACTTCAAAATTCAATGTGAGATGACACTCCTGGGCCTATAAGCCTTCCCTTGCTCTCACCATAATGTTCTGAGAGAGATTTAGCCTCAAATGAAATATTAATATGTTCCATCCCTGGCTGGCACCTGGCAGACCCTGTAGACTTGGAGCTGAACTTTGAGAACTTTCCGAGCTGTGGGCACAACAGCCTTTTTTTTTACCTGTCCTTACAACAAACCTCCTTCACTGTCAACTTCCACACCAATTTTTATCTTTCTCTTCACTGAACAGTTGGTATTTTGTTCTTTATCATACATCAGTGATGCTGATTGACATTTATTTTGATGCACTCACTGTGCAGAGCTGACAGGACAATAAAGAGATAAGGATGTGAAATAGATATGGAGGCGGCCACAGACTGAGGGGTAGATAAAGCAATGAAAAGGCGTAGATGATTTCTATCAGCAGTCTGTGCCTTGCAAAACTTAATCACTCCCAGTAATCAGAAGTCATTTTGTGATGTTTTGGTCTTTTAAAATGACTTCTGCATGTGAGTCTGGCCTGGAAAGTGGAAGTAGGTCTCTTTTCCAACCACAAGCTAAAAGTACTTTTCTCCTTATGCTTCACCAAAGGTCCCTGAAGTGGTTTGAGTAGACTTAGAGACAATGACCTAATGGGTTATGCTCTTCTTTGATACTTATTCATGACATTTCCTGGCCCAGAGATTCCATTACTCTGCTGCCCTTGAGGAATGTTACTGAGGAATGTAATGTTCCTTTCCACCCTTGTTTTCATCTACAGTACATAATTGTGCCAGTTTAGAGCCTTTTTTCATTTTCACAAATGGTTACAAAAGTCAATGAGGTGGTGGCTACAGGCTATTTTCAGCCAACATTTTGTACCTCCCAAGCTCAAATTATCATTCCCAGCCTGCCCATTCCTCCCTCCTCACTGATTCCTCAGGTCTGAGGGGACAAAGTTGTCTTTCACAGCCTTTTTTAAAAAAAAGAAAAAAGTTTGCAACTTTCTAGCTTCATCAGGCTGATCTAAATTCCTCCCCTGCCTGTCCGACTCCCTGTGCGGCCCTCCACTCCTCCCTCCACTGACAGGCCTGTCCACTTCACATCCTGCGATGACCTTCATGTCATAGCAAAGGGAGAGGATAGTGAGAGGGAGAAAACTCACATTTCAGCCCACTTGGCTCAAGCTGACCCAAACCTTTCCTCTAATCCTTTTTATCTCCATCTGTGCCAGTTTTTCTGAATCCTTTGTCCTATTTATGCCACTGAATTAGACCAGGCTTTGAATTGTGATTGATTCAAAGATTTCTTAAGTCCCCTTACGACTCATATATATGATGTGTTCATCTTTACATTCCTAAAAATATATCTTAAAGAAATTGTGCTTTCTCAATTTATCATCAGTTCCCTCTGCTGTCCTATTCTAATCTATATCTATGAAATTGATGCACCCTGTCTGAGAGTATTCCCTTCTTAATAAATCAGCTTTTGTGAACCTGTATAGTAGGCAGCAGGTCAACCTCAGCAATATTTTCTGCTTTAATGTACTGAGCAGAGCAGAGATTGGCTCATGGCAGTGACTCAGCAGGCATCCATCACCTTCAAGATGAGCCCTGCAGATGAATTGCTCAAAGATGGAACTGACAAAAATCTGCATTTTTCTTTTAGGTATTCACATCTCAGCACTCTGCTTTTATGTCCATTTTCACTTTTCTGTGGCAATATTCTCTCCAAACCGAGAGACATTTCTGAATCACTGACTTTTGATGCCCAGGCTGTCAAAATCAGCATCCAGCCTGTTGCAGTTGGCATGTGAGCACCTTGTAAAGCCAATTTTGGCAAAGATTGTGGCTTTTTTGCTTTTATTGGATCAGGAAGATTCCTTAAAAATCATACTGATACATTTGATGAAATATGTGGTGGTCAAGCATAAAACAACATTCTTTTTTCTCAGTTCCTTACACTTTGTGATATATCTTTTTGTGCATTACTGGAACAAGTAGACAACTGCTGGACAAATAAAAGTCCAGGTCAAGCAGTAATTTTTTTGAGCCATCAAGCTTGAGCCATGAGACTATTAGCTCAGCTTAGCAAGAGGACTAGAGACAGGGAGGAAAGCAAGCTCATTTCTTTCCAAAAGTAATACATTTCTCCTTTTGGCACCTTCAGTTCCCAAATTAACACATTAAATTTCACTTGCGTGATCTTTACGTATAAAAAACACAATTTAGAGCCAAGAGTTTTTTTTCTGTCTGAACATTTCTTGCCCAGGAGCAGCCACTTCCTCACCCTCACCCTAACTTGTGGCCATGAGATTGCAAAGCACAGCCAGCAAAGACTTCAGTTTTCTCGTTTCCAGTCATAATGATAAGTTAAGCTAAGCTAATCACCTCCTGGTTCTACTTTCATAATTAGCATTGGGACTTATCTAATGCAAACAAGGTGTATTTCCCAGAATATTGAATTATTCCTCTAATTAACACTGATGATGAGTGATTTATATGCAATGGAAAGAATTACAAACATAGACTGGTTGTGTAACGTACTTGTTTCCAGCTACACTTTATGACTGCGGCCTTAGTAATATGCATAAACTGCGGGTTTTAGATGTTAATAGAGATTGTGACCACATAGACTTTTTCTAAATGGCTTCATTTTTTTTTTCTAGTGTCAGATCTATTTTTTTACACACTTGGTTTTAGTGACAAACCAAAGGGATTGCAGAGGGCAGACTGCCAGACTGGATGTACAGACGAAGGCTTTGTTTATAATAAGAAGCTGACACAACCTGGAAAAGTCAATGAATTCTGCATTGGACCATAAATAACCCTCCCGCTGCCATACATGCTGAAAGGTCAGCAGGCTGATATATTGAGCTGACATCACAACACTGTTACTGAGGACACATTGCACATATACATCTCTGTTTGTTTCTCCATCTGCCTTTCCTTCATTAGGGCCAGAGTGATGTGACAGGGCTGGGCTGCTTTGACAGCAGTCAGAAGAAGTTTTGACAAGCAGATTTAGAGAGGCTGTGTGAGCGAGGGGATTGTTGTTCCAGACAAGAGTGACACGAGGTGAGGGAGGACAGCCAACGCCCTGTATCTGATCTGATGGGAAGTGGCAGGAGATGAAGGGAAGGAGCCAAATTCAGTCTGAGAGTGTGGTCACAGTCTGCGGTCAGCTGAAACAGAGAATAAATGAGGAGAAGCGCTCCAGGAATACTGAGTGGGGGATGGCATACCTTGTCTTGACTGTCACACACAAAGAGATCAAACTTTGCAGAGGGTCTATTACTTTAATACTTGCTTTACTTTTACAGCCCGGTGCTTTTAAGTTTCCAGTTCATTATAAAATCTGGGTCAATTTTTTTTTGCTCAGGCCATCATTTCAGTCAGTTATGATGAAATTATACTGACCAAAGACCCGCCCTCCACACCCTGACTTGTGAATCAGAGGAATATTGAAACTTCTTTTATTAACTTAAAGCACTGCTGTGATCAATGACCATTGCTGAGCCAAAAACCACAAGCTTTCAGAAAATCAGGTTGTAAACAAGCCAACAGTTTTGCCCAATTAACTCATCATTTGGTGGCAAGACTGAAAAAGAGCAAACTTGAAATGTTGGTAATAGTCACACATTGCAAAAGAAAAATGTGTATATGTATAATTTTAGCAAGTAAAATATGAAAGTTATAATAATTATTAGCAGTAATGGATTATAGGTGTTTATATATCGGCCCTGTTGACATCATTTCCTGTTGAAATGCAAGCTGCTGCTGGACAGAGTATCAGAGTAATATGTATCTAAACATATAAGTAATATGCATCTACAGAGATGCATATTCTTCAACAACAGACATCTACAGAGAATAAAGATTGATTTCATTTGCGTGTTTGCGCAATAAATATGGATGTATCATCAGTAGCTGACTGATTTCAGAATTTTTAAATACTTTTCTCCTGACCAAGAAGTAGTTCAGCAATTAGTCTTACTTAAAATTGTGATCATTTACATTTTTTTTAATGTACAGATAAATGAAAACAAGATACAACATGTTTATTGCTGAGATGTGGCCTTTGGTTTAGAGGTCTGGAACCAGGTGAAGTTTGTCTAGAGTTTTCTTAAAACCTGAATAATCATCTGCTGCTTTTATTTCACGCACCCTCATTTAAAAAAAAAAAAAAATGTTGCCATTCTCCAAGATTTCAGCAATTAATTTGTCAAATTTATTACCATCGCAAATGATACAAAACACAAAAACATCAATTTGCATTTAATAGGTATTAGCCTTCAAACTGAACAACACTGAAATTAACATTTGGATGAAAATATGAGACAAGATTTGGGGTAAAGTTTTTCAACACTGCATGACTCTGCAAAATATCTATAAACATGAGCAATGTTCCTAATTTAGACTTGATCTTATCTTATTTAGAGACAAAATTGCTTTCCACTGCTGATGTACAACTTGTTTGTGACTTGTCTTTTCCCACGTCGCATGTTGTTTGGGAAATGCTCCTGTCAACAGCAACTAATACTTACACCGTGGTTTCCACTGCTTGAAAAGGATGCTGACCGTAAGCCACTAACTACATACGAAGCTGAATGAGCTTTTATGGGGAAATTCTTACATATCACTGTGTTTGCATCATTTCCTACCGCAATCCTATAGATTGAAGGCTTCCAACTGATTTTGTCTGTAGTGACTATCATCAACTTTGTTCTTGAGAAAATGACTGAACTCAAACCAAAGCGGAAACAATGCCACACACCATTACGCCACCGCAATGACTGAGGAAAAAGCTAGGAGGATTCCCTTTGTGTTGACCACACACAGTGACACATGCTCAGATTGAAGTCTGAACTTTAATTTAACGTTTACATCACCAGAGGAAATGAGTTTATATGCTTGATTTCTATTTACAACGTGTCTGTGGACAGTAATAGGGTAGATCCTTTTGTGTGTGCAACAAATACACACACACACACACACACACTGAGATATTTTTGCCTTGTTTGGATCATCTTCCAGGAGTTTTCCGGGATGCATTAGCCCAGTTGTGCAGTAAATCAGTGATACCCCGCTGGCATCTGTGACACCACTTTGTATGTGTGTGTGTGTGTATTAATGAAAGGAAATAATAAGATCTTGGTATTTATCAGAGCACTGCTGTTTCTGAGAAATCACAATGGTGTCTTTTAGTGCTTTGTCACCAAGACAACACCATGACAGTTCACAACCAGCTAATCCGGGTTATCTGATGCCTGCGTCAGCAGCTCAGGACCTTACTCTTGTCTAAATTCTCCCAGAGCGAGCTGCAGAAGAATATCCAGCATCAATTATGTGCCTCAGGGAAAATTTCAAGTTTATAAATAACACTTTGTTGTGTTATTTTTCCCCCTTTCCCTCTGTTTGTGCCTGTTAAACCATATAAATAAGACTGTGAGTACCACACACCTACACCATGCGCTGAGGGCTTTGATCAGTAAATGAGCGGAGGATGAGTCATCCTATTCACTTAGACTGCCTTACACTTTTACACAGACTCATTTTCCTCATCAGACTGCCTCGTACTACATTTCCCGGTGGCATGACTTTGGGTGGGCCCGAGCACAATTTTAGATGTAATTTCTACTGCCTATATTTTTAACCCAGCATTCACTCACCACAGTATTGTACTGTTTTTTTTTTCCCCGAATTGTGACACAGGTGGTTTGTTTAATCTGATATGCCGTAAATAGGGAGACCCAGATGTCGAGCAGATCAGATTTTGTGCACACATTTACGTCAGTGTGCTGCAGAAACACTCAAACAACTGTGCCACTCCAGACCATACTGTGTTTCCATTCCCGGCCAAATGAATTAAAAATGACACAAGATATTTAAATAGAGAAAGTTTGACTTCTGAAACAGATGGTCTGGACTACATTAAGATTTTTTGCTCTCTCTCTCCAACACACAGGCTATTTGCCCTTGGCTGCTGTAATGTAAATGAATTAAGGCTTTTCAAAGAGGTTCCTGCTGGTTTATCCTGCTGCCATCTTTGCCAGCTATGCACAATACCTGTAAGACTTGCCATCTGTAATTGAGGACTTAGAGGTGTTTCAACCCCACGATACTTAATTTTACGAATCAATTATAAGCAGTTTCACAGACCCTTGTGTGGTAAAATGTATTATTCTGGGAAAGAGAGGGAGGGGCAAATACTGAGCAGCTAAAAAAAAAACTGTTACCATTTCTTAATGGAGCTCAGACTGTGAACTAACTATCCAGATTTATAGAGAAGGTTCCAGTGGGGCATAAAGTGCTTAATGTTTAAAGACTTTTACAACATATGTCTCCACTAAACGTTTATTGAAATTTGATACAACACAAGAAAATATTTCTGCAAAAATATACCCCCAATCTTCATAAGGAATCTGTGATTAAATAGGTTACAAAATGGCAATCTAGAATATTATTATGGGATCTTTTGTTATGTAATTTAATAACATGCAGGAATATATTAGAAACTTAAAATAGTAAATAAAAAGTATCAATAAGTGCAGACTGGCTGATAAAAGTAAGCTAGCTTACATTTAAAACAGTAATGGTGAACACACATTAAAATTACCCAAACCAAATAAACACAAATGATCTTATTTCAAATGTCAGATTTTCACATCAATCATCAATTTGTCTACATGTGTTTTTGTAAAATGTGTGCACATTTCTTCTGTGCACATACTTTATGACATGAGAGAGAGCATTTAATCTTCAGCACTCAGCTTCTGTGTGCTTCTTTTGGGTCTGTCGGTCTGTCCATCACTCTGAGGGTCTCCCTGGAGAGCAAAGCACACATCATGTAAATATTCATCAGAAGTGGCACGTTTGCGTTGAGAAGAATAAACACCATATGATGACTCACCAGGATAGAGTAAGCCCCTGAACGACCTGAGCTCCCCCTCTTTGGTGGATCCATCTTCACCTGTCTCCTTGCTCTAATCACCTGAAAGTGAAATCCCATACAGTAGAGTGTTTATCTTAAATGACATTTTCCGCGAGAACATCAACTTTTGTCCTGCATCCTGAAAGAGATTATATGTCCTCCATTGTACAACTGAAAGGACATTGTCTGTGTGATTGCCTGATATCAAAAGGCCATTTCAACGGACAGATTATACCAGTAAGTAGACCTAACAGATCCAATAAAACCAAGTAAGGTGGATGCACATCTGGCCTCTTTGCCCCAGCTGTTTCCTCTGCTCGAGGGTTGCCATGGATACTTACCTGTAGGGGGTTGGATGTCTTGTCGTTGCTAAGGAGGGAGAAGGAGCCAACGCGGGATTTACGCTTGTTCTTTTTCTTATTCGCAGCTTGAATCAAGTGTCGCCGGGACCTATCAGCCTAGAAAAACCATGGACACAGGGATTAACATGATACACACTGTGCACACATGATATTTGAGCATGACTTAATTTCCTTCTCAGTGCACTGTTATTCTAACATTTATGCTCTTATGAGGTACTTTGTCAAGTTGCTGAACAAATAATGTGGTTTTCTGGGAAAATTTCTGTATTTGAGCACATACAGATGATACAGCATGACTCAAACTTCATTAGACCTTTGGCGGCTACAGCGACGGCTGTGAACCCGTCCCCTCCTCCCACAGCTTTGCTCACTCTGACTCTTATGTGACTAACAAGTGTGGTTTACCTGGATGAGAGTATTAGGGAAGCCTTTGACAGTGACGGCCCCAGGCAGGCTGGATTGGCTCAGGTGGGTGGAAACTCTCTGCTCCAACTGTCTCTTACGTCTGAGCGAAACCTACAAGGGTGAGACAGTCACAACCACATCCACAACCGCAGAGTGAGACAACAACTCCTGCAAACCCCCCTCCTTTGTGGGAAAGAGCATTAGGTCTTATGTTTTGTCCTGCTCCGTCCTCACTTTCAGTCAGAATATTTATTGACAGTCTAACTCCAGCATTGAGGACAGGAAACTGCAAAATTATTCGCTCTGCCATTTCCTGCATTTCTCATTGATCTGCACACAAACGAAGCGCTGCAATTGATCCACTCGTTTTTCTAATAAATGGACTGTCACTTTGAGAAACAGCAGGTTTCAGTTTGCCAATTAGGACTTTGTGGTAAATTTATAACAGTACCGCAGGGCCTCGACGGCATCAGTGGTTTTTTTTTCTCCCAAGTTATATAAGCGTGGAAATAAAAAGACTGTTTCCATTATTGGACAATAACTTCCTACTCATTTATTTTTTCCATTCAGTTGAAAACAAAGATGACTACGTGGGCTTTAAAATATTTTCCTCACAATCACTTGCGATGCTGTTTAAGTAAAGCGATGCTGTAAAGTGCTCACAGTGATTGCTGTTGACCTACATTTTGGCAGTTTTGTTAGTTATCATTATGGAAAGAGCTTTGTGGGATATTCAAGAGTTCGCTGTGGCAAAACAGCTGTACAGTCTTGAGTCAGAGGGATGCACATGATTCTAAGGTGTGTGAGGAGCTTCAGTTACTTTTGTGTCTGTTTTTATGGTTTCACTGTCGGGTAGCCTCACCACAATTACAGCATGTCATTATTATTTTCCACCTGCTTTTTGTTTTTGCATTGTCTTTCTGTGGTTGTGATTCCCTTTCATTGTCTGAATTTCCCTTCTGGGTTAAAAAAAGTACATTTTATTCTATTCTATTCTATTCTACACCTGCTGTGGTATTCCTGACCATGAACAAAACTCTCTTAAATGAAACCTGCTCTGATATGAGGGAAATGCAGGATTCAGACATAGTCAATAACCTTGAGTAGGACACTAAGTAAGTAAGTGGTGGCACATACCAGTCCATCAGCTAAGGGTAGCACCCTCTGCAGTTTCTGATCACCATACTGAGAAGAAGAAGAAGAGAGAAGGGAAAGTCAAAACTGATTCTGATTTTTCTGTTTTTTCAATAGACTACAAATGTGGAATTAAATTAATATAAAGAAATGATTGTTTTTACGCTGGAGCATGATTTAATACAATGTTTTCCTGCACAGTAATGTCAGTGCATATTACAAACCTGGCTGGTGCATTGTTAGATATAAATGAATATGTGACAGTTTAATAATAGGTTCACTCACAGTGGTGAAGTACAACAGTAGTTAACTAGCCCAGATAAATCATGTCTTCTCTAACTAAACGGCACAACTGCTGTCATTACATGACAAAAAAAAATAAAAAAATTTAGCACCCAAGTCACGAAACATGGCACCAATTTTGGGTGGAAGCTCCAGCTCTAATCTTGTGGAGCCTATGGCTATTTTGTGTTTGTGTATGTGAGTGTGTGTGTAGGATATTAATCAAAACTCAGCCTCCATCAAAACACGGTGCAACCCATCTGGCTCCCTGCAGTTGTGTGTCGCACAGTCTCATAAATTACTTATTCAATGTATCCCACATTATCATAAACACAAATGACCTTGGTGGGAAAAGGCAAAACAGGGTAAACTGAACCAAATGAAGCCTCTGAAAAGATGCTCCATCATGTATTAGTTAGTTCCCACCACATTTAAAGCCTAAAGTTTTGCATGCTGTAATTACAATACAAATTACTGCTGCAGAAAAACACATATGAGGCACAAATTCCCTTGAGATGGAGCAGAATTCCCAATGAACAACTCTTTCATGTGTGGGTGAAAATCCTCCCCTCTCCTCGCACAGCTGTCGAATCCGTTGTCCAGATGAGGGTGATTACTTTGGACAGAACATGAGGACCGTCCACAGAAAAATGCCAACCACAAGTTTAAATTATAACAGCTGCTATCCACATGAAAAGCCAAAAAGGGAGCTGAAAGATTTTGTTCCAGAGAGGGGTGTATTTTTGGTGCGGTGGCATTATGGCTGTAAAAACCATTACAATGAGACTTTGTTTCTGTTAGAAAAAAAAGAAATTATAAGTCTCAACAGGTCAGGGTCAGACTGTACACGTCTCCATCTGAAACACGTTGTCACTGTTATCGTCAGCTTCTTCTGAAAGAGTCAGAGTGAACTTGCATTCCAGCAGAGTTACTGGCTTCCTCTGACCTGAGCTACTGTTTAAACACTTACCACACAGTGTTTGAGCAAAAAGTTAAGTTAGTATTCTAAAAGTCATTTCAGACTAAACTAAATGTGCAAGCTCTGAAATATTATTATTCTTTTCCAAGTATTTTGCTGTTTTATAGATAAATCCTAAATACTTCCTTTTATTTCCTTATTACCAATCACGTTAAGGAAATGTTAGTTTAAAGAAGCAGATTTTTAAACTTGGAGTCAACTGTGAACTAACTTTAAAAAAAAAGCTGACAAAAAAGTCTTACCTACTTTGTCAAGTCACTAGTTTTCAAAAAATGTGAACAATATTTTTCTTAAAATTAATTTCAAACTGAATATTTACTGCAAACTTTCGTTACATAAAGTTTATTCTGTAGCATCCACCCTGGAGAAAACGCTGATAATTTACATTCTTTTCAATTACATTTGAGAAGAGTGTTAGTTATTATGTAGTTTGGTCTAGCAAACAGCATTTAAATCGACTCAAACAGGCTGCACTTACCCCTGCAGTGTCACAACAGCACATGATGACTGATACCTAATGAACACTTTCGACACCATTGTCGTTCCCTAACTATCACATCCATTAGAAGTGCGTCTCTTACCTGGCTGTCTGCGGTCTGTCCGCCGACACACAGCTCTCCCCGTGTTGCTCCCGAGCAGTCGAATGCATGTGACAGCAAGCTCGCCTGCAGGCAGAGCAAGCACAGCCAGATAGTAAACCCCATGATCCAGGCAGGAACTCGAGTGTTCCCAGCCCCTGTGAGCTCCCTGCTTTATACTCTCGGCCCTGCTAATGGGGAACAGATGCAGGGGAACGAGAGGCCATGCCAGCTTCACGCAGACAAACAGCACACCACAAGCCTTTGCTATGGGCCAGCCAGTGGCCTGCGGTCCAGCAGAAACATGTCAGACATCTTGAGAGGCCTCCCTTTTAAAAATCTACCCCTACTCCACTAACCCTACCCGAAGTATGAAGGACATTTTCCACTTATGCCTGCATGGTAGCTCTTGCCAAAGTGTGTCTGTGCATAAAAAAAAGAGAGAGCACAGAGAGAGTGGAGAGAGAGAGAGAGAAGGAGGGAGGGTGGAAACCTGCGTTGTCAAACCTCTGTACATAACAAATGAAAAATTGGTGGTTTGGTTCTTGTAATGTCTTGAAGAAATGCTGCATTATGTGGTGAATTTGTCTGCTGGCTCAGTGTCGGTGAATCTTTTTCCTTACCCTGTTTATACAGTTCTGCACCGATCCAAACACTTCAGTAAGCTTTTTAGAATTACAGTAATTACTCTTCAGTAGACTCCTCAGTGGAATATACAGCAGCTGTCAACACTGTCAATCCATCATTCAGCCTGCAGACTACTGTTGGTGGAACACTGGCAAAGCGATTAAATCACGACTGTCAGATGTGGATAAGAAGTATGATAAGTCTATAATGGTTCAGGGAAGCTACTTATGATGAATTGAGGGAGAAGTTTTCTCTTTAAGTTGTGCAGTATGTTTAACATTATCTGGAGAGCATGCTGAGGGGTTTAAAATACCTCAGCGGGAGTTTATGTGGCCTTTAAAACATAGCACACTATAAAGAATGCATCTCCTGAAGGGGCAAACTGTAGATGAATAGGCACCCTGTCTCAAGGTGTATTACAAGATGGAAAGAGTGAGTGGGAGCGAGGGAGACGAGTCTTCAAGCCTCAGGCTCTGGGTCACAGGGGATTCGTCTCCCACTACGATTATAAACATGCACTGCAGCGAAAATAGTGGAATAAAAGTTTAATATCCGGTCCAAGACAAGGCCATATACCACTCTCCCGCCCTCTAGAATATCATCAAAAGATGTTGGGTATTGAAAGATGTTGTGAACTTACTCAACAAACTTGAAAAAGATTGTGAAAGCATCTGTAATGTCTTGACAATTTCCCAGTGAGTCACAGTTTGAGTGGGAAAAATGAAAGAAAGTTATTCATCGTCCCCACCAGCTCCTGATCTGTCCTTCCCTTCTTTTTTTCTGATATGTTTGACATTGTGTGGGAAGTTTGATGAAAATTTCTCCCCAGAGGTTTCGCAAAACCAAGTAGACAACTGCTGACTAATAATATGAATTGATAGAAGGGATGTTTAGTCTGGAGATAAGGGATGGGAAGAGTGAAAAATGGCCTTAAAATGGCAAAATATTATTTTGCTTGGCGTCTTTTCAAAACGGACTCATGTCTACATGCGGACAAACATGTCGGCCATTTTACTGGACAGGCCAAGCAGTTACTGTCAGTATCCTTCCTGATGAGAATCACAGTCTCTCTTTTAGTTTACAAAACATCAAATGACCTCTCATAATGAATGCTGGAATCATTTTTTTCAAGGTTGAAAGTTTAAAATAACCCCCACAAACCGCAATGTGGTTATGTAAGGAGACAGTAATCATTGTGAGGAGTTGTTTTATGTTACAAATCCCTTTTATTTACTCTATGCTCTCAAGTTGAAGTAACTTTTTAATGCATCTCAGCGAGCTAACTGTAAAACATTGATATGCAGAACCACTCTCAGTATCCGCCTCCCTCGTCTCCCTATGGGAAGTGTCATTCATCAGCGGATCTGCTTTGAATTGCTGCCAGTGTGTCTGAGGATGATGCTCTCCGGCTAGAAGCTGTTGACCTTGTAAAAGAAAAAAATTTTTAAAAACAACCTTTTTTCACATGCAAACTGTCTGCTCTGACCAGAGATGAAACGACTGATATTTCGTGACACATTAACGCCTGATGAAATGTGTTTGTGTGTGTAAGAAAAAGCAGTGACGTGGTTTGACATCAGGATGAGAGATCAGAGAAAACAGGAAATGTGGTTGAGGAAACAACATCTGGATTAGAAGACATTAGAAGACATGACTCATAAAGTAATTGATGTTTTGGGTAATGTAACTGAAACATCCTTCTTAAGGCATCTTTTTTTTTTAAAGGGTTGGTTCACCCAAATTACAGAGAAATATCTTGTTATGTATCTTTGGGCTAAAGGTGTCTCATCAGATATTGCCTCACTCCAAATACTTTTGAGATGAATGGAATTTTTTTTTGTGCTAAAAGCTGAAAAATGTACAAAGTTCAACAGAGATCATGTCTTTCCAGAAAAAGTCTATGTTATGCTGCATAATCCATAGGCCTCTTTCCTCAGAACTCTTTCTTTGGCAGAAGTTTAAATATTTATTTTGTTAAAAAAAAGGTGATCTAACGGGTTAATTGATAAAGAAATAGTTTTATGTCTCGTAAAATGCACTTTTTTCCATTCTTCCATCTGCAGCCATTAGAAAGTTAGCTTAGCTCAACATAAAGACTGGAAATGGGGAAAACACTACATCTAAGAAAGCAAGTGTATTTCTTAAAATGGCATTTCTATTAAGACACTTTCTTGCTTTAAAGGGATGTTCTGACGGACAGGAAAGTGAATCTTAGCTTCACAAACTTGACCTGGACCCCAAAAAGCCAACATACTAATTCTATGTTAGCGGCAAGCTAACTAAATTAACACCAACATGTCTGAGTTTGGTTCAGCTCAGCCTTTATCTGAACTCAGACCTCCAATTCTCACCAGTTTCTTTCTTTTTCTGTCTCTTTCTATTTAAGATGTTAAAGTCCTGTCATACATCCAAATTTTTTTTGCCCAAGTTGAAACAGTTTCAGCTCACACAGATGTGTCTTTGTTACATTTTGCTCTTAATTTTTTTTTTAAAAAAGAAAAAAAAAACAATCCAGGAAAATCTATCTTTAATTTGGAGAAAGCCATGTGTTCTTCTCTACCACATCTAAAACGATTGTGTTGGGTCTCAGCTCAGCACTTCATAAATCTTGCTCTATAAAACTATCCTTTATAGCCTTACATAGACTATGTATTTTTATGTGCATGTGAACACTAAAATAAATACTAGCCAATGTGAGTGGATTTTTCTTCACAATTGGAAGCCTTTTTAACCTTCCAGATGAAATAAACCACTGACACATCAGTCAATTAGCCTCCTTTTGCATCAAGGTGTCTTGGTCAATTGGCAAACCAAACTCAGTGATGCGCCAAATAGCACTTTCTAATCTCTTTATCTGTCAGTCTGAGCAGATATTGTGTGTGTGACAGATAAAAAGATTTCCCATATGTAGAAAAGGCAGTTCAGAACAGTGTGTATACTTTATCTCAAGTCATAATTGCATCAAGCTGAGAAATGAGAGACTGAAATTAATGTCTCCACCCTCCAGACTGTACAACTGGATTGGCTCATAGGTCTGATTGCAAATCAATACTCTTCTACAGCACATTGCCCTCTTCCTCTTTCTATGTGGCTGCTTTGGTAACAGCTTTGTGAAAAGGTGCGAGGGAGATAAAAGCGGCGAGGCTTTCAATCCTCTCATGTGGAAACAGTGGAGGAAGCCAAGGACGAGGCTGAGGAAAAAAACACTACAGCTGTGCTGCAATTTGTGTGTTTGTCATTGAACAAAGAGGGATTATTGTCTGGCCTCTTAAATTTTCTCTTTCCATTTATGTGTCCTTGGCTGTTTGAGCATTAGCATGCTCACACAGAGCCCTTATTTTGACTCAAAGTAATAAATATATCATCAGTTACTAACAGTATTTGTCTTTAATCTCAAACCTGCACCCACATGCCCCCAACTGCATATTTATCCCAAATCACTGGATAAAAAGGCACTCAGCAATCACAGCTCTCATTTTCCCACACCAGACGGATGAAATACAGCTTTATTCCAAATGCAGTCCTTTAGATCCTTCTACAAATCACCATGACTTATCAATTTAGACATCAAAGCTTCCAGGAAGAGAAAACATTCAGTTTGTGGATGATCAATTAAAACCATAAGCCTCAGTGGCTGGAGGCTCTGTGGAGACGTGATTTCTCAAACACATCAACACAAATACACAAACATGTGAGGTGGTTTTAAAAGTCCAGCTTTGAGGACTTGGTGGAATCAAGTGATGAGGTTTTTAGATTGAACCTCTTTGCCTCACCCTGCTGAGGAGAGCCCGGGGTGGCCACAAAACTCCCAAAAAACTTGAAAGGGCCTCTTTAGAGTTAATGTTTGGTTTGCCTCCTCTGAGCTACTGTAGAGTTGTGGCTGTGCAAAATTGCAGATTCTGTGGAAGAGGACCTGCTCTTTTTTGTTGAAAGAAATGGTGATTCTTGGGTAATAAAAACACAATAATTTTTATCTTTAGGTGATTGTACTCTGATGAAAAACATAATTGTGATTATTTTACTCCATTTATGACTAATTCTATATTTTATGTCACTTATCTTTCTAGCAACATGCCAGGTACATGCTGAATCAGTAATCAGTCCAAAGTTAGGCATTTCTGCTAAAAATATAGTCAAGGGTAAAGGAAAATTCCACCCTAAAACACTTCAACACTGTTAATCAGTAGTTATTTTTATAATGTGCCTTCCAGTTTTGGCTCAGTATTGCTGATCATCAGTGTGCTTCCCTTGTTTTATATGAAAAAATGGCTGCCAAATCCCAGTAAACCTTGCCGCAAAACACAAAATAAGAGAGAGACGGGTCTGTTTTCTCTATGATAGTGGATCCCAGGCTTTAAAATCTATGTTGCTGATGTTTTTTTAATGGCACTTTCTCATACCCACCCAAACACTTGACAAGGTAATTCCAATGCTGTCTTGTCAACCTCGAGTTAGAGCATTCGTTTAAGAACTTACTGAGAGAGAGTGATATAACACGACAGTTTTACTGATGAATTGAAACCAGCACTGCCTACACGCAGATCTAAAAGGTTATTTTAATGGGACCACTTTTTTGGCTGAGCTTACTTGGCTCTGTTGCTGCTTTTATGGCTTTTCCTTGCAGATGAGGTGTCCTGGTGGAACATCTAGCTTCTGCTCTCAAATAAAAGCTTTAAGCCAAGTAGTTTTCACTCTATATTTTGATTTTTGGTCAGCTCAAGCTCAGCAGTTCATCCAGAGCTGAGATTTCTAATGTTTTGCTCTGGCAGTTACTTTTTCTGACTCTTGTGCATCAGGTTAACTCAGACTTCAGTGAATTTTAACAGGCAAACGTGTCATGTCACCAATCTGATCTGAGACAAACTGCATAGTTTGTTAACATTTTCATTGCAGTGATTTTGACATTAAATGCTTACTTATTGCTCATGATTTTGCTCTATTTCTGCATTTTGTTTTTTTTTCAACAGAAATAAACAAACCCTTAGACACCCTTTGCCCATCAACATGCTTTGGAAACCACTGCTCCAGGGTTCAATGAAAAGCATATGGGGAAATTAGAAACTCAGCACTTGAACAGGAACAGCTGCTGAGGGAAATGGGTCAACAAGCATAAATCACAACAAATCATTGCAGAATAAGTCTGTTTGATTTAAATGGTGTCTGAATGTCCAAATGTGGATTGTTTGATTCATTGTCTTTTAAAAGATACCTGCACCACATACGCTCATACCATGGGTGACATTTTAATGTACCTTATGGAGGCAATGGCATAAAGTAGGAAATGATTAATTAAACCCAACTTGTCCTGTTATTATCACAGCACATCGAACATTGTTCATCCAGCCAGAATACTAAACACAATATCATGAGAGGGAGTCATACGTAGTATGGGTCATGCCCTCTCACTGTCTCTCATTTATATCCCATCCTCTCTCCGTTCTGGTTACCATGGCAGCAAGGAGTTGGATTCAAACAATGCCACTGAGGGTTGAAGCCTTTGACGAGACGAGAGAGCCATCCATATCCATTTCTGGATGAAACCAGGTGTGGACAGGCTCAGTGTGACACGTATGCTGCTCTGCTGTTGTCTCCATTTCAGCCTGATACACAATAAGACGTACACATCATAACCAGAGTACAGCGAGCATCTTTGTCCATTCTCATTGGGAGAGCATGGATCCATAAAGATGTTTTTCTATGGATGGTTCAGAAACGGAGACTGAAATTCTCTGTGAACATGTGGAATGAATTTAGTCTGAAATGATATAATCTGACCACAATTACCACTGACAGGCCTTTTTGCTGTGCAGAACTGATTGTGTGGCTTTTTGACTTCTAAGACATGTCAGAGAGTCTTAGTGCGGAAGTGAGGGATTTTGGGATTTTGTGTGCTACTTTGTCCGCATTCTAAAAACTTGTAAATCTCATTGCCCTTGTTAATCATCTCGCTCCCCAGAGAGGGAGAGCAATCATGATAGCAGATCATCATGAGGTAAAAATCATTAAAAATGGTTCTTGTTATTCAAGTGTTTTCAATGTCCAAAAAATGCTCAGTTAAAGAGAACATTCTGTATTTCTTTTCATTTCTTGTTTATGTTCTTAGTTACATAATATTTTATGGAAATCCTTACACATCTGGCAACTAAGGAAGCTAATAAAACACTATGTAGCCTACAGTCTATGTCGCATTGAGAAGCATTAATTTGTTAAGATAAAAAGTTTAAAGCATTCAATGAGTTCTAGCAGCCTGGGGGCAGCACAACAAGCTGGGCAACAACAGCTGCCTTTTTATTACTCAACAAGCAGACATTCAGCAATGTAAGCAGTCATTTACAGCCATTTTCCTGACCGCCTGATGAATGTAAGTCCAATATTCATTTGTCTTAAAGCTCTACTTTAGTCTCCACCATCATCAGCTAGATGCTAACATTGTTTGTCTGCCATGTGTTGATGGGCAGGTAGCACACAACAGGTGTATCAAAGTTTAATTCTCTCGGTCTGTAGTTTGTTGCAGCTTGAAATACGGTTGATTAGAATGATGAAACTAAATCAAAGCAGCTGTAAAACCAAAATGAGTTGAGAAATGCTAAAAAATAGTAATATTTGGTGATAATAGTCTGTTTTGTGGTCCCTATGAGGGACCACTTTCTCATTACACATCCTGTTTTCATCCTTTTTAAGAACAAAAAAGACTGATTAATGCAGCTTTAATTTGTGGCATCATCTAATGGATTTGTGGAAAGCAGTGGTTATGTATCTTTAAATGGAAAGATAAAACGAGCCATTTCATTACTTTATTTACATCCTTGTTAGCACTCGCGGTCTGCCGAAATGATCATAGTCTGGCCTAAAGTGCTCATTTGTTGGTAGTATGTGTTAACAAGTGTTGCTAAATCTCAGACCTTTTACACAAATATCTTACAGAGAGCCGGGTGGCTAGCAACAAAAAACACCTCTTTTGTAAACAGCTGCGGCCAGACTTGGCTGGAGAAAACAATTGGCAAGCAACCCGGGAAGTGGAGTGGCTGGCAAATTTACTCTCACTCATCCACATTTGTGAAATAAACACAGGAGAGGAGGGGGTTAGCAGGCTTCTGAGCTGTGTGACTAATATAATCCAAAAGGAGACTGACCAGACAGTCAATATGTTGTGCTTTCCAAACACTGGAAGGGATCAGAATTAGTTTGGGGCTACAGGAGGCTAAAATGAACTTTGATTTAATGCTAATGTAGAATGTTTTGCATTGTATAAAAAGCTCAGTCAAACTGGATCTGTCCAGAAAATGTAGAATATTAAAGCTGTTACAGGCTAAGATCAGCTTTTCCCAAAAAAATATGTGACCCCCTGCCATGTTCATGAATTGCATTTTTGACATCCTGTTTATGTTCAAGTAAAAGTCAGCGTAAATGAACATCTGCATTAAAGCACTTTGCAGCTGCCGAATAAACTGGCTCCATCCAGCACTAACAGCATGACTGTGCAGCGTATCCTGGAGGTAAGGCAGTTGTTTTCTATTACGAGTGTGATTTTCCTCAGCTCCTGCTTTAACTCATTACTCATACCAGAGGACAATCAGCTCTTGTTTATTAGCAGTAACAGGGGAAATGGCTTCATAACTCCTTTCCGCTACTAAAGCCCCATCCACCCTGGAGATTTCGGAAAATTTATTTAGAATTTACATGTGCATCAGTCAAATGTAAAAATGGCAGAAACCAAATCCATCTCTCTGTCGAATGTAGAAATATTAAATGTGAAATAAGTTTTCTCTTTTTGGTCTCCCTGTGAAATTAAATACCTTTTCTTCCCCCTACTCCACACTGCAAATAACAGCATAATGCATCGAGTGACTCACTGTGTTTGTTTGGTATTTGCGATGCTTTGTTTCCGACACTGGAATGGCCACTTATGGGCAATTAGTCATGCTGAGTAGGCAGAGGCTTCACCTCCACCTCGTCGCTGACGAACACAAGGAAATGTATGTTTAAATGGAATAAGCAGAGCGACTGCAGACTGAACAATCCAACTGGGGAGGGTGGAAAAATGTTGCTCATCTTGACGTTAGCAGATAGAAAACAGGGGCTTGACACACAGATGATTGCAGGAATAAAGGCAGGAGCTTTAATCCAGAGCAGATACTCTGATCCAGAGGTCTGTGGTGTCTCACTCCCTTAATACTTTCACAGCATTTACAACAAATCTTGTGTTTTATGACTTGTTTGTCTGCTGGATGGGAAATAAGTGGATATGCTTAATGGGCTGGTTAACATCTGCTCAGCAATTTGCAGTCTACGAAATAATCATTTTTAACTCCGCTCAAGAGAGTCGCCGTTTCCCTGCAGATGGAAATAATGTTTGGATGTCTCAACATAGACAGGTGAACATCTTTCAAAATGACAGCACACATGTTAATGTAAAATCAGGCATTCACACATGGTTCAATGTAGACTTTTTTAAATGTCAGACTCTTGAATCATATCATAATAGATGGTGAAGTCTGTAAATTTTCACATTGTTGCCCTCTAGTGCTGTAAGAGAAACTGTAATTATTTTTAACTGTGGGGTGTGTTATATGAATGATGTGGCCTGTAAAATAACTTAATCTGCTAATTTTACGACTTTCTCTGGGAAGAAGGATCTTACAATGACAATTTGCAAGTAAACACTGGATTGTGGGATACCAGGAGTCACTGAGGATACAACAGTTGTGTGAGGTAGAAGAAAACTCCATTTGAATGAGCTTGAAATGTTTAAAAATCATTCTACAAATGTGGACTTAAAAAGAAGTAAGACAACCTTAACCGTTACACACCTACTGCCTCAGGTGTGGAGGTCGTCCAGCCTTATGAACTCACCCCCCTGAGAATCACAGGAGTGTCAACAAGAACATGGTGTTACAACTGTTAACAGGTGGAGACAGAATCAGGCTTGTGTATGTGGGTCAGTATAGGTCATGGATCACTGAATAGCAACTGAATGTTGAGTGCCACAGGTGTAAAATGTCCTCTTAAATAAATATTATGCACCTGCTGGCTCCCTGAACACAAAGATACACCAGTTTTTGATTATTTTACATGAATATGATATTCACAGTTCGGATAAACAAAACAACACTCTACCTTAAAACTGAGAAATTTGTTGTGATGGCTGGCTAACCCACCACAATAATCTTTTAACTGTGCATAGTACTGTTTTTCTAACCGGCTATTTTTACCTGATGAATTTCATAAGACTGAGGCATTTAAGTGTCTAAAAGAGCAGTAGTAAACATCAGCTTTACGGTCAGGATCATGCATGTGTTATTTTCAAAAGCATACACCAAATCTCTGGCATATTTTAGGGTTTGGGGTCATGGATTGTATCTTTGAATAGTTGCAATTATGATAATAACTCACAGTGCAATCTAGTGGCAGGTGTTACTTTGGAGGTCTCTGGTTGAGGTTTGCTTTTGCTATGTAATTGCTTTTCTAGCAAGTACACATTGAAGTGATTGGTGTTTTCTGCCTGCATGCAGTTACTGTAACGGTGCAAATTGTTGCCTTTCCAAAAGAGTCCCTCTTACCAGCTGCCCAGACAAAACATCATGAATCAACTCTTACTGGCTGCTAACGTATGTTTATGATTCATTGAGCGTTTTTATGGTTTCTGAAGGCTGACATTTGGTTGAAGGACGAGATCATATAGTGGGCAGCGGAGCCCTCAGAGAGAAGGGACCTCAAATGCCGACAATCAGGCTGTGACGCTGATCTTTTTCCAAACACACAAAAACACTGAATGTCACAGGAGACAATAGCCACACACATACACATGTTCACACACTGTAACACCAGCATGTGACACGGATAGAAGGGCCAGAATGCTTTGCTCTCTTTAGTCACTTTAAGTCTTTCAATCATAACTCCCTGGCAGGCTTTTACAATCTATCACACTTTGTTGGCACATGTTAGGGCACGCCATGCTGACCTGCTGATTGCATTTTCACTGAAGATGACTGAATATTCCCTCTGTGCCCTTCTGTTATCTTGATGGGATTATTAAATTGTAAAAATGATCATGATCTATTGTAACATTCTATAGCCTGCAGGCAGAAATCATAACAAACACCCACAGAATGCAGCTTTTTAGGAAACAGAAAAAGCTCAAGGAATAATCCACAAAATGGAGATGTCACATTTTATTCACCTCCAGCCTGCAGATGTAAAAGCAGGGTCGTGCTGCAAGTGAGCATAAAGCACAAACAGCAGTACTGCTGAAGCATGCAGCCTTTAATAGGCTTTACTTAAACATAAATGTGACCAGCAGTTGTCTTAAGGTTGCAGAAATGTGCTTGTGACCACAGGATTGCTGATGTAAAACCCTAGAATGACCCTTCACTCCACATCGAAGCCACTTGGTGACCTACAATAGAAGACTGGGATTGTTCTGGCCTGGGAGAGTCCGTCTGTGGCTCCTCTTTTATTGTGAAATTCACTCTCCTGCCTCTAGCTTGCTTGGAAAAAGTCTGCTTTTGAATAAATCACTCTTGTGTTTCCTCTACCTTGGGTTTATAGTGTTACACAAGCAGCCCATATGGTTGTATTTCAGTGATCATTTCCCCCGCTATGACTAAATCTTGCAGACAACGCAAGTTAAACTGCTGTTTAACAGTCCAGACATTATGTTATTTAAATCTCCAAGCAATGAGCACTGAACCATTATAATCACACTCATTAAAGTGCACCACTGAACATCCGCTACGCAGTCATATTTGCTCAAGTCAAAGATTTAAATAATACCCGCCTGTGACCTTCCAACAATAACAACCAAGACATTATATTTCTTCACTATGCTATTTCCCGCACAGTATGGTACAGTATAAACAGTAGAATAAAGTTTATCTAAAATGTTTTCTCTCTCGTCTCTGAAGAATATTGTTTAGGAAAGTTAAGAAACTGTAGTTTTGGAATGAAAAATAAAAGAATTTGCCCTTCCCATGCAGTTTTTATAAGCCAATCTTAGTACATTATAGCCTCTGTTTGAGGTTTAGGACCCAAAAAATTTTTTTAATCAGGACTGGGGTGATGAAAAAACTGGGAATGCACAGGGTGAACAGGAATGACTACACACAGAAGGGAGAAAACTATAGAGAAGTAAAAATTCCAGCGAAAAGTTGATCTCTATGTCAATCTTTATTGTGAAAAGAATTTCATACAACGTGCTTTCAGCTACCTGAACTGTGTGCCCTCTGAGCTAAAATATTTGGTGTGCATTCACTGTTTGCATTATCTGTGTACACTGAAATTCTGATTTTAAATAAAACCATAAGATTACAGAGTTCCTTGCAGCTGCTGCAGTGTTGTGACTGTTTCTGTAGTGTACACACTGGATGTAGACCAAGGCTGTGACCTGACTAAGCCACACAGGACTCCAGCACACAAGTCCATAGCTTTTGTAAGTGAAAAAAATGGTCTAATATGGTGAATATATGACTTTGGGCTCGTTCTCTGGCAGAATCTCTTGTAAAATGCAGCCCTAATTAGACTTAAGACAGCACTGGTCCAGCTTGATATATAATCTCAAAGAAGTAGCCCATTATTGCAACGTTAGATCTGTTCCCTGATAAAACGGACTGTGTTGAACAAGTACCAAATCCCAGAAAATGTTTTTGTAACACTGTCAGCATTTCTCTCCCACAGGCTGCAGACTAATAAAGAGAACAAACAGACAGGTTTTCTCCTCAGGTCTGATGCTCTGCCAGACCACAGACCGACAGTGAGGACTCAGACTGGCCCTGCAAAATACAACTACAGTAATACAACGGCACGGACAGACAGACAGACAGACAGACAGACAGACAGATAGATAGATAGATAGATAGATAGATAGATAGATAGATAGATAGATAGATAGATAGATAGATAATAAGTATGCAATGCATTGTAGATGCATTTGCTTTGTTTATGAATTGAAATATGAAAGTAAATAATTAAAATAGTGAGGACCTGATAGTCACCTAATTACCAGGAATAAATGTTGGCAATCTGTGTTTTCTAAATATTTCAGATAAGCTATGTTGAAAAATAACATATATTTTCTTTCAAAGTTAATTCTTACATTTGTGTAGTTAGGTCAGGTTAGGGCAAGGCACAGAAGACACTTGGTTCAAGAAAGATCATGTTTTCCTTAACATATCTGATTTTGAAGGTCTGGTCAAGTTTAGCTCCAAAAACATGTGGTTAGGGTTAGGAAAAGATAATGTTTTGAGGTAACATACCTGGTTTTGTAGTTTGAAAACAATCAGAAACTTCTAGAGTTTCCTCCTTAAATGCTCAGTTTTGATCCCAATTAAATGGTTGCAAAACACAAAACCACCATGTTGAAACCACAGACTCTGACATGGTCTTGAAAACTGGCCTCCAACTTGGAAGCCATCTTGCCACAATCAATCCTCTCCAATCTACTACTAAATTTAGCTCAATTGGGCCCAAATGTAATCAGAACTAAGTCAAGTTGAGGTTAAACATTTAATGTTTCATGTAAAATGTGCAGGTTTTATGCACATTTTGGTTTGGAAGAAAATTAAACAGTGAACATTTTGTTTTGGTGACCAAGCTGTGATAACACAGCCAAAAAAAAGACATGAATGTAAAGAGATAAATGCTGGATTAATTGGGATGTTTTCATTTGTCTCTGAGGTTAGTTGCACTGTGACTGGCTTTGTGAATGAAGCAGCCAGCCAACACACCGCCTCCACCACCCCCCTCCTCCCCCTCCTCCCCTTCCTCTTCCCCCTCCTCCTTCAACGGGAGCAACGGTGCCAAATTGGAGCGCAGGATGCCCAGGTGCCAGCAGGGGAGGGGAGAAAAAAAATGGGATTAGACACCAGATCACCCAAGCACGGAAACAAGACTCAACCATCTCTCTTTTCCAAACCGCAGCCTTCCCCCACCCTTCCTCACATCGCCCCTTCCTCCCCCCACACCTTTCTGTGTCACCATGAATACAGGAAGAATCAAGGTTGGGTGCCAATCCCTCACCTCGCTCGCCGTGCGCCCTCCCTCCTCCCCCTTTTCACTGTGTAATACGAACCTCGTGATCGCCCATTCAGCTGTGCCTACGTCTGCTGCTCTGGGGGGAAAAATAATAAGCCGACTCACCGAGGGGCAGGCAAGCCAAAAGTATCTGGGAGACAGACAGGTGTCGCGGAAGTTTACACTTGCAGAGGCGCATCCCTCCGCGTCTGTTTTTTTTTTTTTTTTTTTTTTGTCACTATCTGGGATAACGTGAAAGAGACTGTAACTGGCGGTCATCCGGCTCCCACTGATCCTGTGTAAGTGATTCTCCACATCAACTCACTGCGTATAGGTGAATGTTAGCCTGTTACTCATAATGTGTGCAGGGACAAATGAAACATGAGCGTCAGTGCCGGCTGGGAGCTTTTAGAATGTGTGAATTAGACGCTCGGTGCATGCTTGCACACCTTAACGTGAAAATGCACGTTTTCCTGCGAAATAGCTCTGATCACATCCTCACTGCCGTTTGCAGCAGGCTGCTCATCAGAGATGCTAAAGCTGACGCGGATATCGCACAGATGTTATCACACAGTCAGCCGGCGTGGCAGGATGAGTGGCATGAATATGTGCTGTGTTTTAAATGAGGAAAGTGCGGCTTTTTTTTTCCTTTGCTTCTGCGGGATGTGAGGTGGATGTAATCAGGTGAAGTCGCCTCACAGCTCGGCACACAGAGTGATGGTCCAGAGTGATGAGAGGAGAACTGAAAAACCTGCTGCAGGAGGTGCAGAATGTGACATCTTTTTTTTATTATTATTCATAGGGACACTTAAAGGTCTTGTCTCAGATCCATGGCTGCAGAGAAAAACCTTTAACCCAGAGGAATGCAAGCTGCTAATCCTTATTTGGCAGCGCCTCTGTGTGGGTGTGCAGCTTTTTTTTTCTGCTGTGTTGTTTTGTGATGCCTGTCACCTGTTGACAATAATACCAGGTCATCTAAGAAGCCTTTTTTTTTTTAAGGGAAAAACCAGGAATAAATTGGCCCGCATAATGGAGGAATCATTCTGCTTATCTGAGCAATTCATTCAAGGAAAAATAGAGATCACTCATGCAGAACTTCAATTCATTCTTAGAGTTTGTGCCACAGACGTTCCCAGCACTTTGTCACATGCACAATGACTCAGAGGAAGATTTCAGTTAGCATCTGCTTTGATTCGAACACTTCAGGGGCAAAATGCGTGTGTGTGAGTGTGTGTGTGTCTTTACAGATCAGCTGAAACAGTCCCACCTTGCCAGCCTTCTCTCTCCTGCCCTGGAGTGTTAATTGGACAGGTAGTGATGGATGTGACAGGGCAGTTAGATGTCAAACAGTGACAAATGATCAAGGGCTCTTCCTCATACTGAGCCTCCGGCGAGGATTTGAACGTATCTTTCTGTCAAATACGTGGGCACAGTACAAGAATTAGAGTTTTTATTTGGCAGGTCTTCACCGAATATGTTGTTGGCAAAATCCAAGGAGGCAGCATTCTCATCCTTTCATCCTCAGTGATGGCTTTAGTCCCATAAAGTGGTTGGACGTGTTTTTTAGATTCAATAATTTCCACCCATATCGGCTGATATATTAGTCTTGGAAGATCTGCAGATATACAGGTTAAACTTTTTGTAGACATTTTTGTCTCAAGATGCTCAAAAGACATTATGCTTTATGTTACTGCTGATTTTGCTGTTGCTTGGTGACATATTATGAGAAAAAATATAATATAGCAAAAATAATAGGGCTTTTTCACAGCAGACTTTTTGACTTGCCATTGTGGGAAAAGCACATGCTTTTATCACTCAAGATGATGGATCTGTTTTGTTTAAGTTCCCCATAGTAGTAGAAAGTGTGACAGGGTGCCAGCATGGACAGTAAAAAAGACCCAGAATCCAAGGCAGCTAAATGGAAGTCAGCTATCATAGATTCACCTGCCATTTTTCAAAATGTGTTCAGTGAAAATAGTATTTTGCTATCAGCAGTAGAAACAATGATATCTGTGCAATGTCTTCACTCACAAGCATTCAGTCTACCAGATGCTTTCACATTGCTACTGAAACTTCAGTATGTATTTATGTATGTAAGTTGGCATTTTCAGTCAGATATGACATTTTCAAGTAAAGTCGTATGTTTCTTTTTAAAGTATTCAGTGTCATGATCTTAGCTGCCTGTTAAAGTCTGTCTGTGTGCTTGAATTTGCCTTTTATATGTAAAATAAGGTGAGTGGTTCAAGTAAATTCTGGCACAGTTTCAGCAGCCACTGCATGTTATATAGATTAAAGCTGCTGTAAGGCTTTTCAAAGGCATTGATTTGTTTTTTTCTTTCATAGCTTTCTCTCTATCCTCTGCAGCCAGTGCTTCAGGGGTGGTGAGCAGAGTATTATATCAGAACTGATTAATGCATATTTTGTAGGCTGTTTAATTCTTATTCTGCCATCAGCCAACGTTCTGCATATTATGCAGGTTTTTTTGAAGCATTTCCATTAACTTATCTAACTCATTTGCTGATGCTTATGGCAATTTCTAACCACTTGCACAGCTCTTCCCTTTAAGATGTTAAGTATGAATGAATCCTTGGTTAATTGTTATACTCAAAAACTCTGAACTGCTGACAGGCCTGTTCACACAATGTGCTCCTCTAGTCGGAGAGTTGAGCAGTTGGAGAAATTTTGAGCTGATATACAATGTGCATCCTTAATTAAAAGCTAAACTACAGTCTTGCAGTCCACTACTGTTGTTGCTTCTCTTTTCACCCCTCTGAAAGAAGCTTTGACAGATACAAATCATTCCCTGGGTTGCAAAAAACAGCTTAAACACCTATGTTTCTGCTGCCTTTGTACAAAATGACCAGAGAGAATAAGAAAAGGCATCACCCAAAGTAAACACAGCTGGGGTGTAAATGAGTTAGAGTGAAATATCCCTACAAATTTTCAAGCACAGTATGGGAGAATCTCCAGTACATATATTCTAAAACATAAACACACCAAATGCAATGATTTAAATGCAGATCTGCACAGTCAGTTCATTGTATTCACCTTCAGTCCAAACAGTCATTTCAGCGAAATCGTTGTGAGGCTCCTTCCCTCTGGCTGTGACGAAACACTGATCCAATGGAGAGTGTCTAAAACAAGCAGTTCATTTAGCGCTTGGCTGCACCTGCCCTTTTAGCGCTCCAGCAGGGCCTTGTCCTCAGCTTGCCCATCCTCTCTGAGGTGATAGACGGCAGCAGAGACAAGTGTCTGCAGTGCTGAGTAGGATGCTCTGTTTTGGTTTATTTGGGATGTTTTATTAAAAGTGTGTACTTATTTTCATTGAAGACGTAGTTGATTGATGCATCTTGTGTGTCCTTTGGGGAAAACACAGGTTCCTGTTCACTCTCCTGAGAGCTGCATCACTTTGACCTATTTTCCCTCTGAAGCCATTCTCTCTCTCTCTCAGCACTGAGTGTGTCAGTCTGAGCTGGTCGCTCTTGTAAGCTGGCAGTGTTACACCGGTACACTTCATTGTAGTGCCAGTCAAAATGTGACAACAGTGACCAAAGTAACATTTTTCTGGTGTGTTTTAACTCAGAGGAGCGCATGTCTTTCAAACTAATTCACAAAAGGATTCTTCAGAGGCTGCTACTGATAAAGTAATGAGCTGTAAAAGAGCATTTTATAAGAGTCACTTCCAATCATTTGGCTGATTCTACCTGCAGCACACAGCTGCAGATTTACAAAGTAAATGAAAATCATTTAAATCCCGATATTTCCCAGGATGCAGCTCTGAAAATAAGATGATCTGAAACACTAGATGCTCATGTGGAAAATGAGTTGCTGCAGCTGTAACTACAATAAGCCTCAGGAGAAAAACACAGGAGATATGGAGTTATATTTACTACTGTGTCATTTTTAACACAGAAGGTGTTAAAAATGAGTGAAGGACAGAGTCTGTATTGATTATAGGTTGTAAAGGACTTAAGTGTGACAATGAAAAGTAAAATGAGAGGAGAAAATTTGATCTAGAATCATGTGAAAATACAAAGTTTGCAATCAAGGGGTCAATTTACACATTTTATGTCATAACAGTGGACTGAAAATGACTTTTTTGTGACTTAATTGTATCAGTTAGAGATATACATAATATAGTGTTAATGTACATACATACAGTATTCAAAGCTGATAACTTTTTGTGAACCTGATTGGCTCTGAGAGCTTTTAACAAATGAGCTGCCACCTGATTGGACTTAATGTCCAGCAGGCTTGTCTGAGTTGGAGCAACTGTTTGGCTGCAGTAACAAGAAGACTGCTGTCTTACAGGGGTAACGAAAGTCTTTTCTGTTCATTTTACACGACATTATGTTTAAAATAGGCAAATTTTTTGCACCGGCGAAGTATTTCCTTTCTGTTGATTGTAGTCGACCATCAGGATGTACAGCCATGTTTCTCTCTGCCTGTTACTCTTGCTTCATGTCTGCTTCTTCGGCGTCCCACACTGCAGAGTGATGATCAGACACTAAAATGTAATAATCCAGATTACCAGTATGCCTGCTGACCGCTGCTTCTGCACTGAGGTTACGACTGCTGTGGAATCATTCTCTCTGCAGTCGAAGAGCTGTTGGTGAGAAAGACAGCCTGAGAGGTGTACAGCTCACGTTGACATCAGCTTGCCAAGATGCTGTTCAGTTTGGCTGACAACATCTCTTCACTGTGACGACTGAGCAAAACCTGTGAAGCGTTGCATCATGGAGTGTCTCCAATCAGTGTCATTTAAGGAAGGTTTTCTGCTGGAATGGCCCACACTCTCCACCACTGTGTACAGCCTGATAGCTCATCTGTGCTATTGTTGTGGGCGTGTTAGTGTTGCTACAGGGAGGTGACACTCCTCCATAGAAGAAGAAGAAGCATGTCTTTTATAAAAATGTGTATATATATATATATTTGTGTCTGTGTGTGTACATTGTGTGCATCTAGTTGGAAATCGTCACAAGTGAAAATGGATTGGCTCTGTGTATGGTTGCTGTCCTCAAGCATGTGCGTCACTGAGGCTTCAGAGGCAGACACTCTCACAGACATAAATGATGCTTCATCTCTGTCCTTGACACCACTCACTATAAAAAGAAGGCCTGAATAATTGCCTTCCCTTGTGGCTATACGATAATGGCCATACAGTAATGGTGCGTTAATCTCCTCTATACATTAGGAGACTAACAGGGACTGAAGACAACGTGTGACCAGCTTGTTGCTGTCGGTGGTATATGTTACACAGCAGCCAGGCTGATTTTCCAGTTGCTAATTTTAGACTCATAAATGACTGCGAAGTTTTGAATGTGGGTTCTTTGCAAGACATGAAGGTCAACAGTGCAGTGAGTAATTTTCCTGTTTTTTTTTTCTTTTTGCAGAAATGTCACTTTTAAAACCAGCTAGGATGCATAAAAAAAGACACATCAACAGTTGCGTTATACAAGCTATAGCTGTATTTTTTGACATTCAGAGTTTCAGTTGAGGTTTTTTGAACAAATCTTTAACTGTATTTTCCCCTGTATTATTTTTGGAAGATTTTTTTTATATCCAACGACCTTTAAATTCTTTCGCTAACAAGGTTAGAGTTGGAATAGAAGAAAGCTTCAGGCTGTGGGGGAAATTGCACCACTTACTGTAAAGTAAATGCGAGTCCTTATAGTGTTTTGAGCATTAGGGGCGTGTCAGCATGGGGTCAGGTGATAAAGTCCATTGCGTGTGACTTATGGCATCTGACAGTATGTGTGGACACAAGCTGGAACATGGACGTCCACATGTGACTGAGTGTGTATTTCAGCATTTGTGTCTGAAAAGTGAATCAGTCAAAATGGTTCACCTTTCCAGCAGCGAGTGCAAGGTCTCGTATCGCGGAGGCTGGATGAGGAGCGTTTGTGAATGGCATTATGACAGTCTGTATTTACACTGTGTGATAACGGATGTCTAAGACGGACAGATTTTCCATCTCTTTTCCACTGTAGCTGAGAGTGTGACAAAGGCTCTTTCTCACACCTCATATGTGTGACTGAGTGTGTGCATTTACCCCTGTGGATCATATCTACCTATATACAAATGAGTCATAAAAGCATCTGATGGAAATATCTTATAGGGGTGAACTGAGACGATGGGTTGAAAAAAAAAAACACTGAAAAGATGATTATGGTTATCCAGGACATCAAACAGTGATTTATATTTTTAAGATGTGTCTTTTGAATGAAAATTGGAATCACAGAAACATGACGGTATACGATGAAGCATCCTGTTTTTCAAAAGAAAATACGTTGTCACATGTTAAGTCAGAACTGTACCCTACCTTTTTTTTTTTTTTTTTTTTTTTTGATAAAGTCCACCTGCAGTCTGTCTTGGGAGACGCTCTGAGCTGAACTGGAGGAATGACTGCTATGCTGAGCGAGAGGAGAAACGCTCTGTCGATGGAGCTATTGGCCCAATAATAGAACGAACATAATTGTCTGGCCCTCTGAGTCATCACTGCTCTCTCCACTGGCAGTGCTCTCCCATCTTGTTTAGAAACTGCGGTTAATGGACCTTCTTCTGTCCATCTCCCCATCTGCCTCCGCTTCTCTCTTCCTTCTGTCACCATTCTTTTTTTGTTTTGTATGGCACTTCCTCTCATCCGTTCTCTCAATCATCCTTTCATCCCGTCTTCCTGTCCCGTCTCAACCCTCATATAAAAAATATTTGTGCAGTTCATTCAGAAACTTAGTCATGGCTCTAATCTTAAAATATGAACCCACTTATTGTAAAACATTTATGAAATGAGATTTACAGTGTTGTCTATCAAAAACTCAAACCCACACATGATGTAACTATTATGGCTATTTACCATATTTGATTACTTAAAGTGCATTTGCACACACCCAATGTTTCATATCCCAGACAAGCAAATAAAAAATCTTTTCCAGTGACACACTGCTGCACAGAAACATGTCATCTTTCATTGAGTAACCAGTTAATGGTAAACAGGCTTGTGCTCTTCACAGCTGGTTGCTGCCATGCTTTGCTTGTTTTATCCAAATAATAAGATCCTGTCACACAAATGGATGCAAAGGTGTGATTTGAAGAGAAAAAGCCTTCGTTGTTTGTTTATGCTCAGTTGCATAGAGTTGAATTCATTTACGATGCAATAATGTGTGAGAGTTTTCTGTCCATAAATTGACACTCAAAAGTCTTTTTTAGGTTTTTGCAAGTTTTCAAGTTTTGTTTTTCAATTTAGAGGCTGTTAAATGTAGAATATGTTTTGTCTTCTGCCCCTCAGTTAAAGCAATGAAGACAAAAGATGTAGATTGATGATGTTTGAGAGTAGCATGGGATTATGATGTTTGTTAATTTCGCTGTTATGGCCACCATTGTAGATGAAAATGTAGCTGACAGGCTCAGCAGAAATGCCACATATGAGATACAGTTTTTAAGTTTTTATTTACGTTATGTTTAATCACATTTGCTTCCTTCCTTCCTGACTCTCTAAATGGTGTTTCCCTGAAAGAAAGCATGAGCTGACGCTGTGAAATGCACCATTACCTTGAATAAAATTACAGATTTCTCTGAGTTTAAACATTGTTGGATACATTTGGGTTCATGTAATTACACCACTTCACAAATATATACGGCAAAGATGTAGTCATTTCCAGCCATTTTAATGAGGTACTGTTACATATCACTCACGATGAACTGAAACAGTAAACACTGTCCTCCACTTTTCAGCTGCTCAGAGATCAGAGTCCATGCTGCAGTCGAGCAACTGGCGCCACAGTATGTTTTGTTCACACGTCATAAAAGCAAGCACTGGCACATTGCTTGCACGGGGGGATTGTTGTTTTTTAAGGGAGTTATGTTGGATCCTTTCTGTCTATTGTGAAAATGTGACTTTTCATTAACCCTTAAGCTGTGCCAGAGACATGTTGTTATTCATTTGCCAACAGAGGTTGATTAAAGTCAAAAATGACTGAATACCAGGTGTGCAGGGGTTTTTTCAGACACTTTGACAAGTTACGTGTTAGGCATTTTGATGATCAGCTCAAAAATACTAAAACTAATTCCACAAATGCACAAGTTTTGTAATTTCCGCATCCCTCTGTCTCTTTCCAGGGTTGTCCCAGCCTCGGCCCCCTGAGCAGCAGTGCCCGTGCTTCTCCTCGTCCTCCCCTCTTTGACCAGCAGCTCAGCGCGGCGAGGCCAGGAACGATGGGCAGGAAGCTGGACCTGTCGGGCCTGACGGATGACGAGGCGGAGCACGTCTTGAAAGTGGTCCAACGGGACATGAAACTGCGAAAGAAGGAGGAGGAGAGGCTGAGGTGAGATGGGATTCCCCTGCCAGTGCTTTCTCTAGTACTTTAACACATTTGAGGCGACACAGTGCGATGTGAGAGGAGCTAATAAGGAGAGACAACTTCTGCCTGTGAGCAGAAATGACCAGATATAGAGGTGTACAGCTGGCTCAGCTGACAAAGACACTAGGCTAATAGGGAAAGAAAGTAGGATTTAAACCTCCCTTTTTCATCCTCAGACACCTTTGCTAAAACTTAACATAATGAGGCAAAAACACTAACATATTTGAGATGCACTGCCATATTAATTGACTGTTTGCTAAAGGTACACTAATGCGATTGTCCAGTGATAGCTCAGCAACCATACCTATAGGCATGTCTAAAGTTTGAAGAGTAGTGTATCATTTAATAGCATTGCCAAATTAATGGCAAAAAAAAAAGGCAAGTAAAAAGGTTTAAGGACTCTGCCATTGTGTTAGCATTTCCAGCTTATTGCTTTAAAGCAGCAACTGTGTTATGTTGCTTTCAAAGAAAAGACAAGGCACATATCACTAGTTAACTACTGGCTTTGTTTGTAAATTACCTGTGCACTGAAACATTCACCCTGTATGGTGAAATACTGATGCGGATGACTGACTTTGGACTATGCATGCCTTTTTTAGAGTCCAGTAATCAGAGATTATACAGGATGTTGTAAAATTTGATTGAAAAATAGGAGGATGTGGCTGCTCATGCTTTGTTTTTAGCTTCAGTTATTTTTTTAAATGATTTTCCATCTGTATGTTTTTTTTTTTTTTAACAAGGGACAGTTTGGGGTTGCAGAGGGGAGGATGCTTGTCTTGTATTTTCTGCTCCCAGGCTGGCAGATCTGTTGGGGTCAGTCGGTCTGCGCCTCAAGGCTACGCTCCAGTGTCACAGTCTCTTACTTAACATGCGACAAGTGCTGGCTGTTCCTCCTCCTCACCTCCTGTCCTTCACTCCCCTCCCTCCCCTCCCTGTGACAGCCAATAGTCATAGGGGGATTCAGTTCGATTGTGACAGGTCTCCATGGGGGCTTGGCCATCAAATGTGTGGTCAAATCAGTGTCTGCTTTGTGTTGTATCAGCAGGACTTCAGGAGGAAGTTTTGGTATTAAATGCCAGTGTATCTTATGTCACAGAAAAATCCAAAATATGTTTAAGTGTGGCTGTCCCCTATAATTTTGTAAACACAAATATGCTCCTTTGACTACCTACCAGGCCCCAGCTTCAGCTATTTTGTTTTGTTGTGGAGATTTGATGTCTTTCTTCACATTTGAATGGCGATCCTTGTGGCTTTGGTTTCTTGAGTGGATGCCATGAGTGATTAGGCTGCTTTAGAGCGCTAAACATCTTGGCTGTACTCTGAGGAGCATAGCAAAGTTGCTTCACAAACCAGAAAAAGCAGGCGTTGCTTGAAACTCAACTCATTTTCCCAGAATCAGTCTCAAAGCAAAGATGGTGTGTTTCCAACTCACTGGTCCGTAAAATATATTCCCATTGAGCTGATATGAATGATCAGAAAGACTTCATATCTCTCAGGCTGTTTATTACTGTTGTTTTAGGCAAAATGATGAGCAGATTAATGTTGATGTAGTAGCAGGCAGATGCTTATTAGGCAGCAGTTACCGGAAAAGCAACCAGGCTCTGTATTTGTAGCCGTATTGAGTTGTATTGACTTGGAGATGTTTAAAAAGTAAAGTTACCAAAGAAGATATTGGATGCAAACTGACAGTAAAATTGGATTTTGTAAGCAGCTGAAACCTGGATATATTACATGACCACATATCTGCCAGACAATACATATTTACTGTTAGATATACTGTTTTGTTTTTAGGCAAGGCCTCCTGAAAACCTTATTGATCCTTTGCCTACCATAACAGTTTTCAATCAGTTTGTGATCTCTGGCTCCTGATGTCTGCATGCCATAGTGTCCTTGGACAAGAAACTGAACCCCAAATTGCTTCTAAAAGTTATATAAAAGTCTTGGCTCTATGTATGATGGCCCCTTCTGTAAGTGTATGAACGACTGTGCAAATGCTGACTTGTTTGTAAAAGCTTAAAGCGGTCAGAAGACTAGAATCATGGATAAATGCATTTCCTCTACCACATAAAAAATATTCTTAGGTATTCAGTATTTGCCCCCCTCTACTTCAAAAAGTCATAAATATGTATTATAAACTGCTGCATGAAAGTGCAAGCAGCATTTTAATCTAGTTGATCACTGTGGAACTGCAGTTCATCCTCATTCATTATGTTACATAAGCCAAAAGATAAATTTTGTTGCCAAAATCTATATCAGGACATAATAAATTAAACAACTGTATTTTTTAAAGTGGAGTGGAATAAAATTTACAACAGAGAGAGGAGAAGTATTTCAAACTTGGACTCAAAAGCGAATAGTCAGTTAACAAGAAATGTACTAGCAAAAATCAATCAACAGGTTGTGATTTAACAAATGAACCTTTTCAAGTCAAGGAGTGGTGTACACCTGTCTCATGTCAAATATTGTAATCCAATTTAAATTCACTGCATTTAAAAGAATCTGTGGATTAACTTGATTATTTGAAATACTAACATGTACTGCTCACTCATATTTGGGTTAATACTGTTTTCAGACCCTAACTCTAACCCTTTTTGCAACAGCCCTACATTCCTGTTCCAACTATACTTAATTTCTGTTTCCAGTTCATCTTAAGGCCAAAGACATGTCCCCAGTCAGCGACAGGTTCTGTTAGCCTTTCTATTGGACCATCTTTTTATTTGGATCTCAAAAAGACTGCCTACAATTGTGCCTGTGTGTTGGCTGTTGTGTACTCCTGTGTAATACAATGCAGCTAGTTGAGAAAATAGCCTATAATGGCTCAGAGTGTTGCTTCAGCAGGTCAGGTTACAGAATGAGACAGAAAACCTGATTGACTTTCATGTGGAATGTAACATGTTTTACAGTTTACAGTACATGAATATAAAAGCTTGCTTACAGCAGATGGTGGTTGAGGTTTTCAGCAGATAGCTCTCTCCCCGTGGGGGTTTCTCTTCCATGCATGGCTGACGTTTTTCTTCCCTGAATGAAGTCAGCCCTGCACAGTTGTAAAATACCTTGTTGAAGGATTCATGGCATAGTTTATAAGCCTCAGTGGGCACTTAAAAGTCTCCATTTTAATTTCCCTCCCATGCTGAATAATAAGAAATGCTGAAACACTTAAGTAATATTACATTTTGTCTCATAAATAATGAACTGTAGTAAAATTGTAAATAAAATGATGCACACAGCTATAAGCCCAATTAGAGTTTTTTTTGTTTGTTTTAATGTGGGCAACTGCAGCTAGTTTATGATGTCTCTGCACTTTCAGGCTTTTATTGCTGTGTGAGGGACTTTTTATAATCATGTTGTGTATTATTATTTATGTTTCAAACTGTCTGTATGGGATTTATCAGAAAATCAGCAGCCTTTAGTGATAAAGTTTTTAATATTGCTGTAATGATGTACAAAGTTCTTAGAGAATGTATTCTTACTTTATTTTCTACCCAAAAGCTCTTTGAGTCTCTTAGTTTTTAAAAAAATGGTGTTTTGTTTTTATGCGGATGACACACAACTGTAATTCAATCATCGAAAGTCTAGGAAACCTTAATATCTGCTTGGCTGTGATATCTTTTTTTAAATTTCCAATGATCCTCGCTGGAGGACCCAAAGACCTCAACTTACTGCCATGTTATTTTTTATATGTTTGACATGTTACCTTCTTTAGTCATAACTTTCTAAATGGAAAATACTTAAATTTATTCTTTCTATTTGAATTGTCGTGTCCATTTTCACACTTGTAGGGTCTCATTTCTGCAGCCAAATGTCTAGTTAATGGGACCCAAGAGCTCAGCTTGAAAAGAAATGAGACTTTGCTTTTTCTGTCTTGGCTCATGTTTTTGGGATCGTATTCATTCACATTTAGTTCATTAGTGGTTACTCACTGAAGTTTTGGCTACCTCACTTCTGTTGTTTCTGGATCAGCTCTCTTTTGTTGTACCCTTTTGTTTGTTTTGATGTTTTCTGCAAATGGCTCTGACTGTGAAGCACAGCGTAACTTTTTTTTTTCTGTTAGAGTGTATGGCGCTATGAAAATGAATCATTACCAACTTCCATATGCCCCTTGGTTTCTCTGCTGCTAAAGAATGAGAGTGTGATTCAGCCAATTAGAGAGTGTGAGCAGCTCAACCTCTGGCCTCCACCATCGCAGTGGCCATCCAGCTGGAGAGGCTCATTATGGAGCAGCAGGAAACTCAGGGGAGCACAAACGTGGGCCCACTTAACAAACAGCACAAGCACTCCCAAGGGAGTCAGACTGGGAAGTGATTATAGATAGAAATAGCTATCCACCACTTGGTCTGTGTGAGTGGGGAGAAGATGGCTGGAGCTCCAGATATCTGTGACTCTTCCATGTAATTTGCTCTCATTGTTTGGAAGAATCCACTTTTCACATGTGTCTGGCAAGTCCTTGTATGGATAGGCCAATTATTATACCTGCACTGCTGACTCCGAAACTCCTTTCAATTGCAGCTGTGACAAGTCTATCCTCCCTATTGAAAGGGTCTGTCTTCCTTTGGCTTCTCTGTGTGTGTTGAATAAGGCAAAAAGAAATGATTTTTGAAAGCTGAACAATGCTGTGTGGATAAGACTCAATTATCTGTGAAGTTGTGCGCCGCTGCACTCTACAGTCATTCTATCTCCATCGTGATCTTTCTCTCTCTCTTTATGTGGAGTAATTCCTGGCTCAAGAATGCAGCCCTTTATCAGAGCATGATTATGGCATCAGCAGTTTTAATTAGTCAGTAGAACAGTGGCTGTGTTTGTAATGAAGTTTAGTTCCAACAAGTGAGGCGGAGAAGTAGCCACAGACATCTTTGTAGCGTCTTATTAAAGTTCGACTTTGTAGCTTTAATCAAACCATCTGTAGCTGTTTCATAGCGGGACGGCCTCGCGCATCCCAAGGCTTTAGCTCTTTTCTTCTTTTTCCTTTATGTTTTCTGGTTATTTTTTACTTTTTACTCTCAATGCTGCAGGCAGGAAGGTACAGGGAGCAGGAGTCAAACCGACGCTAGGATGTTTTTGAAAGAAGGTGGCAGTGGATGTCACTCGGTCAGAGATGTGGCTGACCTCCATTTCCTGCTGTATTTATCCTCCTGGCTGGCTGTCTAGAAATGACACAAATACACACACATACTCACTCTCAGCTGTTCATATAGAAAGAGGTCGACTTGTATATATGATTTTTGAGCCAAAAGATAAAAGCCAGCTCCGGTTCTGCTTGGCCCATATAGCTCTGTCGTCATGCCAATTGATAAATTGGTGTAATTGGATTTCAAAGCACGAACAGTCAGAGGACATTGGCCTTCGTTACGGGACTGTCCCTTTGGGCTGCAGTGCCATCGCCTCTATTAAAGCAGTACTAAATGGGGACAACTCAACCTTCTGACATCGACTTTTGTGCCTGAGGTCGTCCTCTTATAGCAATTTCAGATTTCAGTTTCTGCCCACATTTATGAACTGTTCCTCGTGGGATATAGAATAGTCTGTGTATAAGCTTGTGTATTAGTTTGAGGATGTTTGTCTTAAACGCAGCAGTTTTCCCAGACTGAAATGTTGACCTGAACTTGTCTCTGTTAAGAGAAAATCCTGAAATCGTGAAACTTGTCCAGTGTAGCTTTGTGGGCGGTTGAATGAGCTCCTTTGTGTTAAACAGACGTATTATTCCTTTCTTCTCAGTGTCTAAGGTGTTTATTCTGTGCCATAATCCAACGTTAGGTCCTATGTTAGCATGTGACGTTCTTTCACATGAAAAAGCCCAAAGCTGTGTAAGGGCACATACACACAGGACTCTTAACATTAAAACAGCTTTATGTGGCTAATCGTCTCACCTCCCTCCACCTCTAACATTAATATATTTTTATGAAGCAGCCAGAGAAGCGGGTCTGGTGGAGTTAATTTCAGTCTGCCTGTTGTTGTGGCAGTTGTGTTTCTTGGCTGCGGTTCACTTTCGATGGGGATTAGCTGTGTTACGTTATTGGTGTGGGTTATTTGTCTGAGTCATGTTGATGTGGATTGTTTTTGATGTGGAAGGGCTGTGTGCATACGATCTCGTCAGCACTGTGTCTGTTTGTGTGTGTGTGCACGTGTGTTTGAGTGTGTGTGTGTGTGTGCACAATGAGCAGAAAGGACAAATCCTTCTGACCTTTTTTCTGCAGTCACACAGGCAGGTGTGTAACTGTTCCAGTATAATTTTGTGAGTCATTGCATTTCACGGTGTCCCAGGGTAACATTATGATTGACTGATGATGGGCTTTAACTGTTTACAACCGCAGGTTTAATATAATGTATTTTTCAATCTTTCTGTTTCATGTTTTAGTCTGCTGTTCCAAAACAAGGGGAAAATTGTGCATAGTGTTCTCTGTTAAGACCCTCTTTTTTCTCACTCATCATTTTCTGATGACTGCGTACATCACTGTGATTATCAGATTTTCAAAAAGTTCATCAGAGCTGCTGTATGACTGTCTTGACAACACTGTGTTTAAGGTCTTGTTAGGTTATGGACACAAAATTACTTGGTTAGGGTTGGAAATGCATCTTATTTTGGCTTGAAAGTAAACTTTTCAACTTCTTTACAGGCCTATAAAGTAACAAGAAGGCAGAGCTCTTGATTCAAGAAATAGTACTTTGCAGGAGCTAGCATGACTTTAAGATGCCTCTTTTTTCTTTTTACATTTGTTACAGCCCATTTTTTGTTAAAAATACTGGATTTTGTCAGTTTAAAAATCTTGGCAACCTTTTTCACATAGCTGTCACACCACCATCTTCCTCTCCTCACCTTTTAATGAAAAAGTAAGCACATACAGGCATAAATTTGATCTGAACTATGTCACTTTGATATATTTTGTAGAGACATTAATATTGTTTTTATTTGTATTGCCAGCAGTTTATTCTGGGGACTCGGCTGTTTTATCAGGTCATCCTCTCTTATGGGACAGGACAGAGTGTTTGGGTGCACAAGAAGCTGGACACACTGATAAATCAAAGTGTACATAACCTGCAGTTAGAGATGTTTATTTCAAGTTTTATCATATTTTTAATAAAATATTGAAGTGACACTGACTTTTTTAAAGACAATCCCCCCTCTGTGCTCCCTTTGCTGTTTTGCATGCAGGGTTTGAAAGCACATGAAAACAGAGTGAGCTTCCTTGCTGACTCCTGATCAGCTCAGTTGTGTTTCCAACTGATTTCATGTGTTCAGGGCTGTTGAGGTGATCTGTGCAGCTGCCACAGACTCTGTGATTTCTAATTAGTTTTTAATATGGCCCTTAGTAGATGATATTTAATATAATTAAACTTAATTAGCAGACAGAAATATAGCCCCTCTGACCAAGGCAATTATACATGGACATGCTCACGCATACTGTCTCTCTCTGACACACACACGCACACACACACACACACACACACACACACACACACACACACACACACACACACACACACACACACACACACACACACAGTGAGGCTCATTTATCAAAGATGCAGCAGCTTTTTGAATTAACATAATGCAGTCCTAACAGAGAGAGTGAAAAATCTTGCATATAAAAAAATAGACTGGCCAAGTTTATAATATTTTTTTGTATCATGTATATGTTCTTATTGAAAAAACTTATTTATACTGTATTAAACATACTGTAGGCCTGAGGAGTGTTGGGCTGATATGCCTGATTAAATATTTATTTCAGTACTGTAGCTTGTTTGTGGATGCTGTTGCAAATTGAATTTCCACTTTATAGGGAACATAATCAAATACATATTACATCTGAACACAAACGAGACTGCATAACATATTCATATAAGTCAAGTCAAATCTAATTACTTTGGATCGCGTTCTTGTTTATTAGCTGTTTGTTTATAGTCTCGAGCAAGAGTCTGTACAACTGCACCAGGCCTGCTTCTCTACATGTTCATGTGGATGATCTGATCAAGCAGGACTGCAACGCTAAAGCTTCAAAGGAAGACTTTACTGCTCTAAATTCCTGAGAAGAAAAGTGTCCATCTCTGAGGACATTAGTCTGCACTGGGCCTGTGCATTAGCCCGCTCTCTTGAGCAAGGTGTCCCTTAACAGACGGTGGTTTACGGCATCTGATGGAGAAAGATTCTGATTTCCCCAGAGTGTGACAAATCAGCAGCTGCACCGCACCGCCGTCCTCTGGAGCTGCTGAGCCCACTGGATCAGCTGATGAGATAGTGAAAAATAATCTACCCTGGCTACTTGTGGCACAGTCGCTTTCCTAGTTCATACACTGCTTTTCCAGCTGACTGGGTAGATAGGTTTCCCCTCCATAACCTTGCCTGCATGAATGTGTATATCTGTGCACGTGAGTGTCTCTATCTTGCATTTAAGCTTTTGCTCACTAAGGGTCAAATGGAGGTGAATGGATCACTGCTCAGCCTTGCCTTGCTGCAGATAACCGCATACACATTCATAAAAACTGGGGAGATATCTGCAGAGAGACTAAGGTAGACTTAGAGCAATTGCCTGGGCTGTTACTTTTATATTTGTCCAGGTCTGTAGTGATTACTTCTGAGGCTAGCCCAGATGTCAAGTGCTGTTTTGAGTCGGAGGAAAATAGTTGGTTACAGCAGGAAGATGGTGTTATCTCACCCCCTGTCTCCTGAAGCTTTCCCTTTGTGATTTTTTCATCAGTCTCAACATCTGTTCCCTTCCCCTCCAGGTTCCATTCAGTGGTCCTGTCCCCTTAAACCCACCTGTCTGTTTCCCTCTTCCTTCCTCTGTAGATCCTCATTAACTGTAGCCATGTTGTGTGTCTAGAGAGTGACTGATGCTTGGCCAGACAGCAGGGAGACTTCCCTTTGTCTGAATAATTGCCACACTTTTCTGGCCCCTGTCCTAGTCTTCATTAAACCCACACCAAGAGACACGGGACTCATTTACCTTTCAAAAGACTGGTCATTCATCCCACGGGCCTTATCGTCTGCGTGATATTGAAGTGATTGAACTTCTGCCAGCGGTGTTAATTATGAGGGTCTGTGCTGTGTTCAGGGGCGTTTGGCAGCAGAGACGATGTTCAAGTGCTCGGACACAGTTGGTCAACCCCCCAGTGCCAGAGAGGAAGTGTCTTTGTGGGAGTTCAGAGTGAGAGAAAGTGAAGGATCCTCTGTGGGATTACAGAAGGAGACAGACGGTACAAGGTTCAGTCTGGCTTATTGCAGAAAATGAATCCTCCTCTTTTTTTTTTGAGAGTGTAACTGTTGAACTGTTGTGTTCTTAGGTCCTCTCTGTATTCAGGCAATGTTCTGTCTCTGTTCCAGTTGTCTAGTTCTTCCTCTGTGGTGGGTTTTCTGCCTGTGTCAGTCTGACACTGAACAGTAACGCTGTAGCGAGGACAGAGCAGTGACTTTAGACGAAACTGTGTCATGTGTTTTTAGATATTTCATCAGAGAATTCAATTTATAAAATCCTTTTACCTTTTCATTCTTTGAAGATGGAGTAAAAAATGTCAACATGACTGCCTATATTTCAAATTTATAAATCCCTTCATATTAATAGGAATGTTTTGGGTATTGCTCATTCAAATACAGGGTTTCTGAGCTGAATAGTCAATAAGTCACCAGAAAAAAAAATTAATGGGCCTATGTAGTCGTATTTCAAGGAATAATTTACTGCTTTCAGCTTTAACAATGTGAGACTTTGCTGTTTTTTATCATTGCAAGTTGACAGTCTTTATGTTTTGAATATTTCTTCAGACAAAACAAGCAAATTGACGACATTACTGTTGGCATTTTTAACTTTTTTTTTCATATTTTACAGACTAGATGATAACTTAAAATCATAGGTTGCAGCTCTACAGGATTTATTGGTAAATGTATACATATAATCTCTAGCTGCCACTCTGTAACTATATACGTATACTAATATGGATCCAGACAAAGAAAAAACAATTTGACCTTTTCAGCCAAATTGGCTTTACGTTTGAAACATTTGCTTGTGAATGTGCTGCAGATTTTAAAAGATTAAGAGGCATTGTGTGTCCATGCTAACGGGGCTTACCGGCGTGCCTCCCTTTGTCGACCAATTAGCTAGAAAATGCTTAAGCAACACATCAGCTGAGGCTTGTTGGCAGCAGAGGTAATCTGTTTACATCATCGATGTTGGAGCGCCACGGAGAGTCTTCGGAAACATTTGTGCGAGTAATACGTCATCCATTCTGCGCACACGCTGGGACACACAAAACACACGTAAAATTAAGTTAGTGCTGAACGTTCCCTACAGTCTGCGCTCCATCCAACCAATTAGACGGGGATCTCCCTCTGCTCCAGCATCTCTGACCCCAAACCTCAGGAGCTCTAATTTATGAGATGGATCTGATCAGATACGTGTATCAGACATAAACTTACTTGATTGACTGTGTAGCTGATGTTGAGGCTGGCTGGTTAGCAGGGGAAGCTGTAGAGCGTCAACAGATGGGGGCTGAGGGTGGGGTGACATGTTGTTTTGCCTCATGTTAAAGACCTGTCTGGTTTATTTTGGACATCCATTGATTCTCAATTTTTCCTCAGCCTTAGTGTGTGTGTGTGTGGGTGTGTGTGTGTCCATGATTGGATCTTACTATCTCTCTTTGAGGAAAAAGGCAAAACCTGATCAATAACTCCCTCAGGTCTCTTCCTGTTTTACAGGAGTCAAAACAACACAGACTTTGACACTGTGTTCAGTTTCTGTCTCTTTTTCTTTGTGTCTCTTTTGTGTGTTTAACACTCCCTCATCCTGTAACTTTCCTCATCTGTTTAATCTCCCTGTTACTCCTCCCTTAAAATATTAAATTGTATCATCTTTATGTCATGGCAGCTCTGTATGTTTGTGTACAGTTTCTGTATTGTAACTTCACCTCTCTGTATTGAAAGGTGGAGGTGAGTTCTACTTGGCTTATATTCTCATTATGCTTGAGGATACAGGGGCTCTCCTTTGCATAAAGGAACAGTTCACTCAAAAATGAAAATGCAGTCATCACCCACTGAGCCTCGTGCCGATGGCAAGTCAGGAGAACATTTTTTAGTCCACAAAACATTTCTGGAGCTTCACAGCAAAACAGTGTTTGAGCTTGTGCACCACTTCAAACAGGGTGTGTGCGAAGTGTTTTAGCTCAGTGGCTAGCTTAAGGCTTAAAAAAAGGTCTAAATAACATATTTTCAAATCAGTTTTGGATCTGTGGTCTTCTTTAGACTTGAGTTATGCTTGATGAGCTGCACAGATCTAAAGACTTTTTTTTCAGTAGTCTTTTTACACTTACACTTTTGAACAAGACCCCAACTTCTCCAGTTGTTTATTTGTTAGGAGTGTTTGCTCAATAAATGTTTTGTGGACTAAGATGCTTCTCCCGACTTTCAACTGAACTTTAATTTCTGGCTGAACTGTTCCTTTAAAACTCTAATGCTAAAGAGTTGCAAAAACAATCCCAATCAAAGCAAACCACTTCATTCTCTGCTGTTTTCACGCTCATAAGGATTATGGACTAAACTCCAGTCACATTATTAAAAAGTTTTATGACGTATTCCTGCTTTAATGTACAGTTATGGATTTTGTTCCAGCCCACTTTAAATGCTGACGTTGTGTCTTTTTATGGCCTTTTCTCTTCTGAAAAATGTAATTAAATGCATCTTGTTGTTTCTCTTTGCTTTTGCTTGTGCTTATTTTGGCTCCTTGCATGTTTTACTATTCTTCTTTGATCCTTGTAATACATTCAATACAAAAACTGCTTTTAATTAAAGTTTGTTGTCAAAATGGTGCGGCTGATGTTGATGATTATTTGTTTAGATCACATTTGTACATTGACTACAAAATAATGATCCACCTTTAAAGCAAATGTAACAGAAACTGTTTAATTGCATCATTCCCCTTTAAGCACTCCTGCCAACTGAACAGCTGGCTCTCTCTTTTTTCACTTTTCCCACAATTCCTTGCACACATCAAACTGCGGCTTCTCATAGTGTGATGTTTAGTATTTTGACAGATTTCAGAAAACCTAATGAGTCTCTTGGTATTTGTTGACTCCTCAAAGAGACATGTGTTTGTGTGTTTGTGTGTGTTCAGGTTTGTAGGATTGTACAGTAACGCAGGTTTTCTTTGAGTCCAGCAGAAACAATCCCAGTGAAAACTAAACAAGTCTCCCCACACTTCTCATGACCTTTGACCACAATCAGAATAAATACAGAGAAGGGCATGTATACTGGAGAATTTGCTGCCTCCAGTTTATATAAATTAAAGATGTCTGAAGTGATGTGTTATTGTTAGAAACTTCACTAACTCCTCTGCTGACTTCTAATCAAAGTAAAAATCCCTCAAATCTTCAAGAAATTAAATCTCAAATGAACATAAATGATAATTTACAGAATTTTTTGTAGCATAAACAGTCTTACTTGGAGCATTTAATGACATTCAGAAAACCAGCAGCACTGCACAGCAAAAAAAAACTTAGACATCATTTGGTCAGACATGCATGAGGATTTGTATTCCAAATAATAGCCGTTAAATCATCCAAAGAATTTGCATCACCCACACTAAACTTTCCTGCAGTCTGAGGTGAGGGGAGGAGCTGTGATCCTTTTGGTATAATGCAAGTTAAGACATCTGGCATACATTATCTCTTTTTTTAAATTTATTTATGTGAATGTATTTTTAATATTTTTTTCAAAAGGAAAGTCTAAGTGTTTCCCATTTTCAGATTTATGCTTCAAACCATCATTGCAATAACATTTTGTTTATTTAAATATCTGTAATCTTTTTTGCACTCACTCACCGCGCTTGAGTCAAATCAAACAGCTCTTTCTAAGGTTTCATCATTTGAGGGTGCCTGTCGACCACCGTTGGTCGTTTTTCAAGTAGTGTGTCTCCCAGGGGAACCATCGCTGACTGACTGGTTTCTGGAGATTATGAGTCACAGCTGCCGCTGTGGTTGGCTCGCCCTCCTCTGTTTAATGACTGCAGGAGTCGCATGTTCTGATAAAACTGCTGCTTTTCCAGTAAACCAGCAAGTCAAACACTCGACAAAGCTCCTCGTTTTTCAAACCTTTACCAACTGTGAATTGTTGGAATTGAGTTTTTGCAAATTTGAACCCTTAGACCAGATTTGCTGTGATGCAAACAAAACACCTTAGTGATCATTTTATCTGGCATTTATAGAAAAGACTAAAGGCAGGCAATCAGATTATTTTTTCTTTATCTTACAAAGAATGATGTAATTCTTTTTACCTACATATTATATTATAGTATTTAAATCTATTATTAAATCTATTTAAATCACAACATCAGCCTTTTTGTTCAAAGTAGATTTACTAGTCACGAGAAGTACCAATCAACTGAACATTTTCTTGCTAGCAACCATCATGATTTTAGTTCCACAGTAGTTTAATTAACATTGTTACACCCAATAAATAGACAGACAGACATCATTTATCTACTGCTGAACTGCTCTTGTTGAAGCATTATCTTCAGGCACTGTTTCAGTTGTGTTGTCACTGTTGATTTGAGATGTATTATATATGTTTCTTGAACTAACCAAGCTAACTGGCCAAGCCACCTGAAGCTAATGAATTGCTAATACAACATTCTAAGTAATTGCTAATGTGCTGTTGGGTAAACTGGGCTGTGGACCTGTGCATGTGTGGGCTACCAGATAAGGTAACCACTGTGTTACAGTTCCTATGGGGCCTTAGTGGTGATATATAGCAATATCATCTTGACTGGGTGACTGTTTTTCATTTTGTTTTCATGCATGTGTACGTGTATGCATGTGTAATGCGCATGCATGAAAACAAAAAGGAGAAACAGCTACACTTTATAGGCTACAGGTGGCAGTAAAATATCAAGAAATGCAGCACTATGCTGCTAAAGTTGATGAAGAAGAGGTGCAAGCTTAAAAATGAGCAAAGTTTGCTCAGGAAATTGTTTCAGTAAATTGTAAGACCTCAGGGATTCAGAATATAGATTGTTTCTGTGACATTAATATCTCGGGCTGTGCAGGATTGAGTTCAACCTCTTTTTTTCAAATCTGTCTCTTTTACAGAACTTGTATAGACCCACAAAATCAGGAGTGCTCTTTTAGTTGGGAACAGAAATCAATCAGCTCCTGTCAGCTGCGAGGTAACTATTTTAGGGGTTTCTGCACTGTTTAACCTGAGATTATTTAATAATTTTCCCCCTTGCTTTTAGATCTCAGGAGAATTCTACCTGCTGAATCTAATCAAAACTTTTCTACACTATCAAATCCTGTCGTCATTGTCTCACGTTTGTAACTTTGCCTCAGAATAAATGCACTTGCGCCTGGCAGCAGTTCTGTTGCTGGAGGACAGGAGATAAAACTTGAAGTCTGACTGTGATGTGGGATTTGATGAGGGGAATGTAGCGACTGCAAGGATTGGGGGGTTGGAAGGATGAGAAGTAGAAACATAAAGGGGGGGGTTAGGAGAGGACAGAATCTGAGAGAGGATGGAAGATAAACTCTTGGAGGATGTTTTTTTCGTCCGTCCTTGATGGGACACAGGAAATGCAGATGCTGCGAGCTCTGCCCCATTAGCCGAGGCTGCTGCTGGTTTTGCTGCAGCTGCTGCTGTTTGTTTGTGTGAAAGACAGGAGGAGTTTCTCATCAAATTTATGCTTTACGCTCCAAATGTGTTTGCACATAAGTGATGCTTCACATCAGGGAGATACACATGCATTTATCTCCTGTACAGTATCAAAATGAAGATGTATAATGCAGATTTAGTCTGTGGTTGTATGATGAAGTGCACAGACTGAAGGTCTTTTTGTCAAGCATAATGCATAACATAAAGCTGCAGCCGTTGTATCCTTCTCGGCATACTGCTGGTGATTGATGCATCTAGGGAAGACACACCTTCTGCAGGATAATTGATTGAGATTGTATTTTCAGGCTGCAACTTTATAGTGTCCTCAGTGGCAGAAACTCAGCTGAAAGACAAAGCATCTGTCATCTTTCTGTGGTGTCAAAATCCACCCCGACGTGTCTTCTCCTTCCAAACAACATCTCTTTTTTTTCTTCATTTTTTCTTTTTTGGAGGCAGTGAGATGAGGTCGAAACCTCACAATAACAAGCAGCCATGCACTGCTGAAACAAAGTCCTCTAATTCAAACCCAATCCTGTCAGAGGAAAATTGCTCCTCACTGCGATGGAGCGCCACAAGTCTCCAGTTGAGTTGAAGCCAGCTGATTAGAAAACTCTGACTGTCACTGGACTTCTTTTGTGTTGACGCTGCATAAAAGGATGGCAGTGGGTACGCTGCCACTCGCTCTTGGTTTTGTCGCCTGATCGCTGTATTTTTTTCTCTTTTCTCTCGCCTCTCTTTAAGCAGCTTTCTCTCTCTCTTTTTCTATTTCTTCCTCTTTTCATTTTTCTCTTTGATGATGGTGGTTTTGGCAGAGCTGCTAATACCTTCCCCTGACATATATTTCATTTTTTACTGGCCCGGCAATCTCAATTGAAGGCACTCCAATATCCCCGCTCTCACCTCTCTGTAGTTTATCACAGCCCTTGTAATATTCAGCCATCGTAAACACTTAATTTTTGGTCTTGTACAGTAAATCAGTGTAGGTGTATGGAGCCAGGGGAACACTGCTCATCTGCTTGTGCACATTTGGGCTCAGTGCTGGACTGCTGTCAGCTCCACATCTGCAATTACAGTTGTGGTCAAGTGAAGGAAAGCAGCGGTGCAGTCAAGGACATGTGGAGACATGTGGAATACATATCCAGACATCTCTTTGTCATTTAGGGAAACCCAACATTCATCTTTAATTGCATTAAATATATAGCAAGCCTGGGTTACATCCTGCACTCTATTTGTAGCAGGATGAACCCCTTTCAGCTAAAGTGGTGAAGATGGTTTGATAATCTAATGAAATTTTACCATGTGAGAGTTTAGTAATGCAGCAGAACCACCTGGGTTTCTCATTGTGTGACTGTTTTGCAGCGTGCAGCTTCCCTGAGCTTTATTGGATACTGACTGTACTTTATGGCTGTGTCTTCTGTATGGAGGGGTTTTGCACAGCTGTGCTGCTCGGTTGCCAGGTTGTGAGACGCTTACCCAAATATGTTAATGGAGCTTTGCCACCACACTTCATGGGGTTGCCAGGCACGGCCGCAAGCTGGATTGTGAAAAAGAAGTAGCGAAGAATATGTTCTGTGGGTTTGTCATCTGAAAAAAGCATGTACTACTGGAGCGTACTGTGCAGTCTGTGAGTATTCAGACAACTTGTTTTGTTTCTTATTCCAGCACATTGGATTCAGGAAGGAACAATGACTCCAAGCGTGAAGTCCTGACTTCCAGCTATATTTTAAGGGTGTTTACATCCACATCCAATGAAAAAGGCATTGGTAGCTGTTTTATATGTATGCCTATACTTCCTAAAGATATAAAGCACCCAATATAAATGAGAACAACCCCAAAGAGTCAGCACTTTAAAACTGTTGTTTCTTTTGAAATCCGACACGCTGATGAGCAAAAGGGTATAATGTCCAAATACCTACAAATGCACTGCGGAGTCAGACTCAGCCTTTTTCATGTCTAACAATACAACATTTTTTCCCTCCTCTTTGAAGTTTTCTTTATTAAAGATCAGTAACTGAGGGAGTAAAAAATAGCCGTAAACCATTAAAATGCACTCCCAGTCTCCAAACCCTCTCATCTGTGTGCAGCCTCAGTAAATGACCTTCTCTTCTGGGCCCATAGGGAGCACTGTTGTCCATGTTGTCAGGACTGGGCTGGACTGTCTACACATGGCTGCACTTTGTTCGTCCCACCGGTTGACCGCAGGCCTCAGACCAGACTGATTGACACACAACACTTGAGCCAGTCTCCTTTTAGACCACAACCTCAAATCTGACTTTTTTCTTCAACATATTCAGGCCAAATTCAATCAAAATGTTTCCTTCTTTGCTGCTAGAAAAAAGAAAATACTGTCAAAACTTGCAGTTAATGACAATCCTTCAAATTTTTAATAAGACAAAAGTTTATATCATTGTCTATCTTTTCAGTGCAGTAAAAAAGGGGTGTTTTAGTTTTAGTTGACTCAGTAATCTACATTTTGCTTTGGCTTTTTGTTTCCAGCCTGAGATGCAATCCAGAGTCAGTTTATCATTTCTCTATGAAAGAACTATCTATGGTTTATAGTACGTACATTAGTCCATTAATGAAAGTATTTAATGGATTCTTTATTGCTTTTAGTGCCCTCCTCTGGAGGCTGATGTCACTGCACATTAACATGTCCTCCAGTGCTCTGATTTTCTCAATTTGGCCTCATTAACTCCATGTTTATTTATGTCTAAGGTTATTTTGTGATTGTACCATCATACTAAAAGCAACTGTAATACTATCAATATTTTTATTGAGACATTATGGATGATTTTTGTTTTTGTAAATCCTTATAAGGCTTCAGTGTGGCCTTGAAAAGCATCTAATTGGGAGGTTCAGCTCAACTGCCACCCTTAAAATTATATTCTCTCTCTATAATGCTCTGTTACATTTGTATAAAAGTGTTTATGGAGTCAGAACAGGAGCGTGTGGTGGATATTGTCCCTGTGAGAACTAATCATACCTCCCTGCTTTCATTTCCGGAGGCATTTTGAGGACAGACAGATGCACACAAACACACACAGACGCATGCTGTTTCTGATCATCTGAGATTGGGTCTGTGCTTGCGTGTTTATGCCTGCTGAACGCAGAAAACAGACAGATTTGTACAAAAAAAGAGAAGAGCTTCATTTTTTTGTTAGAAACATTAAATTAGATATGCTGTAACAAGGGTAACGCTAACACTTGAAAGCATTTCAATTCCATTTCTCTGTAAAGACAAACTGAAGCAGACATCAAATCTGCATCAGCAGGCCACCCCAGCACAGACAGGCTGTTTTTAAAACACACAAACACAAATAAGCAGTGAGTTGTGTCTTTGAGCGAAGCTGGATGATCGTAATAATTAGCAGGCCGAGAGAAGACACTCGTATAACATAGCTCCAGACGACAGCGTAGCTCGAAATAGCCAGTCATCGCCTGAGTACTGGAGCAGGCAGCGCACCGCAGAAAGAGTTGACAGGGGAAGAGACCAGGAGGAGGTGGGTGAGGAGGAGGGCAATAATTAGCTGAGCTTGTCATTCTAGTGATTAAACACTGATTTAGAAGTGTGCTCGGTGGGTGCGTGGAGTTAAATTGGCTGTGCTGCTGTTAGCGGCGATGTGACATGTGAGGCCTGGGTCACTGCACTGCAATGCAGCAGTACAGGAGTGCGGCTCAGTTCGGCTCCGTATCTCCTCCCTCCATGTTGCCCTCACTGGTGTTTGTTTATGGGACGGAGCTAATGTGAGCACACCTGAACAGTGATCCCAGTGGTGCCTGTTAGTTTATGCATTGCTTTTTTTATGGAGGGTGATACTTCACCTCATGATGAATGATTTTCATTAATGCAGCTGAAGGAGCTTGTTGTTTTTCTGTTATCTTTAAAATGAAAGATTCATACGTGTATACCCTACACATCCAGTAAGTATGCGCCTGTGTGCCTAAATGGTTTCTGTTTCCAGGAGGCAACATAGGTAATATAAGCTATAACTGCACAAGTACAACAAATAGCTTCTGAGAGTTGATGGGTAAAGATATTTGTGCTTCCCAAAAGATTTTTTGGAGTTTATTTCATTGTTAAATGCACAAGAATTAATTTCTGCCAATGAAAGTGATTCTATCAAAACAATAAGAAGGTTTGATGGCACCATGAAGTCGCGTAAATCATAGTATTTGTTTAAGATTTTGTCAAATAGCCGTCAATGTGTAGAAGTTTTATTCATGTCACGTTTAGTCCCGTTTGCTAACCTCCTCTCTTACTCTCTGACTGATGTTAACCTAGAAGTTAGCGGCAGGCAATGAAAAGAAATGCACCATTACACACAAAATTCTGAATTATCCGGATTCAACACTGCTTAAAACACTGGAGTTAACAAAAGTAAATAGCTCAACAAATAAAGAACCTAGACATAGTCTCACACATTTTAATGTGGAAATGTTAAATATTGTAATTTTTAGTCATCTCTAATAAAGTTTAGCATGATAGGAATTGGTGTGGTGGTGTACAAGGGTCATCTGTTGGCCAGTCATTGCTAAATTAGCCTTTTCAGCTAATACTGACACTTGACTGAGTTGAAAAAAAGATGGTATCTGTCTTTTTCAATGCTTATATTAATAATATATTAATAACTTCAGGGATTTTATTTAACACTTCTGTTTTCTCCCTACTCTCTGAATAAATGTACAACTTTAAAACAAGAAAATTTTACTTTGACTGAGAACAACTGCATTGATGAATATTACATGAGGGTAATAAATCAAATGTTCTCCTAATTTTCTCTTACATGCTGTTGAATTTGCCCCTAATTGTGAGAAAATTATCCACTTTTATTTCGTGCTTTTTTCTCCGCCAGTCAGATTACCATGTTCAGTTTAGACTGATTTGGAAGTGAACATTGCACTGTCACCCTTGCACATTCGAGAACTGTGAATTGTTCATTAACAGGACCACTCAAACTGGCAGTGAATGTGCAAACAAAATAATTAAAGGACCTTCCTTACACATAGATGAATCTCACCTCTATAGTCTGTTGAGCTTGTTGTGGGTGGTTCAGTTATCACTAATGGCAGATTTAGCTGTTTTTTTAGAAACACAGTGCTCCAGAAAGCCTTGCCATGTAGATGAAACACAATTTATGATTAATGACTGAAAACAAAAATGATGTCCACAAAAATAAATAGCAGATGCATGTGGGAGGCATGCTCTGACTTGTAGAGAAAGAGATGTTGTGATTCTAGCTAAAATTTAGTTATCAGTTAGAAGTGATTAAAACCCTGTAGGCTGCACTCATCAGTATATTTCTATTAACAAAAACTCATAATTACTAAAGAAGCAATTTTAAAAGGGTTACTCATAATGACAAACCCATAGAGAATTGCATCAAAATGTGCAGTTTCACTCAGCTCTGTGAAATATATCAGCATTGTTCGATTGTTGTTTAAATTTTACAGCCACCTTAAACTGTACTGCTTTGGCTCAGTCTCATTGCTTTTACATCATTTTATTTGTATTTTATTTTACGTCTTGAGCTGAGGCAGGTAGCTTCTTTAATGCAAAAAAGCTGAATATGGTAAACTCACAATATCCTGGATTCTCAAAATCCAACTGCAGAGACGCTGAGTTAGTTGTAAGCTGGTGAAAATAAAGCAGTTTTTAATAGCTAAAGAGGCAGATTTTTCAGGAGGAGTTGGTGGAGACCAAAATCAGAGCTTAAAAAAGTGTGAATATCAGATTTTAATTTCCCAGGTGGCCATAAACACAAGAAATAAATGCTCAAGTTGTGTTGTGCCTGCCAGATGTGTAAATAGACAACTTTTTTCCTAATATGTTCTGCACAGTAATTTCATAATGTGACAATATGTCAGTGTTGAGCTTCTAACTTGTGCTGTTGCCCACAAAAACTATTAATGTTTCCAAGTAAAACATTGAATTTGAGGGTTAGGCAAAGTTTGCTTCTGTCGTATTTATTTCAAGGCATTTTAATGTTAGTTTCAGTGGAGTTGGAGGCATTCTGGGGCAAGCCCACAGTCTGTGTCTAGTTTCTGTATAGTCTTTTCAGGCCTGAAATTGATTTTAAAGCTTTTACTCAATAAGGCATGGGATTTTTTGTGAAGACTAACAACACAGACAGTTTAATGGAAGAGAAGGCTTTTAATATTTTGTACAAAACTGGCCTTAGATGAACTAAAGAGATGTGAAATTGCCAGTTTCCTCCAGAGATTCCTTTACAGGAAAGACCAGGTCGAAAGGGAAGGTTTGAAGTTTCCTTAAACACTGCCTTTTTGTCTCCTCTCAGTCGGTGTCAGACAGTGAGTGAGTCTTGCAGGCTGGTTTACGCAGTTAGTAATAAAATGATCAATGCAGCTTCATCTCCATGTTGTGTATTTTTTTCACCTCTTGTTTGCTTTTAAACCTTTGAAAACTAATGCAGAAATAATGCTACGTCATCTTATTTATAGGGATTCTTTTTAAATAGTGCATTGTATAAATCCAAGCCAAGATGAACCATATTGATAAAAGACATTGCTATATACATTTATTACTTAATGACATGTAAATATACTCTGACTCAGAACTGTAAAAAGGAAATTATGTAAAATCTGTGAAAATGCTTGTTGCATCATTTCCAGTGTGAGAGCCTCGAGGTCTGAACAGCAGAGTCATTATTTAATAAATTATGAATCATGGTCTTGTTACAGTTCCTACATGACATGAAGACTGAAGTTGTAATTTCACAGAGCCAGTTCCCAAGGTAACACTGAGCAAACTTACATTCTCCACCTGAAGCTAATCTTGCTGTAGTGACTCAGAATCCTGGCTGCAGTGTAATTTATGGCTGCACTTTGCATCAGCGACACTTTATTATCCTAACGTGCTCTACACCCGCAGTCCTAAGTTGGATGCATTTATTGAGTAATTTTAATAAGAAAAGTGGCTTACAGAACATTTAAGTGATTTACAGAACAGTCAAGGACAAACAAACACTCAAGCATGAGAAAGCAAACACAGTGCAGGTGTAGACACGTTACAAACTGCTGCATTGACTGTTAAACACTCTAGTATCGATAAAAATGGATGGCTTGCCTTGTGTGTGTGCTGATAAAATATATAATGAAGTTGTCCTTCCACTCTAATTGACTCCTGACTCCCCGACATTTGTCCACAGTCTCTGCCCCTCCGCTTCACCCCTCTCTGTCTTTATCTTTGCAAGCACCTATTGAGGTCTATGTTGGCCTCAGAAATCTTATTTCCATAAAACAGTCATGCTTTATGAATTCAGTTTAGGCTGACTGCAGATTCTTGTTGTGTTTTACTCATTGGTAGCTGCAGTTGCTCAGTTCTCAAGAGAAAATTACCCTTATATCCCCATTATATTGCCTACACATTTGCAAAAAGAGTGAAATGGCATTTCCTTCAGAGAAATTTTACATGACTAAAATTGTTTTTATGCAGATGATGCACAGTTTTATGTGAAAAACTTTTAAGAAGGTAACTGTAATCATTTTCATCCTGCCTTTTAGAAATAAAGGCTTAGGGTTCGCAGAACCTTCTATGATTATACGTGAATAAAAGTGAAATCATTCTCTTCAGTCTCCCTGAATCTGTTCTTACTTTACAGGACATCTTGGATCCCTATCTTTTTATATCAGACCTGCAGCCAGAAACCCTGGGGTGATATTTGACAGTGACCTTTCAATCAAAAAACAAATTACAAGTGTCGCTCAATCATGTTTGTATCAGTTGATGAGCATTTCAAAGGTCAGATCTTTTTCTGTCTTCGCCTGATCTTGAGAAGGTTACGGCATTCATTCATTGTACCTAGAGTTGAGCCATACATACATACATATATCTCGTGCCTTTAGCTAGTACAAAATGCAGCTGCTCAGCTTTCAGCAAATTTCACAAGGCAAGATTACATCAGCCCTGTTCTTGCTTCTCTTCACTGGTTTCCAGTCAGTTTTAGAATTGCATTTAAAATGAAGCACTTCATGTTTTAGCTCCCAGCGACATTGCTCAATTGCTGCTCTTTCATAAGCCAGGGCCCAACCTTAGATTCTTAGTCAGGAGTTCAAGTTTAGTGCAAAGGTTACCAGCTTTTAGAGCCTCTCAGCTGTGAAACTCCCTACTAGAGGATCTGAGGCTCGCAGACTCTGTGACATCTTGTAAATCAATTCTCAAAATGTATTTCTTAAACAAATCCTTTTATTGATTTTTTTTTTTTATTCTGGCACACTGTTTTTCACACCCTGTATATGTGCTACCTTCGCTATCTGGACAGGGTATGCCTGTGTGTGGAGAACTCATCAGCCTCTCTGGGTCACAAGTCACTCTTCTCCTTTAAAGCACCCATTTTTCTCAGGTTAGCCCCATCAGCTTCCAACTCTGTTTAACAGTCTCTTTTGTCTTTAAAAGTTTCTTGTAGTGTGTTCTCATGTTTTTTTGCAAGTCATTCTCAACGTTCAAGTACCCCTTTAATTTTTTATATAATGTGGGAACTATTGAGTTTAACAGTTGTTGCTAAGAAATTAATTACCTTTAGACTGAGCCAACTATAACCCCATGTTTTTAGTCTTTATGCTAAGCTTAGCTATCTAGCTGCTGGCTGAGACTTCTTATTTTGCACGCTGACTTACTATTGATCTTCTCATCTCTTTTTTAGCATGAAAGTGAGTAAGTGTACTTCTAAAAATACTAAAAAGTTCCTTATATTTTTCCCTCATCATCCAAAAAAGACAACTGTTTGCACTTTGCTCTGTCCGTGTTGGCTTGGTGAGAAGACCGCATAAATTTGGATCTCACAGTTTGGTGAAGGGGTGTGAGGTGTGTGAGGGCTTGGAGGTGACCATAGAGAGGGTTACGGGGGCTATTAGGCCTGTAGCTGTGTGTGAGTCGAACTGTGTGGGACACAAGTGTTGCTACAGTAGCAGCAGGAAGCAGCAGTGATTCATAGTGTAATACAGCCCACCACTGTGTGGAGTTTCAGGCCTACAAAGTGTGTGTGTGCGTGTGTGTGTGTGTGTGTGTGTGTGTGTGTGTGTGTGTGTGTGTGTGTGTGTGTGTGTGTGTGTG
>JAQMCX010000032.1:9994481-10051588 GCA_029814765.1 Acanthurus leucopareius
TGTGTGTGTGTGTGTGTGTGTGTGTGTGTGTGTGTGTGTGTGTGTGTGTGTGTGTGTGTGTGTGTGTGTGTGGAGGACAGTGTGTGTGGAAAAAAAGGAGTCGGATTGAAAGTGATATTGAGAGCGGGAAGATTGGAAATGAGGGAAAAACCCAAATACATTTGGTAAAAAACAGAGGAGCAGGGAGAACATCCAAGTCAGTGTGTGTGTGTGTGGAGATTGAAGGGCACGCTCCTTAATTACCCTCACTTCATCTCTGACTCTCACTTTTGAAACCTTGTCAGTCATTTCCTGTTGCCATAACGACACAGGCACCTGCTAATGGCATTGGCTCCATTTTCATTCGTCAGGAGCTTTAGGATTAAGATTCATCAGCATGGCTGACACGTATGAAGGCATCGCCACAGTGACATGATGAACCACTTTTTCATTATTGCATTACCTGTCCAAATGAAAACTTCCTGCTCTGCGTCACATGCACCAAATTTATAACCATGATTATCTCAAAGACAGGACATATTATCCTGAGAATATTACTGAGTTTCGCCAAGGTCTCATATAGAAATTGCTTTTTTAAAATAGAAACTTTTGTCTTCTTGTCAACCTGAAATTATACCTAACATGCACTAACCAGCAAGGTATCATTACACTGCAGCTTAGGCTGTCTTAATATAGGGATTAATGTTTAGATAAGGATTTGTTCAGCTCTAAGCCGCAGTGCATGGATGCTCATCTCTGTATGTCATCCCGGTTATGTACACATGGCTGTTAAAGCACAAAAAAAACACAGACAGATTTGTGCATAATGATGCATGTGTGCTGTTCTGTTAATGACAAATGGCGATGTGTTTATATCTGAATGTAGGTAAAAACATCACAAAATTAGTCCCTTTTTAGAAATCTTGGTTCAGAATTGTTGGGTTATGCTGCTGTGCTGACTGGTAGCAATCACCATGAGTCCAGCTATGACTCATCCATGTGTGTTGCGCACACACAGACACACACAAATGCAGTCTTTCCAAATGTTAATCCGTTTTTGTCTCTGCTCTCTACCCACTTTCATCTGGAAATCCCTGTTTGTTTGCTCCAATCCACAGTTCCTCCCCCTCTGTTTACCCTGACTATCATCCTCTCCCTCTCTCTCTGTCTACTTTCTTTCATCTCACTTTCAATCCATCCCATGGTGTCTCACTGTCTCCTGTTGATTGTCCCCTGTCATCGGTGTCCATCATCCCCATGTCTGCAGTGTGTCTGTGACTAGAGGCAACAGTGTTGTCCTCACATCACCTGTCATCACACTGAGGAATAAGAACACAAGAGATTCCATCCCTCCATCTCTGTACCGTGTGTTCAAACCACAGTTAAAGGAGTAGTTTGACATGTTTTAGGAAATATGCTCCTTTCCTTTCTTACCAAGAGTTTGATGAGTAGATTGACACCACTTATGCCTGTCCGTTAATTATAAAGTTGGAGCCAGGAGGCAATTAGCTTAGCTTATAAAGACTGGAAGCAGGAGAGGGTAACAGCTCTGTTTGAAATTAAAAAATGTAGCTGCCATTAGCTCTAAAGCTCATTAAAAATCCCATCGGACAACACTTTGGACAGAGCCCAGTTAGCTGTCTGTATTATACACTGAAGCACAGAGTATTCAAAGTAGAACAACTTGCTTTGTAGTAAAATGCTTGATGCTGCAAACTATCATAACATGGTAATAGCCTGTCCGAGGTAACCTGCTAATATCTGCCCATGTCATCTAAGGTACTGGCTTATGAATCATGGTTATATCTAATGTACTTTGGTACTACTCTATTACACCATAGTAAGTGCAGTTTTCTGTGGTAAAAGTTTGAATAGCTTTGGCATGCTAAACAAGGATAGCTGCCTCCTGGTTCCCAGCTGTAATGCTAGAAGAGGTGTTATCAGAAAGTCCTGAGAAACCTTTAAAATGCAAAATCATCACCTAATTTGAATTTAACTGCCATATTTTTCAAAGCAGTCTGCTTGTGCAATAATACACTACTTTGAGCACTCCTTCCAAGCTTAGAATACTCCCTGGAAGTCCTGTTTTGCTAGGTGTTTCGAGCACCATCTGCAATGGCTGTGTTGTTGAATATTTTCAACATACCACAGGCCTCTTGTTTGAGAACCCAATTGTCATTGTGCCACATTTCAGGTTGTTTGCACCAAATGTTTTCCCTCTAATGCTTCAGAACTTCACAGTAGCCCTTGGCATTGACAATCTGACCATGGGGGATTATGTCATCCTACACCTGTAGACTACGACATGTAGACTTCCTTTACTCCAAAATCAGAAAATCACAAATACAAATGTAGCTGTGGTCACAAAAATGTGTGTAACTCAGGTTCTGATGGTGATCAGATGTAACTTGGAATACCTACTCTTGAAAGTTAATGCTTACACCAGATACATACACATTTCTGTGCAGCACTTATTATTCTTGAAATTTATAGATCACACCTCTTACTTAACAGGCAGACATGAGAATGGAATGAAACTTATCCAACTCGAGGCAGCCACTAAGCTAATGGTAGTTCTCAAAATAACAGTCTATTCCTTTAGCAATTTATTATCAGACATGCTCATGTCTGAGGCAGTTTCTGTCAAGGTAAATCAAAGGCTGATTTGTAAACTGTATCTCTTAAGCTTCCTTGACGGAGGCACATTTCTCTCTGTGTCTATGCCAGCCAGGGTTAATCCTCATTAACATCTACATGACACCTGAGGGAATAATTTCTCATGTACATGTGTGGGGAGTGTGAGGAACCAAGCTCTTACTCTCTTTCAATCTACACTGGCGTCAGGTGGCTTTTAATAGAGAATTATTTGTTGCTACATAATGGAAACCACTAGTAAGTTCACGCATGGGTCACTTGTTAGCTCCATGTTAGCTCCTAATATAAAGCAGCATCTATTGTTTTGATAAATGATTATGTTCCATGGAAAACAAGATGGGTTGTAGAGGCAACAGAAAAAGAGAGTTGTGTTTTTTATTTATTTTTAATTTGAATCCCTTTTTAATGTGTGCACTTACGGTATAGGCTTTTCATTTACCAACTACAAGATGTCAAATTGCTGTTGGGTAAGCTGCACATATTATAATGAAAAATGTGTGCAAAGAGAGAGAGTTGTGGAACCTTCTATGGATCAGAAACTGTCCTCTCATTCCTCTCAGGAATAATTTAGCTGGAACACACAGCAGTTTTTAATGAAGTTATAGTTTTTAATGAAATAATTTCTGGATATGTACCGCTAGTTACTGTCTGTTTTAAAGCTGTGTTGTCTTCTTCAACTTCCCTCTGAGAGGCTGGGTCAGAATGAAAGGCAGAAGGCTCTGTTGTCACTTAGAAGGTCATCTTCAGACGCAGCTGAATTATTAGACTCGAGAATCAATACACAGTGTTTGAAATTGCTAACTGCCTTCTGTGTGTATGATTGTTTTTCTCCAGTTGTTGTTGCCTGACATTTAGCTTTGTTTATGGTATTTCGTGTTTTCACGTAGCCACCTACTTGAGAAGCTTCTAAATTTTAGATTTACTTCTAAAATTATATGTTTATTATCTTATTAAAGCAACATTGAGTTGTTTTTCACCACTAAGGGGCAGAATGTCGAAAAGAATTAAAATTATCCAAGCACTAGTAGATTATTATAACTGACAATAGGGCTGGGAAGTAAAACAATCTTGAAAAATATTAATTTTATCATATTATTATTTCTGTTTATTTATTTTTCACAAATAAAAAAATTGTTTGTGAACTGGAATCTACTGCAATCTATGCATCAGCACCACACTGTATAAACTCGCCTTTGCTCTTTTAAAAAGATGTTTACATTATAGTTCATAATCAGTTCTAAGGCATGCCCATTTCTTGGCAGCGGGAGGCAGCTGACGGCAATCAGATGGGGAGATAAATGGCTGCCATCGAGGCTGTCTGTTCAGCTGAGATTTAGGGTTGTGAAGGTTGACACTTGCTGATGGTGAAGTAAACACACAGCGTGCCCTTGCATGCAGACTAGAGCAGACTGCCTGCCAAGTCTCTGATCTGCCGGTGCTGGATCTCAGCTGAGTGTTCAAGAGACAAGCCGTATCAGTGTGGATGGAGTGTGTGAATGTGCAGAGGACTTAACCTAGTTGTCATTCGGGTAAAAGGTAGATTGTGTAATTTTGCTGCTTACTGTTGATTAATGTAATAACTGTCAAAATGTATTAATATTTACTTTCAATGCAATAAGACAAAATGTAATAATATAATGAATTGTCAGAGAAGCAAATGACATCCCATTACCGCTTTAACCAGGAATTATTACTTAATAAAAGATTTAGCTGACTTTTAGTTCAAAATGTCATAATAAAGTAGGTAAGGGGTTTTTATTGTGCCAATTAAAAATACATTACAAGTATAACAAATGTATTGTAATGTATTACATTGTAGTTTTTGATTGCATCAAGTTATATACAAGGACATTTCATAGCATTTTTAACCCTCTGAAAAAAAACAAATTTATTTGACTCGCAAACACACAACATATCAGCTACCGTTGTGCTGCTGATCCTGTTTGAATGTGTGTTTATTGGATCTTTTCAGCTTATAGTTTTGTGCAAGTATTACTTTTTTTTTGCAGTTTACCTGCTGCTAACTCTAATCCGCATCCTGTAAATCTTTCACACCTACATACACTCATGGGGACACCTAAGCACAAGCAGCAGTCTGTCTCCTCTTTAAGGCCATATGCTACTCTGTGACCTATGAGTCAATGTCAGGTTACCTATGAAAGGGAATGGATGGAGTGTCAGGACTGTGTCAGCCCTTGTCATCACTGTCTCCGGGGTTTGTTACTTCATTAAACTGAGCTATTGAAGAGATGGCTGGCCAGGGACAGCTGGATCCTGAGCTGCAGTCAAGGCCAAGTCAACACAGACTCCAAACCCAGACTGGCTGAAAATTGTCTGATATATTAAAACCTATCAAATCATTTTTCTTTCAACTTCTCTCATGTTATCTTATTTTGAATTTTAATATAAAAAATAGATAAAAAATATACTGCTTGGTTATCAGCACCTATTTTTTCCAACCCTGACTGCTCATCATGGATGACTCGCACCATAAGCTGACAGGCGTTTATGCTTTCATGAATGAGGCAGTTTGCCTCTGCAGCTGAATGCCTTGAGGAACAACTGCTCCGTAAAGGATGAGTCCTGTTTTGCCTTCAGCTGAATGCAGTATCATGGTTATTCTTTGTGGCTTTGTGCAGCCTCAGAGTGTGTGTGCGTAGAGTGACCGCACTGTGTGACGTGCAAGCCAGGATGCACAAATCCACGTGTGTTTGCATGCATGTTTTTTGCATCAGCTCCTCCTCCTGGTGTGGCTGCACTTTGAGGGGCAAACAGTAAGTCAAAAACACAGTAATTCCCAGAGCAAAACACTTTTAAGTCTGCTCTACTGTAGCTGTAATCTCTCTGGTAGTTCAAGTCATTCAACCTCTGCCTCAGCTACACCTGTCTGACTGTGATAAATGTCTTTCCTCCTCAGTTTTTTTTTTCTCTCTCTATTTCTCTCCAACTCTAATGCTACGAGGATCTGAAGGTGACCGAGGCAAGGACATAGTGATGTGATTTTCTCCCTTTAATGCCTTCTCCCTTCGCAGTCACTCTTTTTTGCTCTCTCTTCCTAAATCCCAGAAGCCTGACTTGTGTGATTGTTTGCTGCAGAGAGGTTTTGTGTGCACGTGAGCACATGTTTTGGTTCAGTTAAACACGAGTGCCTCAGTGTATATTTTTGTGTGACTTCAAGATCACACACATGTACACTTCCACCTAAGATGAAAAATAAAAACCCTTTTATCGGCAGGAGTGCCTCAGGAAATAATAAGCACTCTGGAAATGCGTGGCACGAAAGGACGAGAGACCGCAGTGTGGTCTGGACTCCCTGTGGTGAAAACTGTCCAGTTATCATAAATAGAGTATTATGCTCGTGTTTGTGTATGTTGTGACTGAGTTAATTGCATTTAATGGTAATACTGAGTTATCGTAGGATGCTTGAACATCAGAGGGCTCATTGAAGCTCACAACATTACAAGTAAGGTTCGTTACAAGGTTAAAGCCATTTTAATGTAATGCAAAATGACTCTTGTATGAGGAAATGCAAGTTTATGAGAGCAGGCTTTATTTGATATTGCCTCTACGCACAGACTCTTATAAAACTATTTTTGTAATCTGATTTGCCCACAAATGTAACAAAGAGCTTCAACTCCTGTCAGTTCACTTCATGCTCAGATGTGTGTTTTAGTTCCTAAAAAGCTGATATTTTGGAAATATTTGCCTGTACATCTGTGTGTTTGTGCAGCTTCCACTGAGCCACTGACACAGATCCAGGGACAGTTTGTTTTGTTCTATTTTTTCTAGGTAGGGAGATAAAAAATGAAAAAAGGATATTTTCCTATAGCTTTTTTGCGTCTTTGCATATTGCAGGTGTGAGTGGTCTATTAAAGTTCATTCTGCCTGACATACACATTAGGCACAGTATGAGTGTTTTTTTCTTGGTGACTTTATTGATTTGCCACCTGCACTGTATTATCATAAAGCCAATACCAATGACTGGCAGGTGTGAGTAGTGCTTTAGGAAAGAGCTACACAGACATATCAGTCATTATCATTTCAAAGTTTTGTTTGTTTCTTTGCTGCCATTTATTTGCCAATTTTTCTTTATTTTGCTCTTAAATCTTCTGACCGATTTTCTTGCATTCCGTCATCTTTATAAATTACTCATTTGCGAGAGGATAATCATTGGATTTACTGTTCTATTAAGGCACTCATGAAAAATGCACTCAGCACTGATAAAATTTGCTGCCTCCCTGCTCTTTGTCATTAGCGGTCGTTCTGGTGCTCAACTCAAAAGTGCTGTGCAGTGACAAATCCTCTCCTCTCTGAGTCTGCAATCAATACTTTTTTTTCTCCCACATTCAATACCATATTCGGTCTTTTCTCTCCCAAATCACCTCTGACAAACGCTGCTCTCACTGGACCTGAAAATGAAGCACAGTGGTGGGTGTCACACAGCTATCAGTCACAGTGTATTTGATTCTGTCTCTGTATAGTATCTCTGTGTGTGTGTGTGTGTGTGTGTGTGTGTGTGTGTGTGGAGTCGATGTGCACTCTTCCTGCCATCACCAGAGAGTGTACCGGATTGATTTGATGTGATGTGTGTGTGTGTTTTTTTGTGCAGGTGTGTGGTGTACTGTGACAAGTGTCAAATTTGTCAGGGGACTATGTAGACACACAAACACACATATCTCCTTGTACTTCCATCTTTATGGGGACCTGGCAGTGAAATTATGCATTACCTGACCCTCTTCATCAAATCTAGTCCACGGTTTTTTGTCCCACCAAAAAGGTCCTGACCACATAAGCGCTGTTTTTGTGTTTCAAATAAATTTGAACAAAAAGTCAGAGGGTTTTATCGTCCAAAACCTGCAACGCTGGTGCTGAGGACTGTGTTGTGGAAGTGTTAGATTATGTAGCAACCTCTGTCACGGTTTCTGACGCCTCTGTCACTTATGTGAAAAGTATGGTTAGCAAAATTAGCACCAGACCTTTGCTGCCTCAAGTAAACAGAGGACAAAAAAAGCACACACTGTTTCATCAAGCATACGCGACACAGGGTGCTACTGGTCAACCTGAGCAGGAAATGCCATTTTACCTGTCTGCAGGGTTACAACACTTGAAACAGAGTTCTGGATACTTTCACTGTGGCCGGAGCTTTAACCAAGATCCGTTTTCAAGTACTTTAATTGTTTGTGCATGGATGAAAGGCCAAAACATACAGAAAAAACTACGTTTTGATAAATACCTGTGTACATGTGGACAAGGCATTAACACTCACAACTGATCATCTTGTCTGAGCCTAAACCAAAATTTAATATGAACCCTAAAATCAAGTTTTAACCTTCAAACAGCCAGTTAAACTTGTGGTGTATAGCATTGTGATCCCCATGAAGCTGTTAATTTCTACAGCAGGTGGGCTGTGGCTGCCTGTCAGACTCCCTCAGAGTACAAGAGCCCGGGGCCCCTTTTTACGTCAGAGCCACAGCCAGACCCGAATCCCTTATAATTGAACTGGCATCTCCCAAAAATAATTCCCTCCTCTTTACCGCTTGGTTTGGCTCTAATTATCTCTCTCCGTCTGTCTTATCCTTGTTCATTCCTTCTTTATTTTCTCTGCGTGCAGCTCTCCTCTCTCGTCACAGGGGAATTCAGAGAACGATGCTCTTCTGTAGTTCTGCATCTCTGTAGCCACAGAAATAGCCGCTCGTTCCCTGGCGGCTATCCCAAGCCTCCTCTTAAGATACAGCAGCACATCCTCACACCCAGCAGTCTTACACCACGGCTAATATGCACCCCAAAGCATATTGTGCAGCGCAAACAGCTAAAGAGATTAAGGGTCACAAGCTGCTGATGTAGATAGAGATGTTGGGATTTTAAGAAACAGAAGTGTTAAATTTAAAAATGCATTTCTGTTGGTAAAAATTTTAACCCTATTCACTTGTAATGTCTTGCTTTATTGCTTTATGAATTTATAGATCATCTTGTGAGGGACATGTATTTCTATGACCGCTGCCTCACTCTATATGAACCACTGATTTGAAACATGCAGTAGCATACATGCAGCATATTGTACACTGCCACTGCTCCCCTGTGGCTGCCTAACAACAGATTGACTCTCATATTGACTACAAACAGTTCATTCTCCCCCTTGATGGAGGCATGGGGGTTGGATGTGAGCTCAGTAGCCACTGCTGCTGCGCTCCCTCCCTTTCCTCCCTTGCTCGGTGTCTCTCAGTGTGGTTTACACTTAAGGAGCGTTCTTGGCACATTGGGTTGTATTTTCCTGTGTGAATAGAGATTATTGAGCACAGGAAAGAACAATATGTGTCTATTATTTGGCTTGTAAGGGCCACAGCTGCTAATCTGAGATGTGGCTGGACAGGCTGGATGAAGAGATGAAAGGAAAGAGACGTGGCATGATGGAGCTTCAACAGAATGATTACTATGTGGGATATGTAGGACATTTATGATACATTGCAAAAGAGAATATACTCCCACATACTGAACAAGGCATCTTTTGGGGTTTTTTATGGCTGTTTAAGAATATTTGACCTCAGTTTGTCTTTCATGTGTTTAAAACTTTGTCATCCAATGTAGCTTTGCAGTCCATTTTCTCTGTGGACACACAGTAATCCTGTGCATTTCTTTTTTTTCTAGAAAATGATAACACCCATTGCAGAGAAGGGATGGTCGAGTTAAATACGCATTCCTCTCTTTAAATTTAATCTGTCGAATACTCTATAATGAGTATTTCCAGGCTCAAAACAATAATGCCACATTTCAAAAATGAATGAATGAATTCCCTCACTTTTAAATTACATCCTCACCTTGCTGAGTTTGCAGTAAATCTTCTATGCACGTTATTCTCTCCCCCTCTTTATCTCTCTCTCATTTTCACACACAGTTGCCAAGCAGGCATGCCGTTCTGATAGGAAATGTTATCAGCGGAGCACACATTTGACTCGGATTGTTTCCCAAAGTGAGGGCTCATTATTGGCCCGTTGGATAATCACTGGCAGCCAAAGTTGGTTCAGAAAGAAGTCTCTCAGTCACCACAGGGCTTCATTTTAGCTTGCGGGTTCAAAGAGCAGAGGAGATGTGGAGGAAAGAGGAGGGATAAAAAGCCTAAAGAGAGCCAATGTATAGAGCTTAGTGAGTAACTTAGCCATAGCTGGAGTGTGCAGCGCCCAATTTTACGCACTTACAGGCTTGTACTGATGGAAGCGTAGGTTTAAAAGGCATCAAGAAGTCACAAATTTTCAGGAAAAAGGGGTGAAGAAGTTTAGATGACTGAAAAGGAGGAGAAACTCAAAAAGGGAAGAAGAGAAGGTATGGAGCTTGAGAAGTTGTATCTTAAAATGAGGATAAAAAAAAGACAAGAAAGGGTTAACAGTGAGCTTGACATTATCTTAAACCAGTGTTAGTCTGATAATCTGCCGGAAAGCTTTATGTAATTGGTTTTCCTCCCGCATATAGTCTTATTAATTACTCTGACTTTGCTGTAAAGCTGTGAGTATAAACTGAACATTAAAAATGCATTTGGTCGTGTCAATATTAACAATCCCTGTACATGCATAGGCCTTAATAACCTTATTATTCTATGTATGCACTGACTGTATAAGCCAAAAGGGAGGAAGGCTGCCAACTTTTTAAATTAAAACCACATTACACTAATACACTTGATTATAACTGCAAGCTCTCTGAAAATCCCTGCAGAGATGCATCACCTGTGTAAGAACACTGTCTGCATTGCTTCTCAGGCAGTTCAATTAGCTTAATATAATGTTGCGAATGACAGATGACTGCGGTTACAGTATATCATGTCAATTACGGAAATTGAACTGAATAGAACAATTAGTAATCATGAGCCGTTTTGTCAATAAAGCATGGAGTCTCAGCTGTACCTGTGGATCAGAGGCACTCCCTCTGTCTTTCTCTGTTTCCTTGCGTGCATCACAGTGTTTACATTCTTACATGCATTTAAAGCACCATCACTCACAGAACGCTCCACATCGCCATGTGTCTTTTATATGTGTGCATGTCTGTGTTCATCCTTTCACTCTGAGGTGCTTGTATATGTGTCCTCTTGTCCATAGTGTTTACTAATGTGCCTCTTAGCTCAATGAGCTAGAAAGGCTGCATGCTGGATGTGATGTATGTGAGGGGATGGAGCAGGTCTTTATGTGTGCTTGGCGATGCTGCAAGAATGAGTCCCTGTGGAAAACTTACCAAGGGGTTTTAGATGGGCTGTGGGCGTTTCCATTTCTGTAGGAGGAAGTCCAAGCTCAGATTTTAGTCTAATTTCCATTATAAACATCCAGTGTAGTGTGTGCAAGCACAAAGATACATACACATGTTCATACACAGGTTTTCATAGACATTCAAAGCAGAACAGCAAAGAGTATATAGCATATTGTCAAGTCATGCACACATGCAGTAGCACCAGCATTGACTGCAGGCTGTCACATAGTAGACAGAGGATGTACTCACATTTAGGGAACTGAATATTTCCAGGATTTATTCTTTCTCCGACATGATGGAAGCCTCTGTTATTTATTTTTATTTTTTTATGTAAAGCACTTTGCTTTCATATAAGATGATGCTGTACAAATAAAAACTAAATTGAATTCAATAATGTGAGATCTGAGTGTATCCCTGAGTGTATCCCTGAGTGTATCCCTGAGTGTGTGAGAGAGGGAAGAAGGGAGAGTAGCACCGACAGCAGCAACATGTCATTCCTGTTGTTGTCGCCTTGAGCTTCTCACACAATATCCGAAAGAAAGAAAAGACATACTGGGGGTTACGGTAAAAGCATCCACTGTGCCTGCTCCTCAATATACTGAAGATTAAAAGAGAGGGAGAAGCAAAGAACAGAGAGAAAAGAGAGCAAGTCTGTGTTTCCTCTATTCATGCAGTGGATGAATAAAACACACCAAGGCCACCACAGAAAAATGAACATGATTAATAATGTATGCTGTATAAATTAGCCACATTCCTCAGCAAAATACAAAAAAGTTAGAGCTCAGTGTTGAGAACTAGGCTTTTGAGTCCCAGTGAGTTAATGTTTCGTCATTTCCAAAGAGTGAGGAACCACAAAAGTGGTTTCAAAAACACTTATGAGACATTTTTTCCCTGCTAGCAGCAAGGCGCTATAGAGATGGCAATGTGGCAACAGAACAACTTTTGCTCTTGTTAAAAACGAATGACATTCCCATCAGCAGCAGTGATAATTTGTGTTTTGTGTTATTGAGAAAATTTTTAAAATGCAAATCCTTTTTACTACGATGATAAACCTGCTGCACATTTCACCTAAGCAGCATGTTAGCGTTGTCATTTCCACTTACTTTTGAACAGGTGCCTGGTAATGACTGGTAGTATCGAATTAGGTGTCAGTAAAAAAAAAGGGCGAAAAAAATTAAGACAAGATGATAATTACATAAAATATTATGTTTTTAAATAAAATGATTTGAAACTTTGAAATCATGACCCATCTTTACCTGCTACCCACTGTTTTTGAGGTTTCATGGGGTAAAAGAAGCCACATAACTTTGTGTTCTTGCTGATGAATATGTTTTTGAACCTTCTAGATGTAAGTTGACTGACTCTCTTTTGATCAGGTATCTGCTAAATAACATGTCTCATGTCATAGGGCTATATTTTTTTTTTTTATCAAATTAAAGTAAAAAAATATATATACTGGTGCCATAAATTACAGTGAGATTAAATGAAAAATAAGTCAGTTAAATTTACTTGCTGTTAATGTTTCTATAATAAAATGACATAAACTATTGAGGGCCTCTCTGTTTTGAGTGAGTAACTTACAAAAGCTCACGACAGCCCTCAAGATGTGAACCAGGGGAGTTTGGAGGAAGATGACATGCTGTGGAGATTATATCCATCAATCATTTCAAGTCACTCAGCCAGTGATTTCACAGACAGGACTGGTCTGAGAAAACTACCTTGTTGGCTGAATTTCAGCTCAAAACTCTCCACTGTTGTCAGAGATGTACTTCCACTGATTTTCTGGAGTTGGCCAGCATGGCTATTTATCAAACCTCTCATGGGTGAGAGCGCTGATGTACAGTCAATAAGGTGTACTGTGCAGCGTGGAAAGATTTTTACTGGCTAGAGTTTTGGGGGTTACTTTATTTTCTCTTAGCCCGTTGTTCAAATGTTTATTCATCTGTCATTTTAAAATATTCAAAAGCAACAAACACATACCAGTATATCCCTGCAGAGGAGAAAAAAATGTCCTCTGCACCTACAAGCAATATGATTTAATCTCAGCTCAGCAGCCACCCTACACCTGCACCTTAATCAACAATCTCAGCAGCTGAACGCGAGAAATTTATGACCCACGTGCCACTCTGCCACTGCATTGCAGAGGAGACAGACAGTTGAGACTTTCCACACTTCTCTCTGCTCCCGCTTGGAGCTGGCATTCAAGTTGGATGAACTGTGTAACTCGGCTTCACCCAGCCGGGGTCCAAATGCAAATTTTGCGCTTCAATTGAGCCAAAATTTGCTCCCGTTCTCACTGCTTTTTTCACCCCGAAGCAGATAAAAATTCTTCCGGCTCTGATGCACACAGGGTGCACAAAGATAGAAATGCATGCATGCACACATAACACACACACACACATACATACACACACACACATAGTGTGTTAATATGTCACTGTGGGCCGAATAACAGCAGGAAAGAATTCCTATGTGCAGACTTTGGCGTAATACACACACACACACAGATCTACACAAAACAGGGAAGCAACATCTTTACACTTGAAATCGGCCTTTTTCAGTTAAAACCATATTAAGCGCTCGAAAAGCCCTCGATCAATTTACAATTACCAAGTGCATTTAGCTACTGTACACTTGAAAATACACATCGACCCTAGGTCAATAAAAACACACCTGAAAACACTTACTCTCAATGCACACACTCAGCCAGGTGTACTCCCACATCTGCATGCTCCGGGGCTGCAGGATTCACTGGTGTAATGGTGAACAGTAGATGCTGCTGTTGTGGGTTTCTACTGCAGCAGGCGGATCAAAGCGCTGATCAAAGACTCTCTGGCAGATTGTTCGCTCGATTTCTCCAAAATCCTCTTCTCAGCTATGCTAACACCGGGTTTAGCATTACTCCGACTCAGCTGCCTCTCTTTTCAACCATATGCTATCTCCTTTTTCCATTTGTCCATAATTGTGGTGCATGGCTCTGCAAATTAACACATATCCCCGTCATGCTGAAAAATCCATGTGCAGCGTAAAAAACACTTTAACAACACCCTGTGTGGTGTTAAAGTGAGATCGATTTATGCCATTTCAGATTTTAATAGCCCCCTCAGTATTTCCCCAATAATTACTTTTCATTCATTATGCATGGTGGTGGGTGGCAGTGCTCTCTGAGGTTATTTGGTGCGTCACAAAACCTAAAGGTATGCAGTGTTATGCTTTCAGAATTAAATGTTTGAATTAGAGATGCTAATAAAGTTTTACTGTTATGATGTTTACTTATTACTCATGAGTTATTCTTACCATCCAGAGAAAAGACATAATATGGCTGCTGTTTGACAGCTTTGTCTACTCAGTGATGATTATTGTCATGCTGTCACTTTGTATGCCTTCATTTTGGTGACAGCCGTGGTCGCAGGCATTATGTTACTCAGTTGTTTGGCCATATGTACAATTTTCGTGATTGGGAAAAAACAGGGAAGCCTTGAGTGACTGTCTTCAAATTTTGAACAAACATCTACTTGGAATCAAGTATGAACTGATTGATGCTGTTGGTTGAAGGTCAAAGATCGCTGTGACTGCACAAGGTGTGTTTTTTGACTTAAACACCAAAATTTGTACTGTAAATCTGACAAAATTTCACACTAATGTCTAAAAGGATAAAATGATGACATGATGACTTTTTAAATAAAGTTCAAAATTTGTCTTCACCATAACATCATAATGTTTTGCAGAAACACTTTTCTGGCTGATATTCAACCGCAAAACTCAAAAACAGAAAGGTAAATCGAAATGTGCATATTTAAATTTTCTCTTCTGTTGCGCTGAAGTGATGTATGAAGCTTCCACAATGTAAGGTGTGTAACTTCTATGCAGCAACATCTATAAATGAAGCAGCCTAGTTCGTCTCAAGCTCATTGCTTTTGTTGATCTTGAGCTTCAGGTGACTGTTGCTGCACCATGTGATGAAATCTCTCCATCAGTTCTCTGTAGTTCTCTGTAAAAAAGACTCTAAGTGAAGATGGCATGTTTCTCATTAGAAATTATTCATCAGAATTGGACATGACAATTAAGTGATGACTTAACTTTGTTAAAAATACTCATAAAACATTTTATTAAATCTCATAAAAGTCTGTATGACATATGAGTTTGGACAGATATTTCCTTATAATCTGCAACTTAACAGGTTGATGGCGGGTCACAACCCTGAAGCAGTATTTCCAATTCAGATTATGTTTTAGTGTTTTAAAATAAAATCCCCAAATCATGAATCATATATATTATTATGATGTTTTTCTTGCCTTCTTGTAGTTTGTAGTTATAAATAAGCACAAAAGCGACCAGAGAGTTGAATTATTCTCTATAATTACCCAACAAATTAGCATGAAATTACAAATTCTAAACACAATAGTGTTTACTTTGCACCTTAGCCAATTCATCACATGGCTTTCTAGTCATGTGTTGTTCAGCGGTGCATCAGTTGTGAGAGGTGTAACTCTTGAGCACTGCACTGAGCAGGAGAACAGCTGCTGAGAGGGCGATACATCATTTAAAAAAACTGCTATTGTTTTCAGGCCAGGCTGCCGCTGGAGCCCGAACTGCAGTTATCTTGATTATAACTCTGGCCATAACATTAATTCAACTTCAGACTTAAGCCTTACCTTGTCTGTTTGTCAAGCTGAGAGAGAGACGGGAGCAGGAAAAAGGAGGGAACTCTGACAAATAACTATGATAATAGATTGCTGGTGGAAAAAAGGGGGGAAGAAAAAGCAGGGCAGACTGATGGAAAATGAGAGATGAGAGAGAAACGAGTTAATAGATCTTCAGCACAAATAATATTTGCCAGCAGTGACAGGCTGTCAGACATACACTGCATATCATTAAAGCCACATCTGCTGCCCTGATTTTAAATTACAAAATGAATTGGTATTCAGCTGTGCGCTCTCTTAAACCCACTGTACCCTTGACACATACGCTGCACTGGCTTATTTGCATAATCAATAGCTTTTTAATGTGAGAGTTTGGTTTCTTGTAAACTTTTAGCATCCAGTGAACTTTGTTGTTTTCTCTTAATTTGCCCAGAGTTAGAGCAATGGATCATTTTGACGTTAATGGGAGCCTTGAGTAATTAATTGTGTAGTAAACATGTTGAACTCCATGAGGCGGCATACTGGGGATGTTAACTCACTAAGCAGATTGTACTTTGCATGTGCGCATCTGATGCTCAGAGCTTTTATTGATTCAAAATGGCATTAAAAGGCTGCTTTTATCTGGAGTTAACCCTGCGCCGAAGCATTTAACAGATGCTGGAGGGAGAAAATTGGCTTTGATCTGCGGTTTGTCACAATTCTTTCATCGTCCTCGCTTTCACTCTGTCCAAACTGCAGACATTAATGGCCCAATATCTGACATCGATTGAAATAAAAGTTTAATTTCCTTGTCTCAAACCTGTGTAGGTGCATGTGTAGCCCAAAGGAGCATATATTGATTTGGTTTTGAACTCATCAAATATAGCTCAAACGCTGGTGGGTAAAAGTTGACTACAAATGGAACTATTAGTCACTCAGTTCATTAGTTGATTTTAAAAATGCCTTTGTTTATTTTTATGTAACAGTAAATTCAGTTTTATGGGTTTTGCAATGTTGATTGAACAAAACATGCAGTTTGGGGCTCTGGGAATAACTTTTAATTACAAAACAATTGATCTTATAATCCTTTAAAAAATCAACAGATTAATTGATGATGTAATTTATAGTTGCTATCTTACAGATGACATCACCAAGTCTTATTCGCAGCATTACAATGCACGCACCAAAGGAGCTGCAGTTAACTGAAAGATCGACCTTGTTGAATAAATAATAACTTGTGTGCTCTTTGCCTTGACTTGAGGATAAAAGTGGTTATGGGTAATGAGTTCAACTTTACTATTTAATGAAATATGAATCACAAAATGAAAGGTGCGGTAAGCCAACATGTGCGCGTTTATGTGTGTGCTTGTGAGTGTGTGTGTGTGTATGGGTGTGTGTGTGAGAGAGAGAGTGAGAGAGAGAGAAAGAGAGAGAAAGTCTGATGCTTCTGCTCTTGGTTAATTTTCAAAATCACTCCATTTTTCATTCACTACTTCCTATCAAAGGGATGATTGATAAGTTTATGGCCTTAAGTAGAAGGACTCAATTTTAGAAAACCTAACAAGATAGTTTTTCAACATAGTCTCCTCCTACCTTTACACACTTGTTTTAGTGCTCATGAGGCGTATGGATCTCCTCTTTGAAAAGTTAGCACGTTTGACCTTCAGAAAGTGATCCACCGCTGCGTTGACATCATCATCACAGAGCCTGAGGGGAGGTAGTCTTAACAGTCATCCCTCGCATAACACACACAAAGTAGTTTACTGTGTTGAGAAGAGCAAACTGAGATTTCATACAAATTATAACTGAAATTGAATTCACAAGGTTGTAATTTATGCGTCATCCAGAAATTAGAACACTTGCCAGGGACACATCCTTTCCCCTTCCATTATGGGAATATTGGATGGGACTATAGCGCATATATTATAAATGCAGACACTCAAATAAAATGTTGGACAGTAAAGGCGACGTCCTGTGAATAGGGAATGAGTCTCTCGTAATAGGCTGCTCCTTCAAACACTTCTTCACCTTCATATCAATGAGGAAATATCAATATGTAAACATGACACATACACAAACATGTCAGCCCTTTAGGAGCTTTTGCTCGTATCACTTGGTCGTCATCAACAGATGAAGTTTGCCTGGTTGCCATGAAATTGCAGATCAGGGCTTCAAAGACTCTATTTTGGCTTAAAGCATCAGGTTTAAGGTTTACTTTAAACCATGAGCAGCTGAGAAAAAAATCGTATTAAAAGAGTCCGTGTAGAAGCTCGGCAGTTAGTAGTTTTTTTTTTTTCAGTCATAATTCAAAGATGTGTACATGTTTCAACATCTTCTGCCTTCATGCTGACTCCATTTGTCTGATTAGTAATTGTTAAGATTTGGTAGTTTAACCTGAAATGGTTGTTAACATGACAAATTTATGTAAATCAAAAGGGCACTTCGTTAATAAAGAGTGACTGCTGTTATTCCTCATGAGCTAATTTTCCCTCACTGGCACCTAAATGACCCACATGTCATTACAGTCATGGCTGCGAGATGAGCACAGGTTTTCTGCTCTCATTAACAGAGACAGGAGTTAATGTGAAGGGGAGCCAGGCATGACATCCCCTCCACCACCACCACCACCACCACCATGGCCTTGGATATATGTGTATATTCGCCCACTCATTTAATTAAAAGGCCAGAGCTTGCCATTGCAACTGGGCTGTTCATTAAAGTCATATCATAGACACAGAAAAAGCAAAATGGAGCCCGATCTTAATCTGTGCTGAAGGAAATGATTTCTCGGCGGTGGGCTCTTCCAGTTATTGAGATGTACAGTAAATGTATGCTGCGGATATTTGGTTTGCTCTGATGTGGGTGTGTTTATATGTTTTGAAAACCAGATGCTACAGCTGAGACAAGAGGAGTCTCTTTCATGTTGCTCGGAGGTTTGTTTTAATGGTTTTTAATTCGATTGGGGGCCAACAGCAGCCACCAGCAGCTGTGACCTTGTACATGCAAAATATAAAACTTCCCTTTGATGATCCTTGTAATTTATTGCGTGTGTGTCAGTTTCAACATATATACAGTCAGACCATGGCCTTTTACCCTACCCCCCCAGCCAATTCTCACATGTCACTGTATATAAAATGCTTGTGCATCTTGTTAATATCCTGCGTCTAATGATGCATATGAAAAGCAATCAGTGAGGCAGCAGAGGATCCGCTCGAGGAGCAGCGTTAATAACTTAGGGAAGCAGGAGATTGCAATGCCCCCATCGGCTCCACAGATATACATACAGTACACATATTACACTCAGGAAACTCACAATATGCTCCATTGAGCACTCGGTTTAATTTTGATTTTAATTTTTCTATGTACGACTTGGTTTTTCAGTTCATTTGGGATGCTGATGCAAATCTTTTTAGTCATTTCTGTGTATTTAATGTGTTTTGCATGTGTCACTGCGGGCTCGCTTGCGTTTTTTTCTTTAAATCTTTTTGAGTTTATGTTTTGCGTCTATATATATATATATACACAGTAACTGGCATCTCCTTTGTAGGATCAGTGAGAGCAGTGTTCGTGTAACCTAGCTGAGCGTCGTGTAGAAGAGTAGCTTTAATAATTTACTCGCTGCCCATTTGAGCTGAACACACTTTTTGCACCTTCTCAGCAGCAACAGCTCGATGTCTGCATCTCAGCCCCCTTTCACGCCCAATGACAACTGTAGTGAAAACATGGCTAAACGTGTTACTTAAGCTCCCCTCCTCGTTGTGTATTATTTTAAATATCATTGACATGAGTGTATTATGTACTGATTAAAGGTTTATGCAAAAGATTCCATAATTTATTGTAGCCTCTGCTTCTCTGCATCGCACAGTCAGCAAAAATCCTACCGAGGAAAAACCCATGTGCATAATTTATGTGGATAGTTGAGTACAAGCAAAGCTGCTTTGCTGCTAAAAACCCTGATTAAGTAGTATTGCCAATTTTTTTCTTGCTATCAGTTATTTAAAATCAAAATTTACTTGATAACTGTATTACGCTAAGTATGGTTGATTTCTGTAAAATGATGCACAGCTGGTTGTTTGCAGCTGTTTTAGTTTCTTTGTGAACTGTGGTTGTAGATTTTATTCAATTTTTAAACAAGCTTCGGCCAAGTATTTCAGTCTATAATCCAAATAGTTCATTAGTCTGAACAATTCTCTGAGGAGCTAAGATTAGCGAGACTGCGCTTCCTTCATTGCTGCAGTTTTAAACTGTCCTTTGTGGGCTGACGCCTAAACAACTCTACAGTTCGACTGTGGAGGCTTTTTCATTGATGCTGCTTTTGTCTCGGGCTAGTGTGTGTATGTATGTGTGTGTGTGTGTGCTGGGCCTCAAACTTCAAGCGCTATTTATGCCAAATTTATTATGAACATCCTCGCCCTCGTGAGCTGAGATGCAGAGCTATTTCATCGGAGGGTGCAGGGGACGTGCATGCTGTGATCTCCTCAGCTGTGTTTTGACTGATGTGGGCAAACAAGGCATGACAGGTCATCCCAAATTGAAATGTCAGCCATCACGTTAATTCCACAGAATCAGTGTAAGTGAGAGAGAGAGAGAGAGAGATGGAGGGAGAGGGAGGGAAGTAAAGGGGAGTGTGGAAGTGTTTCCACTGAACCTGTGACCCCCCCCCCCCGCCTGCCTTCTTGTTTTAATACCCCTCTCTTTTAAATTTTCATTAACCACAGCATCTTCAATTATTCTACACCTCTGCTGTTTTCATGTTACACCTCTCGATCAGACGCTCACCATCCTCTCTCTCTCTCTCCCCCTCCCCCTCCTGTCCTCACTCTCTCCCTCTCCCACTCTCCCTCTCTTTCTCTCTCAGTGAGATGAAGCAGGAGCTGGCGGAGGAAGGCAGCAGATGCTCCATCCTCTCCAAGCAGCATCGTTTCAACGAGCACTGCTGCATCCGCTGCTGCGCGCCCTTCACCTTCCTGCTCAACCCCAAGCGCCTGTGCCTGGACTGCCAGTACAACGTCTGCAAGACCTGCTGCACCTACAGCAAGAGGGACAAAGCCTGGCTCTGCTCTGCATGCCAGAAGGGCAGGTTAGTGTTTTCACAACCATTCACATACACACCGGCGGCACAGACGAGGGAGATTAAGTAACGACAGAGGAATGAATGGGGACGGGAGATACATGAGAGGCTGTGAATGATGAATTGGAGGACACTGAAGAGGAGGGAAATTGAGATGGAGAAAAAAAAAGGATTGGGGGCATTTACGGGTAAAAAGGAGGGATTGAGAGAGGAAGAGTATTGATGGAAAATAGGCTCTGAAGGGGACGGATGTGAGAGGAAAAAGTGAATGAAAGAGAGGGAATGCTGGATATTGGATGTGTGGATGTGTGCTTTTTAAGGATTTTGTTTGATTTACGTTTTAAACATCCAACACTTGTGTCAATTGCTAGTGAAAAAGAGCTGTTCTCTGATTTGTTTTCCTGCCTTTTTATCATTTCTGGTAGTTGTACAGCAAAGTAGGGAGAGGATGGAGCTATTAAGACAGACGGTAATGAAAGGGGAGTAGAAGAGGGGAGGAAACTCACAGAAATATGTGTTCAGCCTAAGTGATGTGTATGTTTGTGTGAAATACGTTTATCGGTATTCAAAAATCATAGACACAGAAAGGTGTAGACATAGCGGAGCTGGAAAGATAAATGATCACAACTGTCAGTTTTTTAAAAAATAACTCAAATTATCCAATTTCTTGTAGAAAATATTTGTTTTCCTAATCTTTTTTTGTTTCCTTTGCTTGTTTTAAGCCCCCTGATCACATCCCTGCTAAAAAACAAAGATATCAAGGTTTAGAGAAAAGACAGGGAGAATGTACATGTATGATTTATGGAACAAGAGAAAACAATTGGTGGAGCAGAAAAGGCAGAGGAATGCGAGACAAGCTGGATGTATTTGTATTGGCACGAGTGTTACACAACTCAACTGTGTGTGTACATGTGTGTGTGTCTGTCTGTTAAAGCTGTTTACAGAAACATGTCTGTCCAAAGCCTTTGGAGTTGTTCTGGTCCCCGACTCACCAGTGAATGAATTGAGCTCTATCAGTCTTGGCAGCGAGGGTGCGGTGGTCTGATAGATTAATGCTGAAATCAGTTGTGAGTGGTATTAAATAAGTGAATATGCATGATATGTTTAAATAAGGTTGAAATATGTCTGTATCTTGTATTTTTGTTGCTTTAAGTTAAATTTGTAGGTTTTTATCCCACATGTGTTTTCACGTTTTCCGCTATTTTCCCACTGAAACAATAGCAAGTGATACTCCGGTGGTTCTTGGGCGTTATTTAGTACATTTGTAGTGATATTTAGAGTGCAATATTGCATTAAAGACAGCAAAAAGACAGAGATGCAGGTGTGTCAGCGATGTATTCTGGATTATCTGTCTGTTTGCGTGTGTTAAGGTGGAGGTGGACGGGATCGCGGAGCACAGTGAAGCCGTCCAAAAATGTGTTGCCCCTTTCACTTAGCCTTATGCCTTCCCCTCAGTCCTATAGCTCTATCTCTTTTTGTCTTTCATTGATTTTCGCTGCACTATGTATTGAGATAGACCCGCTGCCCCGAGTCCTGCCGTATGAGACAGGAGGGAGGAGGCAGGAGTGGGAGAGACAGCGAGGAGGAGGAGGAGGAGGAGGAAGAGGAGGTAAAGGGATGATGGCAGTCAGAAGAGGTGGCAAGGTTTGCATCGATCATCTCTCCCGTCACACTCTCCCCTCGTTCCATTCCCCACCCCGTCTTTCTCTCTCCCTGGGGCTCAGTAATGTTCTCATTAGAGGTTCAGACTGAGTCACAGATGAGCCTGATGTCACAACATTACCGTCTACCAGCTACATATAAATACAGCACTTTTCATTAGCGCATTAAAAGAGCTTAAATCTGGTTTTAGCATGAATTACTCTCTCCGCGGGTGGAGTCATGTCATTTGGAACGGTGATTTGCAGCTTGCACTGGTGTTGAGCTTGAGGCTAGAGGAGCCCTAACTGTTATTTTGGAAATAGCTATTAGTCTATCTAATGTTGATTGCAAAAAAAGGCTCTGATTTCATGCTAAATAGACTGTAGCCTAACTGTTGAGAAATAAGTGATGCTTTCTGAGAGACTAGGTTGAGAGAGGCGTCATTTTGTAGTAAACACAGTGCTAATTAGTTGTTTATGTCATTTGCATGTCATTTTCACATGCATAAAAAAAGATACAGCACCAATCTAAGCGGAGTCAAAGTCAAAATTAAAATCTGCTGTATCTATTCATAATCGATCTATCTTCTCATCTCAAATGTCAGTGTTTTTTTTGGCTCTTTCTGATCCATATCTGAAGGAATTTTGCTGAATCTGTATACAAAATCAATTCTTAGAAGGGAACAGCCTGCCAAATGGTCTCACTCACATGCACCGGCTGTCCATCAACATTCACAGTGGCGTGGCCACACTGCTAACAAGTGCGATCCGACAAGGGAAAGCAGATTTGTAATCATCGCACACATGCACGCTCAGAGGCTAAAGTCACCCACTCGCACATGGACGCACATAAGAATTAAATTAATGAATGTGAATCCAGACAATACACCAAACATTACATATAAGTACAGGGATTGATTATTTGTATGGTGATTACATGTATTGACAGCTGGAGTTGAGATGGACAGTGTCAATGATGAGGTGATTGTTTCAGTTTTTTTGTCAAATGATGTTTGATTTCTGCGTGTTGATGACAGATGGTGCATAAAAAAAGAAAAAGTGAAAGTGAATCAGCAGCTTCGTCATAACACCTGCCCAGTCTTTTGAAGCACGCACTCATGCTCATACACACGCATCGAGCACAGCTTTCACCTCCTGAGCGAGTGGGACAAGCATGACCAGTTGCAGTCTGGTAGAATTAACAGCATCCTCAGCCCACGGTCCACAACCAGCACACACACACACACACACACTCACGCACCACGCACCAGTGGTTCGATGGGAGAAGTCAAAACATTTTTAGTGGGAGCTGAAAAGTAATTTTTTCTTGTTTTGGCTCCACACACACACAAAGCAGTGGGGAGAATGTTAAAGGAGAAAGCGGGTGATGAAGAGAGATGAAGGTCAAGATAGAAAGGAAGAGGGGGAGGGCAGGAGGATGAAAAAAGGCATTAAGAGGGAGAGAGTGACAGAGCAGGAGAGTGCTTGTCCCAATTATCTGAGAGGGGGGATGCCATTAAAATCTCCATTTGTTTTGGGGGAATATTTCCCTGTGTCTTTTTCTTCCTCTAGCTTTTAATTTTTTGCTTCTGTCCTCTTTTATATTCCAACACAAACCTCCATCTCTCCATTAACCACATTTACTTTACAGCTACTGCACCATCCTGTTCTTGATCTGCAGAAATGGACCACTCTGTGCCTCTCTATAATGTCCTTAGGCCAAAGAATGATGCACCTATACAGTATATGCATGGCATGAGTGTGTACGTGTGTGTATGCGTGCACAGAAATAGCAATACACCAAAGTGACAAACTGTTCCCACCACTTCATGGCTTTTATAATCTCATCCTAAAGCATGACTGCAAGGAGATTATGGCATTTGTTGCAGACCTATATAGCACTATACATATGCACAAACAAACACACACACACACAAAAAAGAGAGGCTTACACACAAGCACATGCGCTTTGTAAAGTGCACAGATAAGCACACGCCCTTTCTGGGCATTGTAATTCAATTGAATCCCATTTTTTCTCGTTAGATTCCTTTTAATATATGTCAATCAGGGGGACTTAATTCTCCATGCATGGGAGCACATCATTGTACTGTGGATGAGTGTGTGCAGTGCAAACAATCTGTGAACACACATGACGACGCAGACGCAGAGCTGCACACACACTGCTGCAATTTTAGTGCAACATTAACATTAGTTATCAAATGTTAGTTTGAGTGACTTCCGGCGCTGTCATGGTGGTGTAACAAAGTAACTGTCAGACAGCTGCACACACACTCACACACACAGTCGACATTTAATTATCTGCTTGGGTCTTTGTGATTAGACTACCCTCTTTTAAAGGCCAAGCAGAAGCTGATTGGCTCGAGGGTCTCAGGACAAGAGCTAACAAACACGTGCAAACTCTCTCTGGTCATTGTAGCAGTAACTTAGTACTTCAGAAGGTTATTTAACATGCAACTACACAGTGCGCATAAAAACATCTCATCTTTTAACATCTCTGATCTCATTTCCATTTAATGTTACAAACAGCTCCTGTCATTTTTTCACAGGCTGTGAAAACATGAGCTCCTGCAGTTTGTTTTCAGGAGGAGACGTAAATGAATTGCTATCATCAAATCAAAAAGATTCATACCTATGCATGAGGCTTTAGAAGTTACTATAATGACAAACGGATGCCCATATCAGCAGTTTCACTTTATAATGGGTGAAAAAGTCCCAAGAGATGTCAGAGACAGGGGTGAAGTGTTTGGACACACAAGACAGGAATTTTAGTCCCAGTTCATATGAAAGTTTACAATCATATCCTAAACTTAACCATGTATTTGTGACACTTAACTCTGACCAAACTACAATCATTTTAAAACATCAAATATACTTAAAACAGGAACATTTCAGATGAAAAGCTGAGAGGCAGTAAGACTTCACAATCTGACATTGAAAGTATACCCAGTGCTTTAAAAAGAGAAGATGGGGGGGGGGTCCTGACCACACGTCATTAGATGAAAATGAGATTGTAATGCATGATCCAGATACTGATCATCATCAAAATCATTCATGACCACAGCGATGTACCAGTTATGGTCTAAACATGTTAATCTTGTTAATCGTCTTTTTAATTAAACAAAGTGTGTGTCTGCAGCTATAGACTGTTTATCTTTTTCATAATACATCTTTGGGCAAATTTGTAGCTTTCCATTAAATTATCTGCTAACATTTGATATATACATATGATATATATAACATTCTGTATAAATACAGATGATATGTTTTCCTTTTTTTCACCTTTGTCTTCATTTAACTGATTAATACTATTTTTTTTTTCTTACTGCTTGAATAAATTTGTGAATGCATGTTGTGTTGTTGATGTCCACAAAGTTTAATATTAAAATCCTTTGAGCTTTTACGGACTTTGTACTTGGACTGCAGTGCTTCTGTGACACTTCAATTGTCTTCTGTTCCTCTCATCCTCTCACCTGCCTCCATAACAAGACCGCCAGTGCATATATGTATATTTTATGCTTATGAATATGCATTTTATTATCTCTAAATCCCATAACAAAACCAGTCAGTGTATGTTTATAAAGACACCAGTGAACTCTGTGAACTTGCTGTTGCTGCTGCAAGACAAGCACCTGCGGCTAGGAGAGGCACAGAGTCAAAGTGTTATCTTTTTTTGTCCTCCTTGCGGGGGTATTTTTATCAGTACGGGTGAGCAAGACTCGTCATAGACAGGGAGAGTCTGCCCTGCAGCGCTGGGCTGCAGGAGAGTGCACCACCACTGATGTTTCGGCTTTAGTAAGACAATTAAATGTCTGTGTCTGTTTGTGTCTTGCTGCTTTCCGTCTCTTTTTTAGTACCTGAAAAACCATGGATTGTGGGACTTATTGTTATGTGTTTTTAAAGAAGAAGCAGCAAGAAAGTTCATGCAGCTGTATTTAATACTACAGGCACAACTTCCTTGATGTTTCAAAAAGAAGTGTTTCTTTCCAGTCAGCACACAAAATTAACTAAAAAAGAATGTTTGAATAGTCGGATGCTAAATATGCAGGAAGCTTTTTATCGATGGAAGCAGTTTGAAAGAATGTAGAGTGCAGCTGAACCAACTTGCAAACTCCTCATCTCTATGATCTGCAGGCTCAGGAAGGAGAGCCACTAATCATCTTCTCTCTCCCCCCCTTCATCTCCCCCTCTTCCCCTCCCTCCATCGCGGCCTTGTCTCTCGTCCAGCCCAGCTGACACAGGAGCCACCAGTCGCTCGTAACTCTTGGTGGTGATTTGCACTTTATAGTGTTGGCCACAACAGCAGAAACACACACAATCTCACAAGTTGCGCACACACACAGACACACACACACAGCACTGGTGCTGTAGGCTCAAACAAATTCTGCTGGTCTCAATTTGACTTCGATCCATTTAGTTACATCTGTCTCATTAATTTAAACATAAGCTAAATCAGAATTTTACTAATGCAGTTTTGTGCAAGTTTTTCCTTAAAAACTAATTACTGCTGAGTTGTTCAGCCCTAAAGCGATCCCAGTGTGTGTGCTTTTTTTTTTTTTTACCTGTGTGTGTGCACTGGGTGTACAGAGTGAGGGTGTAATGGATTCCTGCATTGTGACTTCTCCCCTTTTATGTGACCCCCTTATGTGTCATGAAAGCATTTTTCTCTATGGGGGTTGTGTTTCTATAGCAGGTAATATATCACTGCCATCCAGGTAAACATGTGAGTACACACACACACATGCACATGTACAGGGTTACAGAGGGTTATGCAGAGATACACAAACACACACACAAAGAACCTTGAATGTTCCCTCTCGTGGGTGTTTTAATTCCTGTCAGTCGTGTGAATATTGCTGTGTGTTATTTTGAATATATTGCTCTGAGTCATTAATGTCTCTCTGACTTCACTGGTCGGCCTCCAGCTACCCAGCCTCCTCCATGTGTGCGTGTGTGTATGTGTGTGTGTGTAGGTGGGTGAGACTGAATCAGTCACACCTCTGATCCGAACACCAGCCCCGGTTCAGTTGTGAGCCCAGTTACAGTTACAGTGAAGCAGCTCAGTCTGCAGTTGTTGTGATGTTTACCTGCAGGTTGGCTCAGGTGACCCCCGTCATTCAGTGACTGAGGAAGCAGACCGCTGTGGCGCAGCTTGACACGTGAGCAGGGTCGTTTGTGGCTTGCTGTGCAGGTGATTGGAAATCTCATGATTCCTAAATCGGTTTATGCTGTAAGTTGGCTAGAGGATCAGAACAGAAGCTAAAGCCCTTGTTGTTTTTATTGTAGGTCAGTGTGATTGGAGACGCAAAGTGGTTGTCACACAGAGGGGGGCAAGATGTAGGTAAACCCCCCACCCCCGAAAAAATATAGTACAGAGAACAGCAGGTATCCATCCTCCTTTTCCCACCAACTCCACACAGAATGCACTTTTCCCTCTTGACTGCCTCTCACATGGTGCTGTTGAAAGATTTTATTCAAAATTTCAATGATGGTTTTTTCCAAAGATAGAAAAAATATTTGTTAAATAAAAAGTGAAACTTGGCAGGGATTTTTTTTCATATTTTGAACTCCCCTTTGCCTTAGTCAAATGGAGAAAGAGCAACCTCTTCTGCCTCTGAAGACCAGCTTCTTCTGTTCCTCAAGCAAAGTTTACAGAATTCAGATTTCAGTCTCAGTTTAAAGAAAGTAAAGCAAGACAAATATACTCTCTGATAAAAAAAAAAAGAAAGACGTTAGGGGATTTATTTGCAGCAGCTGTTTGATCCAGCTCTGTTGCATTGCTTCTGGTAAAGAACTTAAGTCGTTTATGTTTCAATCATGGCATCTTCAATGTAAAGTCATGACTTTTAATCCATCTACTAGCATTTCCAAAGGAGAGGCCTTGCAGCTCAGTAACCACTGCACATTGATTTACTCAAATTGAAATGATTTTAATATCTCTATTAAATCTCTGGTTTCTCTGAATCCTCTCGTCCCCTTGGTATTGGCTCTGTCCTACAGAGGCTGGTTGCCGCAGATGTGATCTATCAAAAACATCTCCAGTGTGGGCGGTGCCCCACAGCGCAGCCAGTCGTGTCTCATATCCTGGAAAGCTGGCAGGGGAGGATGTGAGCTGCGTGACTGGCAGATGAAGTGAATCACCGCTTTTTCTGATTTACAGTCAATTTTGATGTCATTCACCAAACTTCAAGATCATTATTGCTTTTTGTTCTTCTACTCTGTTTTTATCTACATGAATTTGGCCTGGAATGTTAGGACCTCTCTAAGATGCTGGATGAATAGCAATCTTTCTTCCTCTCTTTTAAATTCACCCCTCACTTATTCTCTCACTCTCTAGCGCCTTCATCCCTCCCTCGGGCGGATCGCACTGTCTGAACCCATGCCACAGTGAACTCTCTCTAGCATAAAAGAAATAAGATTTTGGCACCGCAGGATTTTCATACTCATTGCACATTTCTCGCCTGTCAACCCAGGAGCCCCTTTTAATGAAAGAGAAATATAAGAGAGAAAAAGTAAGAGTGAAAAAGTAGAAATACTTTTTCCAGCATCTGACCCTGTGTCCACACAAACATTAGGTGTTTTTTTTGTGGCCTTTTGTCCACGAACAAATGCAAAATTAGCAAGATCATGACATTTTTGGGTATTCTTTGCACACTCCAGTTGCTGGAAGAATTACCATGGCATGCTTATGCAAGGTCTTATATTCTTATTTAATGATTCATTTTATTTTAACGAGTTTGGTTTAAAAGAAAATGTTTCAGATCATGTCTGATATACGTCTACATGTGCACTTTCTTTGAAATGTGTGCGCCAAGGAATATAACACACACATCTCCCACACATGGACTTTATGTGCCTCATGTTCTGGAAAGTAGAGCCAGTGTACATGAATAACAATTAGCTGAATATGCTAATGTCAGTATCCCACTTCCCCTATTCTGCTGGAGTTCTGAGGGACTTCATCAGATGTTGTGTTGGTGTTTTACTCTCTCTCTCTCTCTCTCTCTCTCTCTGCTGCATATCATTGGTTGTGCATCACTCCCGGCCTCTGTCTCATCGCTCCTCCTCTCCCATTTTTCAGCGCTTTAAATGAGGCTTATCCGGTGCTTTGCTGCAGAGCTGCCTGCACTCCGCTCACCTTGTTTAGTCATGATTTCCCACCTGAGCGAGGAGTGCTGTTTGATCTCATTTGTTTAAAATCATCTGTTGTTATTAAGTCTGTAGCTGCAAGGCTTCTGGGACTGGCAGGTTGGTTCTGGCCGGATCTCTGTTTGTTGTGTACTTGCCCTTGTTGTCTGGTCTGAGAGTGCAGTCTGGAAACTTTTACTTATTTTTCTTGCCTTAAACTTATAAAAATGTAGTTCCTGGCATTTGTTGAATCAATTCGACTTACATGGGGATTTTTTCACTTAATTAGTCAAGTTAAATTAATCATTATATTAATAAATTCTTCATAGAAACATCTGTTTGGTGGAGCAAATACAGAAAGTATTTGCTGTAATTGGAAAAAAACTCCATATTGATTGGCTTGTGATGATATACACAGTGAAAACAGTGGAGGAAGGAATGTGTTTCATAATAACATGATATTTTAATAAATTAAAATCAAGTATAAGCCATATATCACTCTTATAATAACTATAGATGGGCTCTCACAGCTCTCCCGCCATCTTTTGCTGCAGAGGGCGAGTAATTGTGCAGAAAGTGAAGGATTTCTGCTTTAACTAAAATTGTGTGCAGTTCAGTGTTATTAAGCCCTTGGAGGCCAAATCACCATTTGTTATCTTGTAGCAGGTAGAGACGCCTGGAGCAATCAAAACAACTACAAAACAATTGGAATCTCCCTTCCTCCCTCTGTCTCTGTCTCTGTCTCTGTGTCTTCTGGGCTATTTGTTCAGAGCGGCAGCAGAGGATCTCGGGTGATGCTGTCTGATTCAGACGGGATCAAAGCAGCCGTTCATATCAGGGCTGCCAATGGGAGAGATATCAAAGCAGCCGGCATACACACATGCACACATATCCAACTGACACACACACACACACACACACACAAATACACAAAGTGAAACAGTGTTTGTGTATAGTGTGTGAGAGCTCACAAGAGTGCAAAGATACACAAACAGACATACATGCAAATGCACCACTGATAGTGTGTCCGGTCTTGTGGTCATTTCAGAAGGAACATCAGACTGTTGGAGTTACAAAGAGTCTGTAAATATTGTGTGAAGGGATTTGTGTAGCTAGACTTGATGCTCTGATGTTCTAATTACAACACAAATGTGAGGATCAAACGCTGATTAACCCACTGACTCTCTAACTGACCAATTAAACCACCTGAATTTGCTAATGACAGATTTTAGCTTCAGTAATTTGTCCATGATGTAACATTATAAACTGAAGAGAAAAAAATTGGCAATTAGAAGACATAAAATTTGACTTTGCTATTTTGCTTTGTATTTTTCATTATTTCTGACATTCTACGACTAATATGTTTTTTTTTTAAAATAAGTGATATTCTCAATTGAAGGATTAATGATGGAGAAAATGAATTGCTTCAACTCTAATGTAGATTATTTCTGGACCTTCTAAATTCAGTGAGACAGTTTTTAATGCTTGATTTAGGGAAGGAAAATCCTTGCAATGCAGTTGATCTAAGTTTCATTTCATCATTGCTACAGTATTTGTTGGCTGGACATTTCTTTGGGCCTGACACAATAAATAACATGTTGCTTTTAAATTGAGTGTTTGCTCTCACCTGCAGAGATGAGATGAAGCAGCTCTGCAGGTTCTCCAATGGTTGCATGAGTTGTAGATTCATTCATTTTGACAAAAGGTGTCTGTATTTATCTTCCGTTGCCTCTCTCACACTCCCATTCTTTTACTCTCACAGTTTGTTGTTCTCTCATTCTGCATCTCTGCTCTCCTCTTTCTGAGGTGGTGCAACTTCTCCACTTGACTTCAGCTGAGATCGTTTTTTTTTTTTACACCACCAAACAGCCGCAGGACGCACATCTCCACACTCTGTTTCTGTTTACTTCAGCACTATCTGAAGTGTACACATCTTGGTTAAATTGGTCTCAGCAAACACTTTCCCCAGCCAGAATGAGTGGGTGAGTGTGATATCCGCTGCACCAGCCTTCAATATCAGATATGCTGCCTACCTGCAGAGAACGCGCACTGACGCAATGCCTCCACCTGGTGCCACTGCCTCAAATACCTGCAGGCAGATAAACACAAACATCACTGCTACGTACAAGCACATCTGTATAGACACACATGCACACATCTTCTCTCAGACACACACAGATGTAACACAACATGTAGAAGAAAGCAACAGCTTGAGAAAGCATTTACAAACATGAACAGAGGCAGGAATTCGAGCACAAAAGACAGAATGAAAGAAACACAAAGACAGACAAAAACACAAGGGGACAAACAAGAAATGGAAAGAAGAAATGAGGCTGAGTGTAGGCTAAACACGTATTTTGGTAAGCCTGTCATGCACACTAATCCCCCGCCTCACCACCTCCACATGTCACAACACACACACAGAGCACTTTGCCTTCATCTTGCATTCGTTGTGGTTTCGCAGTGTAATGGCACGGAGGAGACTGCTTTCAGCCAGCAGTTTCATTTCTAACTCAAGTGCAGTTCATTTGTCTCTCTGACTACTGTCTATATTTACATCCATCTATGCTGCTGTGGGCTGAACAGAGAACAAAGGTTTCCTCCTTCAAGACTCATTTAACTGCACCCAGCGTTAAACGTTCCTCCCTGTGGGTTGTCGCTTCAGCCTCTCCTTGCAATTAGCTTTTCAGCATTTACATTTACATTTCACGCATTTATGTGATGTTTTCTTTCAGTAAATGATGCAGCAGTCACAGCCGCAGCCCAACCACAGCTGTGCTGCGTAAATAAACAAGAACTAAGCAAAAAACTTCAGGTTAGTGGTTCATTCTGTGTTTCATGACTTGGTAAAAGGTCCCGTGTGTAGTTTTCATGTAGACAAACAAAAGTTAGGTAACATTCAGTGTTACTCACGAAAAAATTTTGTGTTCATCATTGAGGTCCACCAAACTTAATGAGTGTATTTTACCGCCACACAAAACATTTGCAAAGCTGTTTTTTAAGTTTGGTAAATCTAGCATTGCTTACATTTATGTCTACTAGCTTGCAGTCATCTTGCTCCTCATGCTTGCTTGCAAATTGCAGCAGATCTTGGCGCACTGCTGCCACCTGTTGATCACTGGACTAGCGTGAAATTTTTGAAGGAATACCTACTGCCGCTTGTGTGTGTATGTGCATGTGTATTTTGTGCATGATAGGTACAAAAAAAATGGACTTAACCACAGAAAAACAGATTTACAGCTGGAGGTCAAACACTTCACAGGGAGCCTTGATCTTAAATATTGTGACATCTTTGATACTCGTGATACATTTGCTGTTCCTAGGATGTTTTATTGATGTACTCACACTGATATTATTTCTTTATTCATATAGCACATTACAAAAATAAAAGATGGTAAAGCAAACACAAAAAATAAAAGTGGGTCAGTATAACTAAACCATATCCAGCTGAAAATGGTTTCAAGCCTGTAACACACAGCTCAGTATCTTCAGTTGGGTCTTTCTAGCGTCTCATTTCTGTCAGACATTCAGCTCATTTAATAAATGTGATAGCAGTTTTACACTGAGCTCCAGATCAAGACTGAGTCAGACCTCTCAACATTTCCGTAACACTTTCAACAGCATGAGTCTTAATTAAGTGCCTTCATGTAACCATAAGGGCTACAGCAACACACGATTAAATATGCACAGAGAGAGATTAAATACATGCCTTGGCAGGAGTAATTTATCACTGAAGTATCCTCTCTAATGCATGGAGGAAAATTATACCATGAACCACTGTGGAAGAGCCTCAATACATTTTCAAATTCAAACAATGGCAACTGCATTTTGTTGAAAATTAATTAAAAAAAAACTTCACATGCAGCAAGTGGGGGAAGTACAGCACTCTGAATGTGATTTCTTGCCTGTGATGTGAAGCACTTTAGGCTGCAGCATTGCATGAAAGATGCTATTTGAATAAATCTATAATTATAATATTAATATAATTTTTTTTCTATCCTTGTGTGCTGGCAAACATTTTTAAATGATGATGCAGTTGGTGTGAAAATATCTCAGCTATTTATTAAGAAATGAGGGCAAGTGTGTCCCATGCTGACAGTGGTCATTAATTAAGGCTTCAGGGTAAAATAAGTTTGAAATGCATCAGTTGTGGAAACTGTGACGGAGCAGAAAACACTTGTTACTTCATGCGTCACTTCACTGGTTCCTCTCATGCATCAGGAACCAGTTATTGTGGCTCATTCTGTAATGGTCTTATTATATCTGAAAAAGCCATGATAAGCATTGATATAACAGTCACCTATGTGTGAATGACACAAGTCATTACTTTTAGAGATGAAGTCAGCGATATATATTCCTTATTTTACATTATCAGTATGTGACTTCACATACATTGGCATCCACAGTCTTTGCATGCATTGACTCTGCCCTTAGATGGAGAGGATCACCTTGATGTCTGCACTGATCACACTCAGAGGTCATTGATAATGATCAAAACAATTTCTACTGAGAGGCCGAGGGTTCTCCCACCCTCCACCCTCCACCTTCCACCCTCCACCCTCCACCCTCCACCTCCCGTGCTTCATGGCTTCAATTACTCAGTGTGACGGCATTGGTATGAATAATGCAGTGGTCGCCTGGCCTGGAGTACGATATACGCACGCCACTGTGTGCACACCGACATTAAAGACAGTGGGCAAAGGTTCTTATGATTGATCAAAGCCCTGCTGGAACAAGAACAGCAGCGATGTAGTTTACACTGACTATCCAAATCAGCTTAATCACTGAACTCATACGTTCCCTTCAACATGTAACCCCATGTGATCTTTGAACTCAGCTGTCATTTTTTAGCCAGCATTTCTATTTCTAATATTATTTACAACTGAGTTTTGTTTTTTTATTTATTTTTTGCCCAGCAGTGTTTTTGCCTGCAGCTCCTCTGATGATGCTGATGGGGGATGTTTTATCCCAATGACGCTTACATGGGTAATTACAATTCTAGATGAAAATGTATTATAGAATCCAAAAATTATAATCCATTGCACGTTGAAGTGAATTCAAAACACTCACACTGTGTTGCGTTCTTCCCAGGGTCGCTGTGATCAGTAAGTCCTGCAGAGTAGAGTTGACTGTCACGGGTTCTATCGGTTGATGAATGGGGTCGTATTTCGTCTATATGGCATCCATCTCCACATGCAGTCTGTTTCACGCCAACACCCTCCTCCAGCATACAGCCCTCTCATATGATCTCTGGCCTGATTATACGCAGTAGCCATCTGTGCATGACCACGCTGTTACAGTCTGAGCATCATCATTTACATCCAACATAAACACCAACGCTTTATAACTCCTGTATAAACTATTGTAGAACTCAATTAACAGAAGAATTTGAGATACACACACATTTCACTTGTTAATATAAAAAACCAATTGGTAATCCTGTCACAATCTACTGTAGTAAGAAACTAAGTAAGAAACCACTTGCTCCAGCTAATATAAGATAGTTTCAGGTTCTGATAGGTAGTGAAGAGTGAGAAGAATGAGTTAATGAAAAAAACGACAAAAAGTGCAAAGAGGGATTGATGCGAAAGGCAAACCAGAGAAACCTAGGCCAACTGTGGCTATTAATGTTATTTCAGACCAGAGTAAAAGGCAGAGGGAGATTTCTCCTGTTGTGCTGGTGAGCCATTCCCCTCTCAATCCCTCCATCTGTCTCTGTCACCACAAAATCAGGGATGGCACAGAAAAAAAACAAAAAAAAACAAAAAAAAACTCACCACGCTGTTAAATGAGAAAGGATGAGTAAGAGAGAGAGGAGATAAATGTGTGTGTGTGCATGCATCTGGCTTGTGCTTGTGTGTGTTTTGGTTGTGATCTGTGCGCCCAGCATCAATGATTCATCGTCATCCGTCTCCCACGCCCTGTCTGCCAGACTGAGCTGGGAGAGTGTTGTTTGCTCTGTACCAGCGTGTGTCACGTTAGACCTCGAGCCACCGTCACATTTGCCTTCGGTCCAGTGAAACTGTCCCGCTCTCGTCACCGCTGAAAACATGTGGTGTCACAGGTCTGACGGAGGTAATGAAACAATATTGAGGGGAGTCATGAAAGACTAAGAACATTCTGTGAGTGGTACTGCAATTTCTAGTCTAGTCTGGTGTAAATTGAAAAACAAGAGATTGCAAACTGCAAGAAATAATCACCCCGTCATTTTCAAACCCATTGAGCATCAACACAACACTGTTTCTTTTGATCGACCGTGCGGATTTGCAAGTTGTATTATGTTGAGCTTTGACCTCAGGGTCAGCTGGGTACAACATGAAAACAGGAAACACACGAACTTCTCAGTCACGTGAGCTTTAATTAAAGACTGACGCACGTGCGGCTGCGCCTTTAATACCATGCCAGGGAATGAATCCATAATGCTGGTTTCAGAATACACAATATTTTTGTCTTTGAAGATGGTCACTGTGTGAGATGAGGCAATTAAAGAGTCACATGTTCTTGCCATGACAGACTACACATTGGTCCAGACCAATCGTAGGTGGAGATTTTTAGGATCTGCATGATGTCATCAGGAGGGAGGTGCTAGAGGACTGATTTCTGGGAGAAAGAATGTAAATAAACAAAGCTGAAGTGGTGTTTATGATACCAGCTGTTAGCTGTTTCACAGAGGAACTTGTCAGGCTGATCATGTAGTCTGAAGTAAGCATAAGAGATGCTAATGTGGTAATAAGAACAAGATCCCTCACTGGCTTTCTGTTTTACTTTAAATCCAGCATCAGGAACAATGTGTAGTGACACAGCAAATAATAAATACCAGGCAGATGACGTCACACACTAAAACCCTTTGTAGAACAAACCAGTGTTAATGTAAACAACCTCAATTCCTTCAACTTCACAGAGCAGGCTTGGCTTAACTCTAGCTGGAAATAAAGCCTTGTTCAGTTTGGCCCATCTATTTAGTACTACAGACAGGATATTTGAAGTAATATACAATTTTTAAATACTTCATATGCAGGATTTTTACTGAATATGAAAAACGAAGCCTCCTTGCAGTTCCACTTTGTTATGAACTTGACCTTTTTTGTTGCTTTTTTTGTTTTCCTTCTCCCAGTTTTTTAGCAAATGAAAAAAAAAACATCCTTCTTGGTGTAACTGAGAGGTTTTGTGAGGATAATTTTATCTTTGTTCACTGGAGTCACTGCACAAATGCACCTGAATCACCTCCTCTTTCCGCCTTAAAAGAGTAAGAGCTGTCGTGATTTTCCTGTCCACCACTATCTGATCTGTTGGAGTGAGATTTGCAGCTCTCTTTAACTCACACCACCAGTGACTTTGTTGCTCTGTGAGACCAAGTTGCTGAGTTGCTCTCTTGTTTGCCAGCATGCCTGCTGTTGTGTGTTGGTGTTGTGACTCAGAGTGAGAATCTTTCAGGAAGTCCACAAACTGTAGCTGATTAATCTGTGCAGATTAATATTAGCTGTTACAGCCACAACTTTGATTAGCAAGCAAGCCAAAAAATTGTGACAAATTAGTTTTACATTAATGTAACACCCAGGCACCCAGTTTGAAAAGTTGAAGGCTCACCTTCAGGGTGCTGAACGGCACATTGCCTGTCTGGAGGAGAAGGTCAGTTAGATCTCTACCAGGTTAGACAGAAACTAAAGACAACAAGTCTCCAGGGAAACAGGTTGAGCACCTCAGCTCCATTAAGCGAGGAGCTTGAGAGTTGAGCTGAGTAGGCAACAAAAAGATACCCATCAGCAAGAACTTCAGGCTGAGAAGGGTGAGAGTGGGTCAGGAACTGATCCAGGGGCTGTGGAATTACCGGGATATCGAGAAACAAGAGTGGAGGACCTAACTGTTACTAAGCTCAAGCTTAAAACTGAGCTCAGGACTGAAGAAAAGGTCAGTCAGGCCCTCCTGAAAGAAAAGATTCAGCTGAAGAAAGAGCCAGAGGAGCAAAAGGAGCAAAAGGAAAAGTCCTTGCTGTATTTTAGGGCTTCAAACTGATTCAGAGCTCAAGGAGAAGAGGAGAAGCTGCAAGGGAAAATGATGTTAAGTCAGAAAAGAATCTGCCACTTCCACAGTTTGTAGAGGAAGAATTGGGAGAGGCAGCAGTAGGAATCCAACCAAGACCGCTACACCTCAGCAGCTCAGCACCTTCAACAGCTGAATGCTGCAGGGCGGCAGTCCCGGCACGGTGGCCCAGTGGTTAGCACTGCGGCCTCACAGACAGACCTCAGCTGACTGGCTGGGCTCTTTCTGTGTGGAGGCTTCATGTCTCTCCATGTGTCAGTGTGGGTTTCCTGCTTTGGTTTCCTCCCACACGCCAACACATGAGACTCAGGAGAATTTGACAGTCTAAATGTACCCAGTCAGTTGGATATTTTAGAGTAACTGCAAGGTAAAGATGCTAAGTGGTGCACAGCACTAAATGATCGATTTTAAAGAACAGCAGGATTGTTAAAGAGAAATAATTTAAGTCGTGTTTCATCACATTGAGTTCAATCTTTTGTTGCATAGTTACTGTGATCACCATGCTTTTCTCCTCTGACTGTGGTCTTGTACTCATTTCATATAAGCAGATAAAGTTTGGCTGTTATTTTGCAGAGATTTATGAGGATAACCTAACACATCTGTTCTCAAATAGGGCCCCATTTATTCCAATGAATGTTGCTCACTAAGCAACGAGTTTTTCAAGCTTATGCATTCTTGACCCATTAAAAAATACATGCTAGTTTCTTTGTCCTTCTGTAACACAAAAACTAATAACTAATATGGAGACTGTTACAAGTGTTGAGAAATGCGTTTAAGTCAAGCGTTGACTAGTTAAATATAGAATCATGCAATCTGCACATTCATCTTGTACAGTCCAAACTTTCTCTGATTTTATCTGCTTCCACTGTTATATATCAATATTTAAAACTCTATCTTGTGCTCCTCTTACTTTCTCTTGGATTCAAATATATATGTATGATCCGCATGACTGCAAAATGTGTTTAATTTACAACTGTTGTTTTTCTACAGCTCCACTGACAGTTCTTGCTTTTCTACGCTTCGTATTCATGTAATGAAAGTAATTTGCAGGGGGGCGTTTCAGGAGGGAATAAGACGAGAGAGAAAGAGAGAGACAGAGAGGGAGAGAGGGAGATAGAGACAGGCAGACAGGCAGACAGGCAGACAGACAGCAGACATGCAGTGAGCCTGAGAACAAGAGGGAGGACAAAGACAGCAGTTGTAAGAAGAGCCTGCTGTTCCAGCGGCGATTCTTGTTTCTTGGTTGGTGTTGTGTGACTAACGTGATGGGAACTGCTCCCAGGATGAGGGCAGCCAGAGGCTTGTTTGGGAAACAGGCCATCCATTGGTTTCCTAATTGGTGGGAGTGCAGTGAAATGGCTGACTTCATTGGCCTGTTTTTTTGGCTGAGTTTCCTCTAATGAAATATACCCAAGAGAGAGAGAGAGAGAGTGGAGGTTGTGGCCCTAAGGTCACAGAAACATGGAATTCATTTCAATAGGAAAATACTTGCAGACACAAACACATGCATGCTCACAGACAAAACACACTTATATTTAATAGACGGTTTGTTACGGCTCCAAAAATGTCTTAATCTTTATCAAAAGAGAACAGAGTCACCTTTAGGCAATGCCATTCATGATATCCATGAAATGTCGTGGTAAGATAAAGACAGTCATGCTGCTGTTGGAGATGAGGGTTGTAGATATGCCTATAGGTTTGAAAGCCATGTGTGTTGCTCAGGGTTTGGACCCCATTTGTGTTTAGATTACAGACATAAAGCATTAGCATAAAGCAAAGTATTAAGTCATTGACAGACATCAATCTGCACTTAAAAACATTATAAATGCTCAGAGTTAATCTGATTTCTATTGCACTGTATGCATGCATATAGAACAATAGAGCTTGGCTTGAGTTATAAAAGACACCAGTGCATTAATGGTCTTAAAAGCCAAGGACATGTGCTCTATTTGCAGCGTAAACGCAACCTGAAACCTTTCTAATCTGGGGAGTGTTACATTTCTGCTCAGGCAGTGAGCACTTAACAGACAGTTTTGCCATCAAGCAAAAGAGAAAGTGAGTCCAAGTTTTTTTACTTTTCAGCTCGAATCAGCCTCTCAAGTCATTGCTTTAGACAGACACCTGCCACAACTGTCAAACCTTGATGTCTGAAGCTCTTCTGTAACCTTCTATAAAACATTTCCAATAGACTTCAGTAAAAAAAAAGAAAAACCTCTTCAAAGCTTTCTGGCTTATCAGGCACACACACACACTCAAATAAATCTTAAAAGAGCAACTGCAGCCATAGACGGACTCTCCACTTCCTCCACTTTTCCACTGAAGACAGATTCACATGGATTGCATGGACGGCGGGTGTGCTTTGAAAAAGAGACTTCTAACAGATGCCCTCATGTGCTGGGGTCTCACGATGCCAATCAAAGCAATGACCTTTTTTCTTTAACTTACACATTATGTCATTCTTCCCTCTTTGTCTGCAATCCTTTCCCTTGTCCTCGTCTGCCCTCTCTTTCTCCTCCGATGCTCCTCTCTTCAGTCTCTAACAGGTGACAGCAGTATATGCAGCTTTATGCTGTCAGGCAGGTTTCCTCGGCTCCCTAACAGGCTGTTAAGACTGACACTTAAGTACGTTGGACTCTGGCAGCTTCAGTATGCTTTACCCTGCTGTCCAGTTTGTCCTTTTCTCAAAGTGACTTGTACACATTGTGTGCTTGAATCAAGTTAATGACTTTTACTCAATGCCTTCCTCTCTTACTTTCCACTGACTGCTTTTTACGTTCCACAATGTGTAGCTCTACACAACTGATGTTATTATCCAGCCGAGTTTATGAAGGTTTGGGACCAGTAACTTGCGGAAGAGTATTTCTGCAGGATGCATGCTTGTTAAAGAATACATTGCAGCTAGAATGACCCATACTCTGATTACAGGACAAGTTCAATATGAGCTTTGTCACTTTTGAGCACCCCTGCATCCCTGTATGTTGTTCAAAAGAAAAAAAGTACAAAAAAAATATTTTTCAGAATAGATTTCTCATGCACTCGTTGTGTAATCTCTATAAATCCTGTTATTTCAGTGGATTTTCATTTCCTGGACGAGGTGTGCGATGACATTAAGAGGATAAAGCCAGGGTTCCCACTCAGACAGTGACCTAAAACAACCTACAAAAAGCCAGTCATGGCACCTTATTGTGATTTAATTACCATTATGGGCTTTTTAGTTCCCTCAAGACTTTTAACAAATTAATTTTGTTTACAGACATTTGCCTCTTTCAACCTCTAAGCATATTATGATTTTGACTCCACGTAATTACTCGGATAGAGGCTGTAGGGAGCCGCAGTTTTCATTATCCACGCAGAATGACCAGATGGAGGAAGACTTGAGTTGTGGAAAGTGTGACCGCTGTCTATTCTGTCACTAGGTTTCCCACATTGCTGGGCTGCTGCAGAGCTCTGCCTCTCTGCACGCTCCCCTCAAACTCCCTTGTGGTGCTTTGGCTGTGCAGGAGCAAGAAGCTGAGAACAGATTATCACACTTTCCCATATGCTCCATACAGCACATCCACACACAAGTATATGTAAATATAGTGCAGCTGGTGAAAACCCTGTCTGTGCAGCTTCGTCATTTCATCCGGTGAAGGTCATGCAGTGTTGCGTAGCGACCTATATCTGATATCATTTTAAACAGACCTTCATCCTAAAATGACCCACATGTGCAGCTGAACAACAACAAATGATGTGACATCTGGCCAGCTGCTGCAGGAGCCAAATTGTGGTCCATGGCCTAACCTAATTGTCTCAAACGCTGGATTATACCACTGTATGTATGCTCTAGTTTTGTTTGAACTGAGTCACCTCCCTAAATGTTAATTATATTCTACTGCATGCAGAGTGGCAGTAAAAACAACATAAATTGTGGTATCTGGTAGTTCAGACTGTTCACAAAAGGTCACAGATAAGACATGGATCTGATTTCAAACCATAAATAGATGTTTAAGAAACCAATTCTGGAAAAATATGACTTAGCTTTCTTACTGTCAGAGAAACACGGGCAGGAGTGAGAGAAAAAAGAACTGCAATTGCATTTTGACCAACATTAGTTAGGTAACTTAAGGCGATATTAACAAAAGCATGACTACAGAGCTAACAACCAGCTTATTAGGCATAAGTTGATAACATTCACAAGCAACATTCAGTATCAATCTGATTTGTTTCTGCAAAAGAGCTTCTTATGTTTCTTTCATCATAGTTTCTGTCTGAAATATCATAAAGATCAGGATCAAAGACAGATCAAGAACTAGCTTCTCCTTCATTTTCTTGGTTACCAGAGTAATGGGTGATGAATCTGGCCCCCTTTGATTGGTTGCCTGAAGAAGATTGACAGTAATGACACAAGTGCCTCTCTGAAAAGTTAGGAGACTTTCAACTAGAAGCACTCAGAGCAGCCCTGTGAAAAATGGCACTCGTTCTGTGGACTCTGGGCCTTAGAAAACTTTCTGCCAAAGTCTCACTGTATCCTAAGTCTTTCACACGCATTCTTGATGAGCCGTGACAAAGTGATAGTAAGCATTATACAGAAGACTTGTTCTCATACTGAGCAGCATTCTTCTAGTTATCCGACTCTCAGACAAAATGCTTCACAAAATAAAGTGAGATGAGGTGAGACTCTTCAAAAGCTGCTCTGAAGTAAGACGATTATAGTCTATTGTATTACAGCGCAATGACAAAGGTACAGTTCTAACGCTCATATTTCATTCATCTTTTGTTCTACAATGAAAAAAAACTGTGATCCATTATTGTGTCAGGATGCCCTGATGCCAGTATATGAGGTGTCAGATGTTTAGACTGATAACATTAAGGAAGCAATGGTTTTGAGCTATTTCCTGAAGCCTGATGGAGATGATGGAGAGAGTTTTATGTAACATTTTCACAATGGCTCTGCCTCATCCACACAGAGAATATTAAATGGATTGAAACTTATTATTTAGCTGTCACATTTGTTTTTAAGAGATGTAAGCGTAGATGTCAAATTCAACTTTACTTCAGCTGATAGAGAATGAGTATTGGCAGTGTATTATGTAGGTCTGACAGTCTAACTCCTAAAAATCAGGACCACTGCTTCAGGGAACCAGACACCATCTGAGCACTTCATTTTTCGCTTTTACTTTTTTTGTAATTCACTTTTTCCCTCTATCCATGCTCCGTCTGAAAGAATTTTGTCCCCAATGTAACTCATTTCCAGTCCTTTATATTGTGCCATGGGCTCTCTCAGCTGCCGACACATTCATCTGTAACACCCTGGATGGTGAAGGTCTGAAGTAAAGGGGGCTGGGTGATAAAGAGAGAGAGAGAGAGAAACAGAGAGAGAGAGTTGCAGAGTAAAGTTGACAGCTTTAGGTCTTGAAAGAAAGAGCTAGTAGGAAGAGGAGATGGCTGGGTAATTTGGTTAGATTTCGACTTTTTAAAAGACGAAGGTAAGTGAGGGGAATGTAGCAGTAACTTTCCAGGATAAAATGCTGCAAATACCAGAGACGAAATCAAAAGTGCAGATTTAAAGCGCTGTGAAACACATGCTGCATGCAAATGTGTCTCCAGTCATACAGATCTATTCATTTAATGACCGTCCTCTCTGCATGGTAAAGCCTTACGACCGCAGGGTTATCAATAAAATAAAAACAGACACTGTTCTCTACAGACCCTGCTCACACGGTCATACACCGTATATCTTCTAAACGAGCAGCATGTAATGTGTTGTTTTGTTGCAGGCTGGCTATGTGGCTTAAACCAAATGCATGAGTGCATCCAACATACAGTAAATACATATGTGAGACAGAAAAAAATAGAAGGAGGAGGCATACGTATGAGACAGACTGTAATAAAATGACAGAGGAGATGAGGAAAGGAAGAGGGAAAGCAAGAGGAGATGATAGAGAATGAGTGCATGCACATATATAAACCCCTCACCACCTTATTATGTAGGATGAGCTCCTTCTGTATTCCTCATCCTGCCTATCTGAATGTCAATCACTGAGGGACCTGCAGGTGATCAGAATTCCAGCTGCTTCCTGGAAAGGCTATGTGCAGACTCACTGCTGTGAGAGAGTTGTTTTCCTGCCTGCTGCAAACTAGATGCTGTTTTAAATCATTCCGACAGGTTAGAACGGCTGCACCCTAAAAAAAAAAAACAAAAAACCTCATACTGTGGGCTTTTCTGCAGTTGACCCACGACCTTGTCCTTTATCCTTTGGCCTGTTATGTCAAGACTGAGTACATTTTAAAATAGTGTTTGTGGTGCTGCAGTGTATCAGCACAGATGGCATAGCTCAGGGAAAATTCCGCAATGAATATGTAATACAATGCCTGAGACCTGCAGGCATTTTCACAGCACATACAGTGCATGCATTCATAGTGCATACAGTACAAGAGAACCTATTTGTGTAATCACTAAACTCATGCTGAAGAGTAAACATCCAAGTGTCATGCTGATAAATATTAATATGCATTTTCACTCACACAGTCTCCAATTTTCTCTCCTAAAAAGTACACATTTTCTTGGCCCCCTTTTTTCAGCAATTTACCGGGTGTACGGAAAATAAATGGTCCTCCCTCTTTCACAAATCTGGTCTGACATGTACAAACACACAATCACAGAAGCGGCGAGAGATGAGGATGAAATACCATTAATTCTTGTTTAGAGTTAGATTTTCTCCAAGTTTTCATAACAGAAATGAATCAATATTAATATTCCTCCCCTGTTGTGTACTATTTATTTTTTAAAAATGCTTGTCTACAGCTGAGGACATACTTGGGTTACAGTAAACATATTTGTGTAACTTATCAGTGAGAGCAAAGCAAAGTAGAATAGTGATAAAAAAAAAGTTTCTTTCAGCAAATTGGACTAAAGTTGTTTCCCCACCACATCTTGCACTGTGTTGTCATTAAGCAAGAGACTGAATCTCTATTGGTACTCTGACCTTTGACCTCCCTGTAGAGCAGGAAAAGGGTAAAGATTCATGTTTTCTTCAGGGATCTGTAAGGCTAGAAAGCAACATTAAACATAACACTGATCATTACTGCCTTAATTCTCTTTAAATTGCCTTTAGACAGTTTAACAGGCTTGCAGGGGCTGCAGAGGATGAAACAGTAGTTTTTGACTAGAAAATTTTTTTTCTAGATTACTTTAGATAACCATACATCTTCAGCTTTCCATAGCTTGAAAAAGTGTCTTTGGGATAGTTGTGTTTTGAAATGCTGAGGATGGCCCTGCTACAATGTTATTTCCTGTTCAAACTCAAAGTAAAAACCTTGCCTGTAAAAATATCTGTTACAGCTTTTAGAGATAATTCTCTCTCAGCTTTTCTCCTTTTAATGTGCTTGCTCTCTGCTCTCCCTTTTCTTTGTCTTTTTCCCTTGTCCATTTTTCACCACACTGATTTGACCAATCTCCTGTGTTGACAAAGATCATACCATCAGGTTAAAAGCAGGCAGGGGGTTGATGGCCAACACTTCTGAAGGGCTGTTGCTGTCCTGTGTTGTTTTCTCTTGATTTACCCTTTTTACAGCATTTAACACTGGTCTGAGTCTGTAGGGAAGTCGGTTTTTTAGGCCATTGAGAATTCTACTGGGACTCCGGATGGCCAGGCAGGATAACACTACAGATTCATTTCCATCATTCAGGGTTTAGAAGTTCATATACGCTGATCGACACTACTGTGTATTTCTGATACTTAATTGTGAAGTTGATATAAAAAAGCAAAAGTGCTCCGGATATAATAATTCCTTGCAGCTTTTCATTCATTAGGACCTCACAACTTGAGAGCTTCCCTAACTAACCTCCCAAACGTCAGGTGCTTTGATCTCACCCTGGAGCCGAGAACAATCTAATTTTTCATCTTATTTTCCTGTGTTAAGGAGAACAGTCACTCTGCAAGTCTTCAGAAGAAACTACAGTGTATTTGATGTTCTTTTAAAATCGAACCCCCACCCTTCTTTCTTCTCCTTTTTCTCCCATCCCTACAGCGGCCTCAACAGAAGCTGAACCAATTCATTAGAAGGCTCAGAAAGTCAATTATGGTAATGGTTCCCTTTGCCAGGGGAGGTGGAAACCCAGCAAAGCCAGATACTTTCTTCTTCTACATATTTTCTATATATTTTATTTAGACCTCATTTAGATAAGCAAATCAATCTTCTGAAGTATAAAGGGCAAGAGGGTTAGAAAGATAAAGAGGGGCTGAGAGGGGAGGTGTTGGTTTCACAAAAATCCATGCAGTCGAGCAAAGGCGAAGTGAAGATAGAGGAAGGGTAGACCCAGTGTCAGGAGACCATCCACAGGAATCCCTCTTACTTATTCATGCAGCAGCCGAGCATCAGGGAATCTCCCAGCCTCATTATGAAATGTGTATTTGCAGAAGCTTATACAGCCGTGCAGTTCCTGCTCGAAAGCCTCTGCTTATCCACTCCACTCTCATCCCTTCCTTCCTCTCTTCTTTTAGATCAGATCACTCTAGGGAAGCAATGTCATGCTTCATTCATTGAGACGCCTCGCCCACTGTCCTAAATCCCTCTCTCTACTTCTTCTCTGAGAGGCAAAGCTTGGCTAATTTCAACAAGTTTGTGGGATGAAAGGGAACAGATGCCTGAACTGAAGTTTGCATTCACTTGTCATCTGTTTTTTTGTTCCAATATGAGTGACAGGCAGAGGAATGTGTGCACTGCACCACTGGGCAGCTACATGCAAAGCACATTCAATGCACATTAAAATATGGTAAAATAAACATCTTTGGGGACATTTTTTCTGCAGTTAAAATGCATGGTGTGTGTTTATTTGTAAATGCTATAGTCTCGTTAGTTAAACCTTTGTAAAATACCTCCCTGAAAAGCAGTTGTGTATGGTTAGCATCTTAGCCAGGCACCTCAGGCCTGTCAAGCTTTAGTTTTCTCCTCATGCTGATGATGCAGTATGCTTTAGGCTCTAGACTGTTACCATTTTCCAAGCCTTTCAACCATCACTAAATTATGATGCAAACCATCAAAAACATCAGATTTTTTCTGTGGCGAATGAGCAGAATGCTCCCAAAGTAATATGTATGTAGCAGGTTCAAGCAATAACTTTTTTGAGCAATTATTCAAAGTTGCACAATTTTTTTGTAAACACTAGTATGTCGGCATTGGCAATTTACCATGGGCCTGAAACTTGGGACTCTAACACTGAACCAGAGTCCAAACTTTATATAGGCTAACAGAGAGGAGTCACAGAAAACCAAATAGTAGAAATCAACCTCCAATATTTCAAAATAACTTAAAGAAATTTTGTAGCAAATTTGCTACCATCATTTGAAATGGCATGCAGATTATGCTTAAATCCAATGCTTAGCAGTCAAGGTGGATGTGATACAACAAATGGTTTACTTTACTTTTACTTTTTAATCTTTATTTTACGTGTGTCGCTACTGAAAGTGAATTGAGATTCCACTCACATAACAATACCTCCAGTATAACCTTGCAGTCCCCTCAGGTTCTTCGGTTTAACTTTTTCAGCTCAGCACCAGTTCAATTCAGAATACAGGTGAAGCCTATTTGTATTTCTGCCTGTTAAGATGCCACCTGGGTGCTGGTTTGCTCATTCACATTCATTTCTTTGCCTCCTTCTTTGGGCCAAAAGGGAATTAAAAAAAGTCAGGCTGCTCTGCTGCAGCTCGGCAGCCACCATTAGAAGGTTTAGGTTGACCTGTGGCATGACATTAAGGAGCTGAGGCCCATTGAGCAGCCCAGCTGATAGAGGCAGAGGATAATAAATCCAGTGAAAAATGAAGGGAGGGACGAGTGGAGAGAGCTTGGGAAGGAGGGGGCTGGGATGGATGTAGCAGCCGATGCAGCCTCGGGGGCACTCAGGATCCCTTTATTAGCATGGCTATTTTCACCCTCTCCTTCAACGGCCTGTCTCCTCTTTGAGCACGGGAATCACACACAATAAAACACTCTGTCATGTACTGTGCGTTCCCTCGCACTTTCTCCCTGCTCTTTCATAATGAGGGAGATGGCTTCAAAGGCAAATGCAGTGTGTGCCTATTAAAAACCACAAAACACTTTTTAGACCTTTGCTGGATGTGGAAATATGTAACATGTGGACATCCAGAAACTTCAGTGGTGTGAGTGCAGGATATGAAGGACTTTACCTGATTATATATGTTAAAACCTCCTTGTCAGTAGTTTAACACAAAAAAGTTAGTTATTCCCAAAAACTCAGAGAATTAAAGTCCACTCATTCTGAAATCATCTATGAAAAACATCTATAACACTTTTATGAACACTTCTACCTCTCACTGGGTGCTCTTATAAATTACAGTATATGAACATGTAAAAATATGAGTTCATGGATATTTGCAGGTTTTTATTTGTATGGTACCTTTTCAAAACAACAAGAAAAGGAAAAATGTGCACGCAGTGTGTGGTAAATGGAAATGAATTGTGTGTGTGTTTGCATGTTTTTCCTCTCCTTGAACAGTAAATCTATCTCGGTGTGTTGTGGGTGTTATGTCCTCACCAGTGTGTGTGATGGTGGTGTGGAAAAGCCAGAGGAGAGCAGGAGGGACTGCTAGATTAAACGCAAGTTGGCAGAGTTTCATTCAATCCGATGCAATGCTGGCACAAAGGGACCGCTTTTCTGAGGGCTTTTCATAACCCTCTCTCCACTATGAATTGCTGCTTATGTAATTGGTTGGCATTCAAGCACCATGCACTGAGGAAGAGCCTGGAAAACGATGTGACGTCACATCTGAAAAGCTGGGCATTCACTGCAGTTATACATATAATATGACACAGCTTGGATCTGTTTAATATAACCATGAATTAATATTTTGCATGTCTTAAATGAAGCCTTCATAGAGAGAAAGAAGCACCACTGAATCTCCTTTAAGGCAAATTAATATTACAAGAAAACAATAATGCAGAACTACGGTTCTACATGACTTAAATTTGTGTCATATTTCACCTCTGTGGAAGCCTTTTTTATTTTTTAATAATTAAAGTCTCTAATAATAATAATCTTTAGTAATTAAAAGACACTCAGCTTATGCAGATTTTAATAGAATCTTGGATTTAATTCAAAGTAATTATTCTGATGTAATTATAATAAATGTGTTTCCTGCCAGCTTCGTTCCCATCTGTTCTTTTTGACTTAATGTCATGTTTTCTTGTCTTCCCTCCCTCTTCCCTTCTTCTCTCTCTCCCTTGTCTGCAGGATTTTGAGGACACAGTCGCTTGAATGGTATTATAACAATGTGAAGAGTCGCTTTAAGAGGTTCGGCAGCGCCAAGGTTTTGAAGACACTGTACAGAAAGCACATTATAGAGAGAGGAGCACTCTCAGATCTCCCAGGTAACTTCAGTTTGTTCAGCCATGTATGTTCTCTCTCATGCTGCCACTCTTTCTCAGCTTAAATTTCATCTTTTAATCATTTTGATTGCAGAGCAGCCTTCTGTCTCTCTGCCACGTTGTGTCTTGTTTTGATTGAAGCAATTTCAAAGCTTGCCAGAGACGTAAAATAACTTTCCTCAAATCCAAAATAAAAAATGGCTTCATTTCATATGCAAGGCTCTGGTCAGACGTTTAAAATAAACACAGACAAGCTCACTTGATTGCTCATTAGTCTGCTTTGTTAAATGATCACTTGCTGTGTTTCTCACACTTTGCTCTCTCACTGTCTGATTCATTTAATTACTTTTTCCCAAAGCAGAGAAAAACAAAGATTTGCCCACAGACAAATACAAATATTTTCAGAGTTAAGTTCAGTGTTCTGTGTGCAATGGTTGCATGTACAGTCTTGTATTTCCACTTTTCTCACTTAGTTTAAAATGAATAAGATCACAATGTTGTATATTTGATTTAAGGATGCAAATTTTTTCCACTGCAAAAATGTAATTTTGGAAAAGGGTTTGCATTTCTACTTTTCTGTGTGCAATTGAGGCAGTGTTAGTGCCTGTATGTGAGTGTGTCAGTATCGGTAGAGATGATGGTGACAGACTGCGGGTGAGCTGCCTCCTGGGACGCGTCCTGTCAGTTAATCCCTGCAGCGTCTCAGGCCACTTTGCGTCCTCAGTGAATTGTTCCCATGCAGGACAGCAGCAGAGCAGCTTTTATCCAGCCCCCCTCGCTCCAGATTACATTGTTTTGACCTGGCTGCAACATGATCAGTCTGCCCCCGTGGCTGACTACAAGGCATTATTTCAAACCCTGGTACAGGGGATTAAATTGAGCAAGAAACACAGAGGAAACAAATCAGGTCAAACTTGGGCAGAAGCAGATGATGTTAAGATGAAAGAATGTTTAGAAATCTGCATCTGTATGTAAAAAATGATATGAAGGAAATTACCACCATGATAACTATGAGAGTTCTGCTACTAAACAGCCCCCAGGGTAGAGAGATACAGCTACAGCATTACAGTGTTTGGTCGGTCACTTTGAAAATGTAATAAGTTATAGATTACTATTCAGTAATGCAACATCAGAGACTGAGGAATAAAACGTTGATGCATTTCTTCATTTATGATCATTTCTGCCTGATTTTCATTAGCAGTTGTCATCGTTTAGCCCTAAAAACAACAATTCCCAAGCTACCTTTGGATGTCATCGAACTGCATGCTATTGTTTTGATTGAGAGATCTCTAGAAGCAGAAATTGATCTGTGCACTGAAGAGTCTTCAGTGCTTTAGCTGTTTTTATAGCTATGCTGTATGCATCAGTCATAGTCTGCAGTGTAAAAAAAGACAAAATGGGTCCATTTCCTGCTGATGTATATTTTACACATTTTACAGTTCATTTATTTTATTTTACCCTCATGGTAGAAACTGGGAGGCTTTACCAGGAAAATTATGATTTTCACTATGACTTATTTTGAGGTGTGGGAGTGGACAAGATGATTCTCCCTCTAAACCTCCAGTTTTCTGATTTCTTTTCCACTTTTCTCCCCATAATCATCCTCCTACCCCCCACTGATCTCACACTTGCTCCCTACCTTCCTGTATTTTCTTCTTTCCTCTCCTCTTCTGTCTTTCATCATCTGGGGGGGGCAGGTGGATGAATTATGTGACTGCTGGTCTTCCAGCTCACAAGCCCAACAGGTTAAAGTGCTTCCAACACTCAAATACTCGCATCGCTGCTCCAAATAACTGGCTAGCTGACTTTCCATATGGTGTAATGTGTGTGCATGTGTGGACCCTGTATATTGCTCGTATGTGTCTAGTCTTCGGTCATATATTGTTGCCTTCCACGGGGGAACCTTAGATTTATTGGACTGAAAAAATGTGGTGTAATTTTTTTCTTCTTCATTTTATGTGTTGGTGTGTGTGTTACCGAGAAGATATATTTCTTTTTATCCTCCTCACTCCCCCTTGTGTTTTATATCTGATTGAATTAAAAGAGATTGTGAAAATGTTGAAAAAAGGGGCACTGGATAGACTTGTCAGAAAAATAAAGAGGTTGTAATTTGTTTGAAAGAAAATTCATTTTCAAACCTCTTTTGAAGCAAATAATGGGGCATGTCAAGTGTTTTAACAACTCTCTATCAGGAACAGATTATCCTGATGTATATGAACATTTGTGCACTTCCAATTTAACAGGATTTAATGAGATTTTAGTTCAGCGAGCACATCAGCACGAGATGGGAAAAAAAATCATTTACATAAAGATGTTGCTCATTAACAAACTGATGTTACACCATCTCGCTCGGTCTCCTTTGCTTTAAAAAAGAGCTTTTGTTGTGTAGCTCAGAGACTCTGTCACAGTCTCAGTGCGGGTCTTCTCCTCTCATGCATTTAGAAAAACAGCCACAGGAATGGAAAAGGCTCTCTTCATAAATCCATTCCCAACTGTATGTGACATATAGGCTGCCTCTGTATGTGAGCTAGTAAAGAATGTTTCATTTCTTTATTTATCACCAACGGGCCAATGCTTGTGAAATCAATCAGTACGAGTGCAAAATGGCAGCTGAACATGACAGTCGGCAAGAGAGAGATGGGACTGTTTTACATCTCTCATGTCCCCAGAGAGAACGTGTGACCTTCAAACCAACAGGGGAGAGCGATTTGTACTCTTGTGTCCATCATCTCCTGTGGAAGAGGAATGATGCCCCTTTGTGACCTGTAACAAATACCATGCCATCCTCTGCGTATAAACGTATGTGCACAGGAGAGAGTGAGTGTCACTCAGCATGACAGATGAGGCCCCTCAAGAGTTTAAACATGAAACATGGATGAAGTGTTGGTGACCGTGTGCTGTAAGCAAGAAAAAATAACAAATCTGAGAATAAAGAAGATTTAAATGGAATCATTCATCTATTATCTTGTTTGTTGAGCAGCTTAGTGCCCTTTTTTTTAAAATAACTGATTGGATTAACTCATTAAGTGCATCTGCAGATGCCAAGCACCCACCCGAGAACATTTAAATTAGTTGTTAATGCTGTGATGCCAGTATAGCATGAAATAAAAAAATAAATAAATATGCACAGCAACTGTGTTTACTCATACATTGTTGAATCCTGAACAAGAGGTTTCTTCTCAGCAAACTGAGATATGATTATTGTTATTATATGCGACAGGAAATAGTGCACACACTATACAATGTGCTAATTAACAAAAATAGTGCTTAAAATTAGATGAGCACATGGAACATCCTACTTTTTAAATGATAGTAATTCAAAGAGAAGAAAGTGGCAGAGACAGAAGAGTAAAGAAAGGGGGTCAGATAAGGTTATTAGCTAACAATGCTTCGCTTTTATATAAAGAGGTACTAGAAAAAAGATTAATACTGTTCACTTGTCTGTATTGCTAAATATGAAACTACTGCCAGCAGTTAGCTGAGGTTGGCGTAAATACAAAAACAGTGCTTTGAGCCTGTCTAATGGTAGCACAAAACACCTACAAGCACATCTGAAGCTCACTAATCCGCTAATTGTAGCTACCAATCTTCTTATTTAACTCCTGTCAGGAAGTTTGAGAAGTGTAGACTATTTCCCAAAAACTGAAGGCTTTCCTGGTGCACCTCTTCTTTGACCTCTTTTCCTTTGTCTTGCTTTATATTCTTGTTATTTGTTGTGGCTCTGCGTTTCTCTGAAATACTTCCGAATGGTGTAATATTTGTTTCAACCATGTCAAATTACTAGAAGCAAACTGGCTATTACCTGCTTTTGTGGTAATTTTTGTAAAGGCTCAGCTCGTTTCATATCTCCATCAAAAAGTAATATTTATAGATCAACCCTCCACCTCTCCAGTCTGGTTTTATGGTATAGCATCATAAAATTCACCATGAAATGAAATGTGATGAGTCTGTTGTGAAGAATGAAAGGCAGGAATGATTTTTTTTTTTTACACTTAAATCTCATTCATTTCAAACAGAGGATTACTGCTGTCCCACTTTTTTCCTGCCCCCCGTGTTTGCTGTCACATCCCTCCAAACGTCTGTAGGAGGCTTCCCACCCATCCAGTAAGATGAAGGTGACTCAAAAAATGTTCGAACCTATTATCACCTTCAAACATGCTACTGTCTGTGGTGAGAAAGCAGAGAGAGAGAGGGAGGAGAAGTAGAGGAAAAGCAGAGCCATGTTTTGAAGCTTTCTCTGGCTGCAGCCGTCTTTTCAGAATGATCACAAAGAAAGAGATGGTGTCCTTGTGTGTGTGCCACTCTGTGTATGTCTGCACTGTCTGGCGTTAATGCTGCCAGACAGTGCAGACACACACCACACCACACCGGATGGCTTTAGAGAAGGTAGTGATGCACTTCGTAATGTGGAAGTGCAGGTTTCAGAAATGCTTTGTATTTAGAGTGCAATTACTGTGAATTTTTACAAGCAAAAAAAAGAAAATACTCTTTTATGAATGCATTTTTCTAAAGTGCATGCGCTTTGGGTGATCTTGTGTTTTTATGCTGTGCAGGTTTGTGTTGTTTAAATGTGTGTGTGCTGCTACTCTAAATTAAAGGATGTGAGGAAATATTGAGAACCTCTATTTCTACAGAGATCAGTTTTTGAGTATTCTAACATCATAACAGGTTTTCTAACCGTCTCTGTTGTGCTGTGTTGATGAATCTGAGTCTGACATGCGGGCTTCCTTTTGCTGCTCTCCCCTCAAAGGCTGTTATGTTGGAAAATCAAACCCAAAAAAATTACAGAATAAACAAACACAAACTGTTAAAACAAACTGCAACCTCGCAAATGGGATCATTGTTCAGTGCTGATGACGGTTTGCCTACAAATCTGTGTTTTTCTGAAATCCTGGTTCGCTCTTCGACTCAATTTGTATTTTGTGTGTGCTGGAAGACAAATGCAGCTGCTTTGTGTGAATCTACCAAGGTCAGATAATGAAGCTCAAATTCATTTACATTTTTCTAGCTTTTGGTTCTGTTATTTTTTACAGCTTTTGCACCCAAAGCTAGATATGAATACAAATGCTTTCATGGAAACTAGGACCTGTATTGCTTTATAATTGGCACACGAAGGTAGAAAAGGAAGCATGAGTACCAAGCAGAGAAAGAGAGAGAGAGAGAGAGAGAGAGAGAGAGAGAGAGAGAGAGAGAGCACTGTGCAGTATGCTGCTGATCCATTTCTGTCTGAGGGGTAGTTACTTAGCCAAAACTCTGTCAGCCTTCAATAATGGACTTCAGTGCAGGAGGTTAAATGTAGCTAATCTAATGAGTCAATGCCTGGACAATGTAAACAGTGGTCTCGGTTCTACTCGCAGTTCTCCTCTGCCAAAATAGTGAAGCAAAATGTGGTAACAAAACACAACGACCTTCACCTGGCCTTTCAATAGATTTGTACTCACTGAAAACCTTCAATAGCACCTAAGAAGATAAACCCTCTGTTGCATGGTTCAAGTAGTTTGACACTCACAGAGTTTTGTCACTTTTTTAGATTTTTTATTGCTTGTACTCTTTAAGCTGAAAGGTGAGAGTTAAGTCCTCTGACAAATCAGACCTTGCCTTGCTTAGTAATAGATATAGAATGTGGTGGAAATGAGAAATGGCCACACATTAAAAACCACACTAACATTTGTGCAGGTTTTGATGGTAGTGAAGCTTAAATCTGACACTTCTAAATCTGCAGAAATCACACAGCAACGGTGCCGTTTCCACCAATACAGCTTTAATCTTTCAATTATCAAGTTTTTTGTAAAATTGTTGTTTTATGTTTTTGTTTCATAGTGAATGTAGGGCTGACATTTTCTAATGGCTGCACAGTGAACATTTTTACTGCTCCAGGCTGCCTTCTGGGTCTTTCTCTGTACCAATTGTTCTAGCCCAGGTTCATGCATTAGATGGAGTAACCCCATCAGACTTCTTTTATGTCAGGCACAGCGGCCCGCAGGTGACAGTAGCTGAATTATGAAAATGTAAAAATTTAATAGCTATTGCTGATTACTGGAGACATTCTCCAGATATGCTCCTTGATTTTAGCATTTGTATTTCTTCATCATTTGAACTTTAAAAGCCATGTTAGCCCTGAGACCAATTAATTCTCTTAACACAGACAAGCACACACACACGTTGTAAATGCTGCAAGCACCACCTGAGTGGTCAGCATTATGGAAATAAAAAAAACTAATTTCTAAACAGTGCAGTTTTGTTCTAAATCACCCAATTTAATTTGATTTGTGGTTTATTTTTTATGACAGATTTAAATAGCATTGGCATCTTTTCCTCAAAATGTTAGTAAACCTCTTATCTCCCAAATAAAAGAGACAAATAAACTGAGTGCAGGTTTGTTTACTTTCCACTACCTCCCAGTCTGTCATGATGCAAGCAGACACACTGTCTGTTCAGCCGTTGTTCTGAGGACGTTGTTTATGAGACTGTGTGTGCTGCCAGATGCTGCATTGTAATTGAAAGGAAACCGTCTGGACTCTCCTTCCTCCTCCTGCTGCTGCTGGCACTTCAGGAATGTTCAGTCTAAGCGGAGCTTTACTGACTCATTTATTTATACACTCTCTTTTTTGTTCCCTCTGTCTCTCCACATATTTTCTCCTCATGGTACTATTTGTTTCACTCAACTTCGTCCCCATTTTGAACCTTTTGCAAAATTTCTAAACTTTGTAAATTTATGGCCTAAACAACAGAGGATTTTCCAGTTTGTTTGGCATGAAATCATCCCAATACACCCATATTATTCATCTGTGCTTACATCAGTCTTATCTTACACCACACCCAATGATTGAAGTTCTTTGGCGGTGGGATATATGAGACAGCAGTGGGTTATATAAATAAAAAAACACAGACAAACACACTCATAATTGCAAGTAACACTTTTGCACAGTCACTTGCAGTTGGCAAACACACCTGCAGATGCAAACAACCGCTGTCTTCTGTATGGTTACCATGGCGATATCGAGCTACATCCTCCTCCACTTTCCTGAGTGGCGGCGATCGCAAGTTGTGGGAAACAGAGGTGAGACGATGATCATGGAGACAAAGAGGAGGGACACGAGGAGGAATGTGTTGGATTGAGACACGCACGCACGCACGCACACACGCACGCACGCACGCACCATCACCTCTGCAATGACAAGGCAGCAGTGCCATTCACTGCCAGCTAATAACAGATGCATTTCTCCTTTGTTTCACAGTAGCCTTTGGTCATTGCTGAAGTGTCACATGTGACTCATGGATTGAAAGCAGGCATGAAGGGAAATGATGACAAAACAAAGCCATGATGTGGTTTTCCACTTGATGTTGTGTAAAAAATGCTGTAAAGCCTGGTTAGGTGCATTGTTTAAAAATAAGTGCCATCTGAAATATTGCATCTGTAAAGTCAGAGATCCAGGAACAGTCTTTTAGTTACAAGCTGTTTTACTCAATATTTTACTATAATAAAGCATCAAACGAAAGTGTGACAAACCCACAGAGAATTATTAACTGAATACTCAGTTTACCTGCCTGTAGTAGTATTTTTCTGCATCTTGTTTTGGTTTTACAGCCCACAACCTCACTGTTTTGGTTTAGTCTTACAGCTCCGTCATCCTCAGATACAGATCCAGATGCAGGCAGCTGTTTTTAGCTTGAACAGCTCCAGCAAACTCAGCATAAACAACATGCCCATCACAAAACATTAAACAGACAAAGTTAGAAATGACAAACATTGTAGAGCAGCTGGAAAGACAAGTATTTCCATGATTTGGTGAAGAGTGAAACAGAGATTTAAGAAAAGTGGATATTGGTATTGTTTTAACCAGACGGGCAGAAAAACAGTCATCGAGTGAGGAGCAAAAGCTTATTTGAGTAACCCTTTAACCACTGCATTTGATAAACTAATGAAAGAGCTAAAAAAATATGTTTAGTTCCAGTAGACAGTAACACACACAGGTACATTTTCTTGCTTGTCCAGGATAAACACACACTGCACACAGAACAGCTCGCTGCAGGCTGGATCTGTCTGACTGACAGGTGACAGCAACACCTTTTTGGATTTCCCATCAGCAGACCAGGTTTTGTTGACAGGCTGTAGTGACAGAGGTCGATGTTGGTGGAGAAAAAGTGCAGATCTACTGTTGGCATGGAATGAGTTATCATGAAAACCTGTCCCCAGGAGCTTTCTTAGTCAGTATATTTGTGCATCAGCTTCCCTGTGTGTTGTTTCTCTGTGTGTGTGTGTGTGTGTGTTGTTTCTGTGTGTGTGTGTGTGTGTGTGTGTGTGCATGTTTGCTGCTTACATGTCTGTGTGGGATTCTTGCGAGGCAGCTCTATTTC
>JAQMCX010000032.1:10052049-10097409 GCA_029814765.1 Acanthurus leucopareius
GTGTGTGTGTGTGTGTGTGTGTGTGTGTGTGTGTGTGTGTGTGTGTGTGTGTGTGTGTGTGTGTGTGTGCATGTTTGCTGCTCACATGTCTGTGTGGGATTCTTGCGAGGCAGCTCTATTTCTCTGACAGCAGGCCTTTTGTGTCTACATTGTCCTGAGCTGCTGCAGGTAATTTCCCCACCTATTGTCCCTTTCCACACTGCCAGAAACTATAATTTGGCTCTAACCAAGCGAGAGCAGTACATCTCTGTTGAATGCCGCCTCAATCGGAGTGAGACAACTCTGGCAGTGAAGGACGGCTGGAGCGTGTAATGGTTTGGAGACTTGTAAAACTGTGCTGCAACTGGGAAGACTGGGCCTGTAAATGGAGATACCCGGAGCAGCACTAAACCAAATACACACTCCTGAAAGTGTGTTTCGTGTGAGGCTGCTGTTTAGGCAGCTGTTGCCTGTAGTCAGATGTGTAGAGACACATCAAACATTGTCTTTTGTGGTTGAGTTGTGTCACTGCATGTCACAGTGAAGTAATGTAAGAGGTTGTGATTGCTGGCTCACAGGCTCTGCACTAAAACGATGCAGTGCTTTGACAAACAGCAGTTCATCTTCCAGCAAGGCTGACATAGTACAACATCCCTGACAGCTGGCTGTGTTTCTGCCGCTGTCAAAGGGGAAAAAAAAGAGAAGAGGGAGCGTGCGTCTTTGATTTTGATGTATTTGTTTTTGTTTGCCTGGCCTCATGCATCCACGTGCTGGGCTCATTAAACTCGTTCCAAAGTAATTTTTTTAAGACTATTGTGGTTTTATGAAAATATGTGTATTTCAGTAAGATATATACTTGTGGAAAATACCAAGTTTGCATCCAATGGCAACATTGTGGTGTAGAAAAGTGATGGCTGCGTATGTGGCTGAATTCCTGGCGGTGTTACAGTTAGCAGTGGCAGAGAAGGGTGAGTGGCTCTGGCTCCTTCAAGCCGGAGTTGCACCAAACCGCTGTGAGCATTTGTCTGTCTCTCTGCATTCAGCCAGAAACTGCAGCCTGTCCAACAGGAGCAGCAACAGGAAACTGTAGACTGGATTAATGTGGGAGGCGAGGACAAAAGCCAAGGATGGGAGTCATGGAGTTTGGTTTGTGTTTCGTCAGAAGCTTTGGAACAATGTTTGGAGGTTTGGGTTTAAATGAGCCACAGTGAGGACCGGAGGTATGACGGGAGCCAGAGTGCTGTTGTGTTTCAAATTTGTGTTTGAATATGGAAATATATCTGATGTGTGTCAGTCAGAGGATGAACCTCCTCCTCTCCAGCAACAATACATTCCACCTTGGTGGTCTGTGAAACTCCCCCTCCTGCTCTGTCTGGCAGTTTGTCTTGTTAATGAGCTGCGTGTTCATTTATACTCTCTTCATTTTTACAGTTGGACTGATTAGAAGGCCACAATAAACAGAAACCACAGGAGAGTTGTCTAACAGGAGTTAATGGGCCACTGAGGGAGTATGTGGTTTTGAAGGCGGGGATGTTGTAACCGCTACACCTTCCCTGAGCTTTCGCGGCTCTTTAAGTAGACCTGTTTAAGAATTATAATCACAAAGTTTCCATTCTGAGTTCGCATGTCCCTTTGGTGTGACTGTAGATTTTTTAGGTTTGTTTGAAAATAATATACAAATAGCACAAACTCACAAGAGACCGAGCCTGGATGAGCTATAAAGAAAACATACAAGAAAACACTATGTGGTGGCTCGTATGTGCGCTGAGAATACATCTGTGATGACTACCAGGGCGTGATTTGTTTGAAAAGCAAGGGGAATTAAAAGATGAATAGCGGTTTGTCATTTTCTTTCAACTGTCTCTTTGTTTCTTTCTATGCAAAATTGGAAAGGCACCAAGTAGAAGAAACACAACAATAAAATTGACAATATGTCAAAATGAAGTTGGGAATACAATCGACAGGAATATCAAAAGAGTTTTGGGGCATTGTGTGCAGTGTAACCTACTTTAATGTGGTGGCAGTGTAAGAGAACATGCAGCTACATTAATATGATATGAACAGAGTATTTGCATTTCTCTGACAGGCGTCAGTTCAAAGACTTTTGTCTGAAGTTTTTCTCTCCTCCTCTTTAGAAAGCAGCGTTCACGAGGGAAGCACCGGCAACGACAATGATGGCAGCATCTGTGGCAGCGACTCCGCCTTCTACAAGCAGAGTGAAGGTGAGAGATGTGGTGATGAACGGCAGCCTTTTGTGGCGGCGCAGATGGGCAATTTCAGCCGCAATTATAATCGACATTATCTTTCTCACTCCATTGTTGTTTCTTGCTTGCTCCTTTTCCACCATATCAATTTTTTCATCTTTTTTTAATCCCTTTTTTCCATTTTCTTCAAGGCTGAGCTTTTATGTTTATTGCTCATTAATTGTTGCCTGGACAAACAGAGGCCATTCTTTAAAGTGCATGTGTGTACCGAGGGCGGTTGGTGACATCAGTGTTATACAGAACTGAAGTGACAGGCTTCTTTTGGTCATTTAACTGCACATGAAAATTCACTCAACACACAAACATCAATGCACTGGATAGACACAAGACTGCTGACATGCCGTCTCACACAAATACGCACACTCAAACACAGATAAAATAATTGCCTCCTACACACAACAGACAATACATTTAGGCACAAATACACACACCTACATATGCAAACAAATGTGCAAATAACCAAAAGGCCCTGACGTAATGATAAAGCTAATTTCATTTGTTTGCCTGTAATTATGACTTGTTTTTGCAGTGATCAAGATCTGCCATTTAGATAATGGCAGCCTGCAAACATACCCACTGTTTGTATGTGTGTGTGTGTGTGTGTGTGTGTGATCTGGCTTTTCATTAGACTGCAGCGTTCAAATGGACACTTAATACAGCGCTGCATTGTTTTATACTGTGCTGTTCTATTTGAGGGAATTTCCTTTTTTCTATTGTCTGTTTTTGTTTTTTCTTTTCTTTTGTCACAAGTTATTTATATAAGAAATATAGATTCAAGCTTTTCCTTTGGCTATATGGTTATACATAGAAGAAACATTTTAATAAAGCAAAGGTTCCTTACATTTTCTGCCTTTGAAAAGAGCAGTCCCTCAATTTATGTCGCCCGTACGTGTCACTGTAACACTGTCTCAGACCTTTTTTAAAAATATCCAAATTGATGCAGCAGAAGCAGGGATTTAAGCTTTTTTATTCCACCCATTCTTCTCTCTTGTCAAAATCTGGTGCCTTTTTTATTCACAGTGTAGCTCGACCTTTGACAGTCCCGTCGGAGAGTCGAATGTGTTATGTTAGTTTAGGCTAATGTAGCTTCAAACCTCCAGCACATGTGAGGCGAAGACTACAGAAGTCTGATTTCATCACTTGGTCTTAACATACCCACAGAGATTGTTTTCTTTGTCAAACTTGCAGTCTTCAGTCCCAAGCAACACTCTTTGCAGCCCCCTCAGGAGCCACCAAAGGTTTTGCAACTTATTTTCACATATGCAGTTTCACTTCCCAAGACAAACAGACTTTTGATGTGTAAAATCAGCGGAGATCCCGTTTAAGAAGGAGTATTTTGTGTGCTTGTGAGCCTTTGTCACAGCTTTTCTTTTTCCATTAAAGAGTAAGTTTTCACTTTGAAATCAAAAGACTGTTTTACTTGAATAGTAGGAGGTTCCAAGATTTCCAATACTGATCCTAAACAGAATGCTGCACAGTAATATGCAAGTATCACAGCTCTGGACACAAGTGATGAGCCTGTATAACCCAATATAAGATTTAGGTCGTCCAAGCCTTTAGACAGAGATCCTCACAGATTTTGACACATTGCTGTTTTTGCTTGGAAGTCAGGAAACTACAAATACATGCTTACATATCCAATCAATCATCTCATGATCCTTCAGATTTATCTTGTGAAGTGTTGTCAGAGGTTGTCATCTCAAGGTTGGGAACCATCAGGCAAGAGAAGGAGTGAAAGGGAGGGGATGATGGGGTGTTGTCTAGATGTACGGTCTCAGATATCTTTCTGTGTTTGATATTAGGACACAGTATGGCAGAGACGCTCACAGTCGCCCTGCGTGTCGCTGAGGAGGCTATAGAGGAGGCCATCGCTAAGGCAGACGAGTTCAGTGACAGCTTGGTGAGAAAACCTGCTGTTTCTTTTCTTCTTTTCTCTTTCTCTGTCCTTCTTTTTCAATTTGTTCTTTATTACTCTTTTATTCACTCCAGCTTTCTCTGTCATGGCCTCTTAACTCTCTCCTCTCCTCTTGGTCTCGTAATCAGCAGGATGCAGTCATGGGTTTTAACTGAGGCGTCTGCACAGACCCTCTTTTGGTAATTCCCAGTCGCTTTGAACAGAATATATGTGTGTGTGCGTGTGTGTGTGTATGTGCAGGAGAAGCAGAATGAGGCTCGGTATCTGCGGGACCACAAAGAGGAGCTCATAGAGGAACTTGCCACAACCATCGTACAAAAAGTAGGTTGAGTACGAGTGCGTTTTATTTTTGCATGTTTATTTTCCACTTACCGTTGAAAGCTGGTAATTAACCTCATTCAAATGTAAAAAAGCACACTAGAAAATGAAAAAGTGATACATCAAGCACAGTCCAACCTCCATCTACTTTTTGAGACTTTCACCAAAAGACTAATAAAATATTGGAGAAAAGCATCGCCATTGAAATTAATGATCGATAGAGAGATGGCGCAGAAAATTAGGAAGTTAAAGTAATTTTCTTCTTTTGAAACTGGGATTATGGGACTATTTGAGAAAAGGGCAGAAAGTCTTTGAATGTAATATTTTAGTTCAAATTATGATTCAAATGACAGCCGCTTTAGTTTTAATTATCTCTTTTAATTACATAGTGAGCAGAGGAAGAGTTTGCAGTTGTTTGATTGCTTTGCAGTTTTAATTAACGTTCGCTGGCCGTCAAATCTTTGAAGGTGAAAATTAAAAAAATATTTTTTTATTGCTTTACTTTGAGGGTTTTGGTGCATAATATTGCATGGAAATTCAAGTGGAGACTGGATTATTGGTTTTAAAGTTTCATTTTAACAAATTATTTATGCCTGTGGTTATAATCACATATTATTTCATAAATAAAGCTTGTCATATGATTTGACACACAGCTGCTCTCTCATTTAGTCTTCTTTCACTTTCTTTTTCTTCCCCTTTTTTTTCCTTTTCAGATCATTCAGAGGAGGAAGCGCTCAGAGATGCAGACAGAGTATGACTTTGTCTGGCCTCAGCCTCAGTCTTTGATCCAGCCCAGTGAACTGCCGTCTCCGTCTCAGCCTCAAGCTTCTTCACAAGGACCACAAGACCCCCAAAAAGCCTCCTACTCCCTCTGGGTCAGTCTCTTCTCCACGCAAATGTTGAAACTCAAAAATGCCAGCCGTATCCAGAGAAGTCGAAACGAAGCTGTCCTGTCTGTGGGTGTAAACTGCTGAGTCTTAACCAGAGGGATTTGCTTCTTTATTGAGCATCATGTGTTTATAGAAGTGTGGTTTGGTTTTTCCAGTGCACAAGTTGTACATTTCTCACTTCACTTGGCTTCACATAGAGTATAATGATCCTCTGTTCATGTTTGTGTGCGAGTTCCTTGGGTGGACCAGCCATTGTCATTGAGCTTGCCAAATTCAAGAAAACACAGGAATGTTGTGTTTCGCAGGACATCACTGTAACAGTTCAGTAGCATCAGCCACATGTGCAGTGATGGTATGGTCTTGTTTAGGTCTCTTTCTTTGTCTGCTGGTCTTGTAGCAGTTTCATCTAAAGCCTGTGGTGAACAGCATGACACCAGTGAAACTGTGCACGCACAGTCCTTGTATAAAGTCATGATATTTGCAGGATTTTGATGCTGTTCTGGATCCATATGCTCACTAAAAGTAATTAATTTAGAAGATTGTTTGGCACTTGCTGCTTTTTGAGTTTCACTTACTGTGTGTTTTGCCTTTTTCCTTGACATTATGGGTAAATAGACCACCAATCAACAAAATAGACCAACAGGTGCATGGCTAAAAGCTCTTTTTCCACTGTTTGATGTGTTTAACAACCCATTTCCTCATTAAGGAGGCAAAAGAAAAGCATGAGAAGTATTTTAAATGTGATTAGAAGCATGAATGAACCAATTATACTCGATATCTGACTACACCAGAAGAAAATCCAAAAACAACTGTTTATCCAGCATTTTATCAAAGAGAGCATTTAACAATATTTGCTGATTAAATAATGGTTGCACAGATATAGTACACACAGGGATACGTACACATAAATCAGCAATGTACACACACCTGGCAGTGGGAAGCACCACCTCTCAGCAGGGACTCAAGGAGATTTGTCATCGTCCCATGTGCGAGAGAAGCATCAAAGCTGCGCTCCCTGGGCGTCACCATTCTGTTTCTCGCTTTTTCACTCAGCTGAGATCAAAGCCCCGTGAAATACGCAGGGATCTTCCTCAACTGCTCGGCCCACAGTGGGAAGGGCTCTGTTTATCAGCTCTCTGCAAACAAGACGCAGTGCATGCAGATGTATTGCCTTAACACCGATGCTTTGGGTAATCTTAATGATGCAGCCCACCCATACTGAGAACTTATGTGTTTTCTCTAATTCTTCTGTAGCCTACTAGAGTCCGCACTTGAATGTGTATGTGCCTACATCAGTCCCTTCTCTTGGATATTGTTTAAGGTTCACAGATTCAATTGTAGTGTGAGTTTGTGCACATTTCCACTTTCATCCACCGTGGAGCTGCATCTACAGCTTCATCCCATCATGACATACAGTTCCAAGTTTATTGCACAGTTTATTGACTCTAGAGTATAAGAAAAAATCCCATTAATCCAGCCAGAGAGCTTAACCAGATTACTCTGTCTCAAACATATATTTGTTTCTTGTCAATCAGAGGTCTGGAAAAATGTCCTAATTTTGGAGATATTTTCTTACAAAGATGATTCTGTGATGGTTGCTTAAGCTATCCCCAGCATACTTGAGAAACTTGTGGAGCCTCTGCTGTCTGGCTAGTTTTTTAGTTGTTTTCTAGCTCCACCTGCTGATCAAAGTGTTGACTTACAGCTACAGTGCAGATTTCTGCCCAAACAGAAAGTAAACCAGCCAGATGGACCAAGTGCTCTGCTTCATATTATGTAATTTCTATATGTGGAAATTATATGTGACTGTTCCTGGCTGTAGTGTTGCTGTTTCTGTCCAAGCAGTAATAATTTCGTCTGATGCTTCTTTGACTAAGAAACTGTCTTCAGGGTCTGCTTAGACTCAAGTGAGCAAGAACAAATTGGATTAAATTTAATATTTTCAATGGCTGCCAAACATCTGTCTCACACCTGCTTGTGTGTTGAATTCTGTGTGCTTGCAGCGCTCCCGCTCAGCGTTCTCCCTCACCAGTGACGACTCCCCAGACAAGGGTCCAGAGGAGGAGGGCGCCGGGGCCGGTGGAGGCTTGCAAGACTACGCTTCTCTCAAGAGGGAGGGCAAGGCCACGTCTCTACCCAGCTGGAAGAGCGTCGACCGTCTGGACAACTCCAGTAAATATCACACTCACAGACTCTATTAAATGTCAGTTTGCTTGAGCGGTTTTTCATTCAATTCCTCCCGATCCAAGTACTGATGCAGATGCAATTGTGTATTTAATTTGCTATTGGAAACCAGTTTGCATCAATCAAAGCATTTTCTGCTAGTATCTTAAAGAAGCAATGCACGCTACAGTCAAACATTTTAAGACAGAACCACAGTGTCTTTCAGTTTCAGTAATGCATAGAAGTAATGCCTTGTGGAACTTGACCGTAAATTATTTTAACTTCTGTCCTTCCTGCACTGTAACTCAAAGGATGTTGCATGTGTAAGGTGAAGATTAAGGCAACATTTTCCTTTGTTGTTTTTTTTGAGATAATGGGAATCTAAGTTATAGTTATGTATTTTTTTATTGTTTTGTTTTATCTTTTATATATGATGTCAGCTTTATTATACCACTTGAAAGTAGCTCTCTTAATGCTCACCCCCAGTGGCTTAGAGGATGACAATAAAAAGTTATTAGTGTTGTAATGGATGGATAACAGTGACTGTGGTTGCTTGGATCAAGTTTTTAAAGATGTTAAGTTTTTTTGATGGCAAAAAAAAATTTGAGTCCATTTATTTTGTCAAAAAATTCTGCTTTTGCTGCTGTGACTGTGCTTATGATACAATTTTAGATCAATTTTACATAAAAACATGGATTGTGGAGAAGTTAATCTCACACTCTTAAAGTATTGATGTTAAATAAATGGGTCACAGAGCCTATCCAAAGAGTAAAGTACAGTAAGAGTTTGTTTTTCTAAGCCTCCTGCTGTTGCTGCTTGTTCTTCCAGGTGCATCCTCAGTTCTCCAGAGCCCAGACGGTAACTGGATCGCTCTGCACAGCTCGCAGCTGTCTCGACCCAGCCTGCTCACCAAGAGGAAGAGCCTGGTGTTCAGCGTGTTGGAAAAAGAGTCTGGCGTTGTCTCGGCTTACGACGAGATGGGATCAGACTCCGAGGAGAACGATGAAGGCGGCTGGGCCTCGGCGCTGCGACAGTTTCGGCGCAAACTGTCTGATGAGACTTACTACACAGACTCGCAGCACGACCCGGAGTGGACATACACCCAGCACCTTCCCATCACATCGCCGTCTTCTGGCCAGTACACCAACACAGAGACTCTCAACTCAGACTCAGAGGCCTCATCTGTGCTGTCTGCATGTCCCCGTAAACCTCCCAACAACCTGCTGAGGAAGAAAGGGCCCACGGACACACACCTGCACCCTCATCACCAGCAGCTCTACCAACAACACCTTCACCAGAACTTCTCTCCTTATCCTCTACATTCAGAGGCCCTGGATGTGAACTTTAACCCAAAGGTGATTTCTCATCAAACTGTCATAAAGTTTTGATTTTTCTCTACAGCAATGTTGATGTAAATATCATGTTTCATGTTACAAGATGAGATAAATTTACCGTGACTAATTTTTCTTATATTAACTGGCTAGACATGGAATATCATCATATCTGCATGAAAAACAAATAGGAAAAGTAGGAAATTAGAAATACTTTAAAGCACTTTAATTTTTCAGCAGTCATTAATTACAATATCAGATTTTTAAAGTGGTGCATCAGTTGGTTTTTAACCTTTTAGTCGGTAGAGATGAAGCTAGTTTGCAGTTAGTTCAGTCTAGCGGTTCAAACCTCAGGGTCAGGCTCCTCCAAAGAGCCACATGATGTCTGATTTGTCATGTAATCATTTAATAATATATATTTTTTGTACTTTCTCTTGAATCTTTTTTGTTTTGTGAAATAATGGCTAATTTATTTTCTTTGAAACTCTAATGGTAATTCTAATTAAATCATGTTCCAGCGAGACACCTCTTTTATATGTTACTCAAAACTGCACTTGACTAAATATACGTTGTTGCTGTTCTCAGGTGATGGGTGACAGCAGCGAGGCAGAGGAGAGGCAAAGTGACCCGATTAGAAGATCACGGCGGCGCAGGAAAAGCAAAAGAGAGTCATCAACAGAGCAGAGCAGGCCTGGAGCTCAGAGCCACGCTCAGTCTATCTACCCATTAGTACAGGTAAGTCATGAGCTTTGTAATTGTAGTGATCTGAGGAATTACTGTAGACAATAAATGTCTGAACCTCTGTCTCCTCACTTAAGGAGAACAGTGGTTTTCTACTCAATGCCCTTCTGAAGAAAGGTTTAAGTGAGGAGCAGTCAGCACCTGACACTACGCCAATGGCTGCAGCTGCACAAGAAGCCTTTAAATTAGATGCCATGACACCCGAGCCAGAGGACTTGGACACAGTGGCCCCAAACTCAGCAGCTCCCAGCCCTCCACAGCCTCAGTCTCTGGCTCCGGGGTCCCAGCGCTCACCTAGCAGCTCAAGGTCTGGAGACCAGCTGGAAGAGGAGCTACGATCCAGACTCAGCCAGCTGGTCAGCCGTGCCAACAGCAAAGACAGCAGCTCATCTGAGGAGGACTGCGCGAAGCGGCCTAAGGACAAACTGAACGACAAAGAAAGTGACAGACAGAGAGAGAAGACAAGGCCGAAAGACACGGAAAGAGAAAGGCTGAGAGCGAGTGACAGGTTACGAGAAAGGACCAGCATTAAGGAAAGAGACAGAGCAAGTGAAACAGTGGAACAAGTGAATGGACAAGAGGTGAAAAGAAGCGAGAGACTAATGAAGAGTCTTTCATTGAGAGAGGAGGGAAGAGTTAGGGAAAGACGGTTGGAGACAGGAGTGGGAAGTTTGGAGGGGACGGTAGAAGACCCAGAGCAAAAGAGAGGTGATAAAAGAGAGCCGAACAGACAAAGTAAGAGACACCATAAAAGAGATGTGGAGAGGGATGCAGAGCAAAGAGGAGGAGTGAGGAGGAGTGGATCCAGCGCAAGCTCCCCTGCTATAACACCTTCTTCTCAGGAGGGGGTGCTGTCAGACAACCAGGTAAGGAGATCAATAGATAATACAGTAGATGTAATATCACCATTCACTGTCTGCTTTAGTCTCTGTCCTGTTTAGTCAGTATTATATGTCTGTCTGCCTTTTGATATATCTATTTTTGTTAATTTCTTATTTCATCCTCAACTACTCGTCATCATCTCACTCACGTGTCTGATCCTTGTATTTATGTGTCAATCACTTTTGTCCTTCTCTGTGCCTCATCTCGTGTTTTCCCTCTTTCTCTGTGCTTCTCTTCTTTATTTGGCTTGTTTGTGTGTTTCTATTTCTGTGTGTCTGTGCGTCTGTGTGTGTGTGTATGTGTGTGTGTGCACGTGTCAGGAGGGACAGTATGACTTGGAGCAACAGCAGAGGCTTCAGTTGCTCTCCTCTCTTTTACACCAGGTGAGATATCAGCTGGAAAGCAAAGGTATACTGTGATATCCTGTGCAGGATACCACACTTAAGGGCAAACAACTTCAGTCAAACCTTTGTTTGTGCACATCTAACCTCACACACATGAAGTACCCACGTACACACTCACATAAAATGTCTTAAACATGCTTCAACATGCATTTGTTCTGACTAAATACAGTATAGCATTTACATGCCATATAAATGCTCAGGAATGTTAGTACAAAATATGTGTTGGCTGGATATGTGTGTGTGTGTGTGTGTGTGTGAGTGTTCATGCTGATGTCACTTTTGCTCGTAGTGTATTTTCCTTATTTCTACTGGTAATGAAGCTTTGGCCATTTAAAGTGCATCGTAAGTTGTGATTAGCAGAAAACTTTGCAGCTGTCTGAACATAAATTGTAACCTTTTTGCTTCAAGTATCTTAAAACAAAACAACAAAGTCGTATTTATCAATTTCCTGCTTTTTTGTGGTTTTTAAGAATCAAAATGGAAGGCATTCATCACAAGAGAGCTGAAGAATTATTTTTTTCTCATTATGAAAAGACTCAACAGGTCAAAATGGAAAGATACAACAATATTGCATCTGTGCTTCAACTACAGCTATCACTTTTTGCACTTATAACCATAGGTGAATACTGTGCAACAGGTCCGGCTCTTTTATATGGAAGTTGCATTATGCAGAATGTAAGAAATAAGAAATGAGTAGTAACACACACACACACACGCACAAACACACACTCTTGGACACACACACACTTGTACATGCATTTATGAGCTATCTGAAGCGTGTGGGTCGATGTTGGTCATTAGCCAGACTCATTATAAGGGCTTCTTTGAGTCATGTTTGTCTCTTACAATATGTATGACACATGCACTGGTGTGATCTATTTCTGTCAGTTTTCACTGCTCCCATTGAAACCTTCCAGGCTCATTTAGTTTGATGTGAATAAACTAAAAAACGCATGCGAAAGACTGTGATATTTGTGTTTTTTAGTTTTTATTTTGCATTTATATTAAATTTACACCATTTTAAAGATGTTTCTAGAACTTTTTAAGTGTTCTACACCTGTCAGTGCAAAATGATGATGAATTGTAAGTATGATGATTCACCTTGTTAATTTGCTGCCTGCTATAGTGAGTGTCTAATGTGTAGGAAAAAAAACAAGTAAACAAGGGAACTGATTCTGCACAGCTTAGTTTTTCCTGTCCCAATGTGCCAATTAACACCATACATTTGCAACGGTTCAATAGATTTAGATTAATACCAGTATAAAATAAAAGCTGCTTCACTAGGGGATAACTCTCACTAGCAAGAAGGTATTTCCTCAAATTAAATATCCATCATTAGAAAAAGCTGTTGAAAGATAAAGCAGTTTGGTAAAAATAATAATAAAAAAGACAAAACATACACGTGGAAGTAAAACAACCATGATGAAAAACTAAGTCCCACAAAGAAAGACAAAACACTTATAGGAAGACGCAAAACGACCACAAAGAGACACAAAGACTGCAAATGATGCAATGTTATCATCTGCTGTAGTTTTGAGTCTCTTTCTGTGTGTCTTGTGCCCGTGTAGGAGGGGTAGGGGACATTTTTTTATAGCTTGATCCTGGTACCTCTTGTGTCATTTTCCATGACAATTGACTATATGGAGTTACAAATATCAACTGTTAAAGATAATATTTGTAGTAATATTGCTAATAACATGTCATTTTAGATTATTTAAAGAAGCAGGACTTCTTATTTGGGTCTTGACACATATTTACTTGCAAATGTGTTCCACCTTTCAGACTTCCTCATATTAAAGTTTCTGAAACTGATACTGCTATCAACTAATATAATTCAGTAAATGCATTTCCATTTCAAGCATTTCATATTTTCTCTACTTACATTATAATTCCATTTTAATATGGGAATAACTAGTTCTTTAATGGGAACTAAATGTACATAATTTATAATTTCAACAGCAGTGAGAAAAGTGTGTGTGTCATTATGTTTGATCTGCATGTTGATGGCCTGGTTCTTTGGAGTGGATGAAAACATCAGACTCTTCAACAAACATCTATTTTTCAATCGATTGACTTAAGTCAATATCTCAGACTGTCCATCTCTGCCTCTCATTCTTTTTGAGATTACTGAAAGGTGATTAAGAAAAGATAAGAGGTGTGATGTCCTTCTTCTCTCATAATGCGTTATCTTGTCTTAACCAGAAAGTTATCCCTCATCTCCTCCTCCTCCTCCTCCTCCTCCTCCTCCTCCTCCTCCTCCTCCTTCTCCTCCCTACCAACCTCATGTGTCACCAACTAAAGCTCTTCCTTTCAGACTGTAACACTGGATCAATACACTTCCAATCCCACTGATCAAAGCTTCAGCCAGTGATTCATTCATTATTGAATTTCATCTGTCTCTCTTCACTGCCCTTTTCTTTTCCTGCTTTGTGTTTTCATCAATCAAGTAAAAAAAAACAAGCGGCTTTCTCTACTGGGCATCTTCGCCACTGAATTATTATTCGTCTCATTCAGCCTGAATTTAAAAACAAGCTTGGTTTTGGACGAACAAGCTGCTCCAGTTAATGGAGACCATGACTGGCAGTAAACCCAGTGACTAATATGTTCCAAAGGGTCTCGATGTGGCAGAGAGAAATCTGCACAAACTGATTTTCCATTCATTTCTAAATTAACTACATTTGTGACATATTATCACTTTTTTTGGAAATGTGTGCACCAATTTCAGAAAGATCTAAAATAAAATATTATTTTTCCATCAGCATATCCAGTATAATATAATTTTAGATGTAGGATGTAATTTAAATCTGGTTCCTGTGGAAAATGTGAAGATGATTAATTTCCTGATGCCCAAGTTGCCAAAATAAATGACCAACTTGATATCCTGCAGCTCACTTTTTCATTGGACTGCACAGTAGCAAGAGTTATTTTTTCATGGCAACATTTTAATCTGAATACAGCCTTAAGAATAAAAGATCAGTCTTTCATCTGGCTTTGCCTTGCAACCTTCTTCACTTCCTTTCCTTCTCCTCCTTCTCCTCCCCCCTCACCTCTGTATTTCTCACCTCTGACTCTTTGTTGTGCTCCTGATTGTACCTCAGCTCTTAGCTCAAACATGTGTGGACATGCTCATTCACATATCTAATTAGGTGACAAAGAGAATGAGAAATATGTGTGTATTTGTTACCTGCACAATGTACCTTTAGAAAAACACATCAGCTTGAGCACATGAGGTTGAGGTGTTGATGCAAACACAAACCTTTTAGGTTCAGTTAATTTGCCCACCTTCATTTGAAATGATAATTTTATCAGTTTATTTGCTCCCCTTGTGATTTATTTCCCCACACATCTGTGACTGAATGATAATATTTGGTTATATCCCCATTTTATATCATTAAGCTACAGGCTCTTGTTTTATCCTTAATGTGGTGTTTACAGATTTTATATAAAGGAAAGTATTAAGTTTTTTTGATCCCAGTGTCTCTTAAGTGTTTTTTCACGCTTTAAATCAAAACAGTTTAAAATTTTTGCCTCTTCAAGCCATCCGCCTAAATCCTTTCACAATGTGTCACACATGTTATTGACTGCTGAACTCTGTGTGTGTGTCTTCTTAAAACGAAGCAGAAGTACTCGGCGGCCTCTCTCTGCAGCATCACCACTGAGGTGCTGAAGGTTTTGAACGCCACAGAGGAGCTGATCGGTGAGGCAGGAGGTGAGAGTTACACCCCATCAGAGTCCATGAGTGCCTCTCCCATCTCCAGCAGCTCCGAGACCCGCAGGCTGGACCAGAGACTGACCAAGATAGAGGAGAATGTAAGCTAAAGAGCACTGTAGCATGATAGTTTTACTCCTCTACAGATTGCCACTGAATAAAAATGTTAATAGTCAGTTGTATTGGGAATTAAATGTTTGGCTCTTCTTCTTTGCACAGGTGTACCTGACTGCTGGAGCTGTATACGGGCTTGAGGGGGCCTTGGGAGACCTGGAGCAATGTGCCCGCAGTATTAGCAGTAGCACCACAGACACAGAGCTGGCCTTCCTGGAAGACCAGGTGGCCACTGCAGCCGCTCAGGTTCAGCAGTCTGAACTACAGGTAGAGGAGGGCTTCTCTCTCAGCTTCTCTCTGCAGCTTCTATCTCAGCTTCTCTCTCAGCTAAATCCCAGACTTTTCTCCAAGCAAATTAATATGATGAATATATTAGTATAGTTGTTTTTTGTCACATAAATGTAAACAGTGATGTTTTTCCCCCTTAAAATGTTTGTTGTATTAGATTGCCTTTATAATGAAGTCTGTTTCTGCTTTTAAGGTATCAAACATTGAGGCCAGGATATCTGCTCTGAAGACAGCCGGGTTGAATGTGGCTGTTTGCAATCGCTTCTCCAAGTTCAAGCCAAAGGCCAAGGTAACTGACTACGCCTCAGATACCCTAACAACCCTCCAACAAAGTCATTTAAATAGCCCCATATCTTTGTTTGGTTGTGTATATATATTTTATCATAAAGTACTTGGACATTAGGTGATATGCTGAAGAAAGATCTGTAGTAGGTCAGAATGTCCCTAATAAAAACTGTGATATCTGCTTACAGCCTCAAACCCTGGACTCGTCACGCCATCAAAGGAGGAAACTACCAGCCCCTCCACTGAAAGGTACCTCACAAGTATATTTAGCACAAAAAGAAAGAAAACTATGCAAAGACAAGTAAATTTTAAACAAAAAGAAAATTCTACACTGTGACAAATCTGTGATCTCCTATGAATATTTTTTCAATCATTCATCCATCAAATAGCAAATCTGTCTAGTTTAAGTATTGAATTTTAAGTAAAGCAAATTAAATTAAAAACAATTAAAATGTTTTGGTGCTCAAGTTGTATTAGCAAGCCCTCTGTATGTACAGTAGAATAAATTTCAAAAAAACAAAATGTTTACTAAATGACCTACACATCAACTACTTCAAGAAAACCATCGTCTTCACAACCAAAATAAAGTGATTGAAATCATTCAAAATATGTGATAACATTATTTCACTTGTGTTATAATTTTAATCTTGACATTAAGGTGGCTTGAAAAGCAGAGAAAGTTGACTGTTCACTGCTGTGATGTTCAACCTGCTGTACATCCCTCTGCTATTAGTCATAGCTCAGGCAGAGTAAAGTCAGTCTGCTCAGCTGCATGCTGACTCATACAGTGCATGTCTTACCCTCCTTACCACAAACACTGCTTTACAGCCTCGTGTACACTTAATCTGTGTGTCAATGTGTGCGTGAGAAATAAAGTTAGATGGAGATGAGGAGTGAGACAGAGACAGGACACTTTTATTCACCTTTAGTTAACATCACACATTTTATGCTTTGTCCTGAAAAAGAGAGCTGCTTCTGAATGGATGTAAAAATGAATGCATCTGCCAGAAAGGGATGAAGTGACTGAAAAGCTCCATTAGACGTAAAGCAGCCAAATGGAAACACACACACACACACACACACAGTACGGGAGGATAAGGCTCGTTGTATCAACCAACAAGAAGTCTGTTCCTTTTCACGGCTGTGAATGGCCTTTTTCTGTCAGGGCTTTCTTTATGTTCGTGTTTGTCTCTTTTTTTCCTCACCAGCATTTACACAATAGCTTTGATTCAGGGTGGCTTTTTCAGCACAGCTCCAAAGACAGACAGCAGGCAGGACAATGGGACGAAATCACTGACCAAGACATGTAATCATATCATTGATACCAGCTTAGAGTGTCCTTTTTTATCAGTCTATCATACAGTATGCTCTAAATCTATGAGGAGGACAGGTTAGCTGTCATCTGAATCACGTGGAATTTGGCCATTTTTACCAAAGTTTCCTGCATTAGATTTTTAAATCATCCTTTATTTTGCTTAATGCTTTTTTATTTTATTTTTTTGCATTTCAGAAAAGTTGGAGCCAGAGCAGCAGGTGAAAGTGTTTCGGCCGTAGTAACAGTCAGCAGCACAACGAGTCCCTCAGGGCCGCTTTAGAGCCCCAGGGACTGGGGGCCTCTCTCATCCAGTGCCTTGACCTAGTGTCCGCATCCAGCTCCAGGCCAAACAGGGGCCAACACCTGCCCTCTGTCAACCCATCAAGCACTCAGCCCTCAGTCCGGCACCGTACAGCGTCTGTCAAATGTCTCATAGAAGACATGAATCCCTCTTTCCTCTTTTTCACTTTATTCTCCATTTTCTCCTTCTCACCAAGGACATAACATCAAGCAAAGATGACTTGACAGTCGGTGTCTCTGCCTTAAAAATCTGCAATCACTCCTCATGACCCAACTGAAAAAAGAATATCTGTACAGGAAAAAATGACTTTCATTTCCCTTTTTTTATCTGTTTGCAAGAGTATTGTGATTTACTGTACAATGAAGACGTGGAAAAATCATGTGAAAATTTCTGTGATTCAGTGTCCCAAAAAGAGGTTGAGCTTTTATACTGCATCTTCTTCCCATCAAATGAAATGTTGTGAGGCATCTCATTACACTGTAAGGCCCCTCCAGAGCTTTTTTGGATGATTGTTCTTTTTCACACACAGCTATCAGATGGTAATCTTCATTTTGGAATGATTGTAACACCTTTGATATTTTAACCATTTGAAAAAATCACCTACAAACAAGAAAATAGTGTTTAGATGTGCAAAGTATCAGGACCAAAACATTTTTGTCCTTCCTTCTTGCCATTAAAATTGCTAGATGGCAATAACGGAACACAAAAGCACACTTGGGAAATCTGTCATCCTCTCTTAACACCCTCTGTAAAATAGTTTAAAGAATAATTTAATGTTTTGGAAAATACTGACTTTTTGCTAGCAGCTACAGAAGAAAATTGAGACTATCCTCATGTATGTGCAGTAATGCTAAGCTATTAGCTTAGGTTAGCATAAACTCTGGTAACTAAGGGGAAGCAGCTAGCCTGAGATGGTTTTAAAAATATTTGAAGTAGCACCTCTAAAGTTAACTGGTTAACATGTTATACATTGATCAAACCATACAAAAGGACAGATTTTGTTACCTTTGCACAGGCTAGAGGCTTCCTCTTTATTTCAGTCTTTGAGGTAAGCTAAGCTAGCTGGCTACTAGCAGTAGCTTTATAATTTGCATACAGATGCAAACAGTGCAAAAAAGTCAGAAAAGTATATTTCCAAAATATCTAACCTTCTACTAGAGTAAATAAATGCAAACTAGAATATGTAGCCCACTAGGGAAGTGCTTTCACATTTATTTGCAAAGGAAAATGCTGAAAATAACTGTTCAGCAGACAAAATCACTACAGCCTTAATGTGGAAGCTGTGGGCTTTTATATTGAAATGAGTCAAAATAACGTTCTAATTAACTCGGCTCAACATGAGTTTCCAAAGGTTTTAATCAGGTTTGGTCCGACAGCCTTCCCTCATGCAGTATTCTTCAACCCAAAGTCATTTTCTTCCTCTCTGTCATTTTCTTCGTTTACTTTCAAACGTTGTGGCCTTTAATTTGAACAAAAAGATATTTTCATGTTTCTCCTTCGCTGGATCATGTCTAATCTTTTCTGTTTCATTCTGAAAATCTTGTAAAGATTTTTACATAATGGAGGCTGATGGGCTATCTTAACAAACGCCATGATACCATGATTTTGTTACAAGCGATTTATTTTTGTACTTTACTGAACGTTTTTATGCAATATCATTGGAATAAGCACTATTGCAAATTGAAGGCTTTATTCTCTCCTCAAAGGAGCCCTCCTCAGTCAGTCCTATCAGACTCTCACATGTGGTTACTCAAAGTGCTTTAAGTGTATGCCTGCATTTACCATTTGATATTCTGCCAGTAATGATGGTGGTAAATGCTCCAAAACACCGGTGACAGCAGGCATTTTGTGAGTGGTTAGTATGATTCATACTACATTTGTGCTCCTTAAACACTCGATTTGAGAATACTGCCTTTCATTTTTGGGTTACTTTTCTGTACACTGGTCAGAATCTCAGTTAGCCATGCATACAGTTGTGAAAATACAGCTTAGGAGCAGAGTTGGATTTCCTGCTTGAACTTAAAGGTGTGATGTTCTTCTGTATGAATGCTCTGCCCCTTCTATTAGTGACCTTTTCATCCAAGCCTTTCACATCTCTGGTTTTTGCACACTGATCCTGTACTTTTGTCAATCTTGTTCTTCAGAGGTGTTTATGTATAAAAGCATGTTTCTGGTTTTATCAAAATTGGTGTAAAAATTCTCATGAGAAGCACAGCCATAAGGGTCCAATCATCAGTGTCCTGTATTTTTCTAATGTAAAAAAAAAAAACTGTATCATTACAGGATTTGTTAATATATGTATATGTGTGAAAAGATGGATATGATATAGAAAAATGTGTGTATTGCCAAATCATAGTCGACCAATCTTTCAGTGTTGTGTGCAAGAGGCTGTGTTTAATTGTCATGACTTGTAGGGTTGGATTCACACAGGAAGTCTAATATACAACCGTAACTGTGTCCCACATACTCAGAAATGATGAGATTCAGGCAGAACTAAAAACAAATCCTACTTTTGTTCTTGTTTAAATCTGGTGTGAATGACTACAATGAGGTTCCCTGTGCGCAGCTCCACAGGAGGACCATTCACTTTTATGTGCAATCGTTTGTTGCAATCCATATGACATGTTGGGGAAAATATTAATAAGCAAAAAATACAGATTCTCTATGTGCCACAGTACTCTGAGAAAAAAAAATGTATTATGAAATGAATAAAATTTGCAAACTTAAAACTCTTTGGTTCCAAAGAAAATGTTTGTTGTGCACTTGCAAATCGAGTAAGATGACAGGCAAAGTGATGAACAGATATATAATCTCAACATCCTTGTTTATTAATCAATATAGAATGCATTTTGTATGTACAGGTATTTGGAGAGTGATTTCCACAAACAAGGTCTCAGAACAGATACCAGAGAGAAATACAATTAAGACTAAAAGAAAGATCAAGATAAAAAAATGAAGATACTCTGAGTTTAGGATGAAGGGAGGAGGATATGCTGTCATGGTAACCAATCCCTGTCCTCTCCATCCAGCACATTCCCGAGGTTCTCCTTGTTTCTGAGGTTGTCGAGCAGCAGCGCCAACGTCCTGACTACAGGCTGCACCCCCCCGCTGCCCAGAGCCTCCACACTGCTGTGCCTCTTCCCGAAGCGCCCGATGGGTCTCACCCCACGCCCCACATACCAGAACGGGTCTATCTCTGGACCTGAACACCACAGGAGTTCATCAGTTATAGTGACCGTGATTATAATGACAAAAACAGCAATTTTACTATCAGAAAGCAATGACTTTGTTGTGGTTTGAGATTTTTAGTGCTGGAGAAGAAAAAAAACAGAGTTTAATTTTTATAGGAAGCTTAAAAATTTGTCCATGCAATCAGACTGTAACTCTCTAGCTTAAGTGTCAGTTCTCATTTCGCTTTTTGATGTGAGACTCTTGTCAACAAAAACGGTTAATAATACTTTCCTGTGCTGATCTGTTGAGTGCAGGGGCCAAACAATTCATTGGTCTTTCATAATTTCATCTTCCCTCATCCCCTTAAAGGATATTAAGAGATATGCTCAAGTCTCTTATTGTAAAGTGTCTTTGAAGTCAGTCATTGTGATATACAAAGTGCATAAAAAAAGGGATACATCTACTGTATATTGCAGTAGTGTTAACAATCATTAAGAAAATAGTCAAAAATATTGCTTTACTAAATACTGTTATGTATTTTATGTATTAAAATACAATATATAATACTTTTAGTGTGGTAAAATGTCACAAAGTAACACGTAGTACAGGATAAACATAAATTTGAGGATAAGGATACTTTTCATTTTTAGTAACAAATTAAATTTTAAAAAAGAAGTATTTTTCAAACATCTTAAAATAAATCCAATATTGAAATACATAATAACAGAAAATAGAAGAAAATCTTTATGAACTGACCAATAAGTGCCACAAACAGACCATAAATATATTTAAAATGTTTTGTTTTGTTTTTTTAAAAAAGTGGCCAACCTACAAATCTCTAAACTAGTTCAACATTACATGAAAATCAATTATAAATTTAAAAATACAAATGTTAGAGGTCTTACTTCTGTTGTCGACATTGTGAACGATGTGGAAGTCGTGCTCCACCGTGGTGCTGTGAGCGCTGCTGAAGCTGGAGGAGAGGAGGAGGAGCAGCGCCAGAGCTGCAGGCAGCCAGCGGCTCGTCAGGACGCAGTGCCGGACATCAGCCGCTCTCCCAGGCAGCATGCTGTGGTGTCGCTGGAGGCACTGCAGAGGACGGAGGGACGCTCGTCAGTAAAGTAGCCTCACTCACTCACTTGTAAAAAAAAAATAAAAAAAATCGGCATTCTGACGATTAATGCAAAAAACGCAAATAAATAGTATCACCCCTAACCTCACTCTCGACATAGAGTAAGACAGGTAGCACATTTTGATAGAAGAAAATATTAACAGACCACCTGTTACACCGACTAAAAGACAAGGATGGTACATTTACTTTAAAATACAAATTATGTTGGTTAAAATGATTCCAACTCCCTTCTAAATATTACAGAAAACTTAACTTCATCATGAGATTTTGCCAGAGCAATATTTTAAGAAACAGGTAAAAAAAAAAAAGAGTAGTAATATAAACCTCACTAAGGACCAGAAGTTTATTTAGAAATATTATTGCATAAACTGACCTTACCGATAAAATATTATTACCATTATAAACTAATTATCATGTCAAAAAAGTCTCCAGTTGTTTAAATATTATTGTCTGACAATATCCCACCATGGTAAAATCCTTGTACTTAATTCTGACATTATCATAATACATCCTATTCTGATGCAGCACATTTGTTAGTTTGCATAGCTGGCACAAATGCACCTGGAGAAAATCTTTCAAAAAGTAATTGCCTAAACACATAACTTATCTTCATTCTCCCGCATTTAATACAGTAAATTTGTCATGCCGTGGAAAAAGAAATCTGCAATATAAACCCACAAAGATCGGCTCCTTACCCTGAACTTTGGTAACAGGCTGAGGTCAGTTGTCGAGGTCTGAATTCGTTATTGTGGAGCAGGTGTGCTCCGCCTTATATATCCATGCTGCTCGTGTGGTTGCTGGATGATGAACCAAGAACGTCAGTCACACTCAGTGATCCCAGACCACAGGATGCACCCTCCCCTCCTCCTCCCACTCTCTAAACCCCCTTCATCCCTTTGAGAAAAGAGGTTTGGTTTTGGAGTTTTCCTGATGTCTGTCACGTAGCAGAGTAGTCCATCAAGAAGTCAATGACATGCGGACAACTTTAAATTACTAGACATGGGGAGACCCAACACCTCAAGTAGGCCTGTCAGACAGTGACCCAGAACTGTGGTGGGCGTTTTTTGATGAGCGTTTCATCAATCAGCTTGATTACAAGGGATAAGACAGGACAAAAACAGCCACTGCATAAACCACAGTATATTCCTCAACTGACTATCTTTTCACCTGAAACTAAGCTTTTGGTTAATATTATGGTATGTAGTTTAATATTTTAAATCAATGACAGCAAAACCACAAAGTCAACAAATTCAGGATGGAGTGAGAGTTTTAAATGCTTATATAAATGCAAGTGAACTCGCACCCTGTCAAGTATTTGCCACCATTGCATGTTAAGAGAGGTGACAGTGATGAATCACATGTGAGAGGCCAATGTGAGGAGCACTTTGCTCACTCAAAAGTAATCTCTGTAAAGTTGCCTCAGGGATTTCAGCAATGTCTGTAAAGGTCAGGATACAGTATGAAAGTACTGTTTAAAGTGATAAGAGATAACCAAAAACCAGTAGTATAAAAGATAAATTAATTCCTTTTAACTACAGTTTTTAAATTTTTTTTGTGTTTTTTTTGTTGTTTTTTTAACTTTTGAATGCTGAAAACATACCATGTCTTTAGCTGATGCATCTTTGCAAAAACAATGCAATGATTTCTGCCGTAAAGAGAAGTTTTGTTAGTATTTTTCAGTGTTTTTGACTCTTATAGAGCAAGTGATTAACTGAAAATATAATAAATGCAATATATGTAATAAAATGTCAAATAAACAATCATCTGTGATAAAACAACAGCAGCTCTAAGTACATGTGACTATATGACTCAATAATAACTGTATGTAAAGTGAATATGTATTTGAATAATGTATGTTGAATAATTTAAAGATAACATCTGTGTATGTGTATGTTTCAATCTTCATGATTTAGTTGAAATGAACTTTTCCCACTTATAATATAAAAAATTCACCACTGTTAGAATATCAGTTTGATGTCATTGCACTGTGTGTGACGTGAGAGGTTATGAGTGTGTGTCTATGAGTGTGTGTGTGTGCATTGCTCCATATTTGGGCAGCACTTTGGTTCACCTCCACACATTAGAGATTAGAGCAGTCATAACTTTGTCTGAAACAGATGGTGTACTTCAAACACAAGCAGTAATGAGAAGATAACTACCTGAGGATGTGTAATCACACAGCAACATGGAGGAATCTAGGCTGTGAGGCTAATTTGATTCGGGATATTAGGCCCTTATTTGAAAACACAGTGTGAGATTTGTTTGTTAGATGCCCAGTCAGAGTCAGATGCTGTGCTTTGCCAAAATGCAGAAACTAAACTCAAAAGAAGTTGCAGACCCCTAATCTAGTTTGCTTATCTGACTTTTATTAGACCTCACTTTGACCTCTTAATAGACAAACTATATTGCATTAAGGTTATTTTTTAGATTCTAAACCTGGTCCTTGGTCATCACTTGAATTCTTACTGCTCTAAACTCACTAAACCTCTCATTTGATCCAGAAATAGACTGCTCATGTCGTGCCCTTGCTCAAAACTTGCTCTTTTGAATCACAGCGCTGCCTCTGACAAGTGTCTGGTTCTTCTTATTCAAACTATAGCATCACGGTCTCATCAGCATGTGATTGAATAGCTTCATTACCCGTGTTTCTGTGGATGGAGGCAGTGACGAGCAAAGCCAGATCACAGCATCAGAGTTCCTGCGTCATTACATTTGGTGAATACAATCTTAACCAACCATGACAGAATAAGCAAGAATCATACAATCATGTATCTATAAAGAGAAACTGAGTGAAGGCATTTCATTCATAAAAATAGTGCCATGATCTTACTATCAACTTGGAAAAGGTAATCTCTTTCATAGGCTATTTTGGGACACAAGGGCGCAGAGGAATGTAGTATTGATTGAGAAAACCCTATATGCACACTGATTAACTGCTTGAGCCGACTAAGTTTACGGTCTAAATCGTTGCCTTTACGTGCTACAGTATATTTTGTTAATTGCCTCGTAATTCGTGACCCAGAGTGTGTGGGCCGGGACATTCATTGACCATGTACGGTTGATGCTCTTTCTTAAAAAAGCTTAATTTGGGAAGACAGTGGTCAGCAAGGGAATTTCTTCGAAGGTATTTCCTGTTAGTGTAGGCTTTCAATTTATGAACCTTGAACTATAGGTCCAATTTCCCTTCATTTTTTCCCATTTCCTTTCAATGTCCCTCCTTAGACCTAAACCTTGAACTTTTGGTAGCTAAGCTGTGAATCCATCGACTGGCACAACAAGATCAGGCTATGAGGAGAAAATTGTGGCCCAGTGGCCTAATAGATAAGGCATCAGCCTCTAGAACAGGGGATTGTGGGTCCATGCCCCACATGGGTCTGGTCTGTGTGTGTCATCTGACAGATATAGTTTCGCCAAGTGCATATGTCATATGAAATCATTTATGCAGGTACCTCTAGAAACTATACCATGACTCAGTTCCCCTCTTAGTCTACAAAGTGCTCTGCAAATGGACTATTATACATAACGAAAATGATAAGACAGCCAGCTTACAGTGTGTCTGAATTTAGTGATCAGTTACCCTTCTGTTAACTGAGATAATATGAGACACCTGAAGAGACTAAAGGCACTCTTGTCTAATGCTTAGGCTTTTTCATACTGTGTTGAAATACCTGTTTTGAAATATGTTAATGATAAAATTACCCTTATATGCCTCAGGTTTGTTTCCCAGATCACTTTGTGAAGTGCAAAACGGATGGAAAGTGTGTAGGACCTCACAAGTCAAAGTACATGAACTATTTATGAAATTGTTTTTCTTACATCATGAGTCTAATACTGTGAATTAAACTGCTGCTTTGAAGAACAACACATTTGAGAACATATTCTAATGGTTAGTAACCATATCAAGCATGTTTAACTTATCACATATAATTACTACCCAGTGTTGTAAAAAGGAAATGTGTAAAAAGAAGAGAAGGGATATAGAACTTTTTTCTTTTCTTAAAAAGTAGCATTACCACCAGGTGAAAGCATGTCACAAATAAAAGTCTTAGTCAGAAAATACATACTTTTAATAAAAGTAAAAGAAGTTATTGTGTGGGGTGTTTCATTATCTGTAGCCTATCTACAGTTGGATTACTGGTACATTGTAATGTAAGCAACATTTTTAACAAAAGAAGGTTGAGAATGGACTATTTTTACAGTTTATTCTTTAAAATACTACTACCACCACCACCACCACTACTACTACTACTACTACTACTACTACTAATAATAATAATAATAATAATAATAATAATAATAACAATAATAATAACAACAACAACAATAATAATATACTAAGCAGATAAAATGTTTTGTGCTTTTGAAGATGTTACCGTTTCAAACATATTCCATTCATTTTTTTATAAGGAAGGTAGTATAACTTTTTAGAAGAGACGCTCTGCTGCCCCTCTGTGGTAAACTGGGTGCACACACATATTGTATATAATACGAAATAACTGCAGACGCTACAGGCTTAACCACTCCTATGAGGAACTGTATAATTTCCTGAAATTAAAATATTAATAAAGTGTCAGCTAAGACATGATCTTAGCCAGCTAATCTCTCATACAGCTAATTAAAGCATCAGCCTCCATTAATATTACAACAGTATACGTCACCGCATATGGGACGCATGCGCGATACGAACTGAAAGCATACGCACCAACAACACACGAAGCGTCATCAATATCAAACTATGGTCAACAATCTTGATTTTTAAGATATGGGATATCCCGAAGAATACTGTTATCGCCTCGCAGCCAGAAAGGAACGCTAAATCTACTTGAAACGACGCGCTGGCGAAAACGGAAGAAGAAGAGAAGTGAAACCTCCAGCCTGAGGTGCACTTTTTTGGGAGTCGTTTCAAATAGTTGACAGACTCAACGCACTTGCTTCCTGTTGACAGTTGGCTATTTGATACCAAGCGACAAGAGGATACCGTTCATGTAAGAAGTGTCGTGAATAGGACACTTAAACTAAAGGGCAGGTGACAACGTGTGGCAAGAGAGGGACAAGCAGGACCCCCGTGTGTTGGTGTTTGTTTTCTACATGAGTCTGTTGGCAGGATGTCGTTGAGTTCAGGCGGTTGGACTCACACCCCTGGCCACGCGCCGGAGCAGTCCGCCGCCCTCCCCGCTCACTATGGGGCCTCGCAGTCACAACTTGGCAACCAAACCGTCCTTATGTCGGTTCGGGTGTCGGTGTGCCATTCTGGTATTCGGCCGCTGTGTCTTCCGGGAGCAGGTGATGAGTCACTCCGCCTGCAGCTTAGCATGGACCCGGGGAAATCCGGGGAATTCCGGCTGTCGCTCCAGGACGGCAGCGGGACTGGCCGGAGTGTGGTGAGTTCAGAGCAGCGAGACAGAAGAAGTGTCAGTATTGGGTTTGTTGTGATGTGTGAACATTAAAATATGTTCAAACGCAGACTTTTAATGAATAATTACTCTGTGCAAGGATTTGGTGTGTGGCAATATGATGAAATAAAACTTGATTTTAATTAGAACAAATGGTATTCAAAATTTCTGGTTTATTACCAGGACCAGATGGATCCACAGTAGCTAAGTGTTGACCAGTATCTCACCATCAGTTTGCTGTTTATCAAATAGTTTGTGGTACTTTTTTTCAGCTTGTATACAACTATATATTTTTTATTTATATGCAACATGCAAGCATAATGTCAGCTGAAATTATAAAGGTAAGATTAAAATTTCCTCTACAGTACAGAGCCTCAAGATTGGATTAAGATGCTCATTTTAGTAAATATAATCAAAATATCTTGCAGTATCCTTTAACTCATTCCCTCAACATGAACCTGGACCTTTTGGGCTTCATGAGGATCAGTGACCATGGAACACTTTCCCACTCTGCCCACCTGACCCGTGATTTAGCATTACTTGGGATCCTGTAATATGAAGCAATGTCACACATGGCCTCTCAATACAAGCTGTTAATGATATAACTGGATAGTTTTTGCAGGCATCAAGAGTTGAAACTGTCCAGGACTTGACAAGAAAAAACTCAAATTAGAAAAATCTCTGATGCAGCATTTAAATATTTTTTGTCTTAATTTGTCAATCAATTATCTAGGGATGATTCATTTAGTACCCCTCTCTTTCACCCATGTCATGTCTTCTTATTCTTGGTTTCTCTTCCTCTTTTTCCAGACCATCGCTGAGTTTGATTTGGGAACCGTGAACTATGAGGTGAAGTCACCAAAGTGCCATGAGTTGAGTTTAGTGGCGCCGCCACATGAGCACATCAGCTTTAACTTCCGCTGTGAGCAGGAGGCCCAAGAGTGGGCCACAGTGGTGCTTTCTTCACTGAGAGAAGCACGCAGAGGTCAGTTGTTCTTCCTGCAAAGTGCTCACTGTACTTTTAAATAATGACCTCAGCAAAAATGTGTAGAAAAGTGTAAATTTATCAGCCCCTGTAGCAGCATCCTATGAGCCTGTTTTTAAATCAGTACAATGTTAAAAAACACCCCTGTTGTGTCTTGTCATTTTGAAAAATTCATGTGACCTGTAGTGAGCTTAGTTCCTGTGTTTTGAGCTGGATGTCTAATTTTTTATTTATTTATTGGAACAAAAAAGCTTTTCATTGCCTTGCTCAGTGCTTTTTAACGTCAGTTCTACCAATCTCAACTACTGTAACCATGCTTCAGAGGGAAACTTACTTATTGTGGATGATAAAAGCTGCTAATAAACCAGCTTTTGTGTCCAGTTCTGCCAGACAGTATAATGACATTACACAAAATTGTGCAGTTAACTACCATGGATGATTATTTAAAGTAGCAGCAATCGGTCTAACAACAACTCTGCTCCGTGTTTTTTGTTTTGTTTTTTTTTAACTAACATATCATAATATAGTAGTTAATGTTGACATTAGAAAAACCCCTACAAATCCTCCTTTTGAGGTATTGAACACCAGCTAACCAAGAACCAGCTAGGAAGAGACCTCGGGAATAGACACTAAATATGTCTGAGCTAATTAATTGAGTTAAACATCGGAACTGATTTTTTATACAAGTGGTTTTTGGACTGCTGTGCCTGTGTCACAAGCCAAAAATTATGTGGAGTCAGTGTTGGAAGGGATGGCGTAATAGACAAATTGCCCTTGTGGCGCAAATACAGAAGCTTTTCTGTCCACTGATCTCATTTCAACAAGTTCAAACTAAATGGCTGATGTGTTTACAGTTTCTCTCATGAGCCAAGGTTTTAGGTGGTTGTCACTGTCATTCTGATGACAAAAATCAGTCAGAGGCAAATATTCAAGTTGTAAATTGCTATGTTGCTGTCTTTTCTACAAAAGTACCTCTATTAAGACAAGAAGGCACATTATTACATTTCAAAAAGGGTTAAAGGTTACAATATGCAGCTGCAGAGCAAAATTGGACAGTAGGATAGATCGTTTGTAGAGTCTGAGAAAATTTGATATTTTCTTGTTGGCTTGTCTTAAGTGTTTTCTATCTTTAAATCAAATGCTTCGTTCTGATTTTTAACATTTCTCATTGGCAGTTGCCCCTCAAGATAATGGTCCACAGCGCCCTCTGGGTAGTGCTCATCAGAACACCCTGGCATTGCAACGAACAGGTGTGCACACCGAATATTTTTCTACGAATACAAAGTTTGATTTGATCTTTCTTTTTTAAAAATTACTCATTCTTTCACTTTTTGTTCATTCATTAATTATTGTTAGCCCCCTAGTGGTTCCTTTGAGATATGGCACCATTCTCTGCATGCACTTTGCCCTTATGTTCACCTGTGTGGGTTTGTTTGTGTTTCACTGTTTGTTTGTGTGTATTCATCTGTAGAGGAAACCTGCCTCGAACTGACCCGGGCCATAGAGGCAGGGGACATGCAGTCTGCTTCTGTCTTTGCTTCCACACTCGCCAGACAACATGTCGCACTTAAGATTCAGCCCTCTGCCAGAGAGTATGAAGACACTGAAATCAAGTAGGAGCATCATCTTTATCAACAATGATTCCAACATTTCTCTAACTTGAGGCTAACAGCTGGTTTTTCATTTTGTCTAACAGTTTAGCTGTTGTAGTTGAAGATTTTTCATCTTCCTGTTGCGTCACTGTAAAAGTTTTCCCTCACATGACTACTGCGGCTCTGAAACAGCAGGTTAGTCTCAAGAATGCTGTGTGTTTTGTAAGAATCCAGGTCAAACATATTTAGTCTGTTAAAAACATTCTGTCTCATTCTTTTCCCTCTTTTCTTTCTATATTTGGTCTGTTCCCTCCTCAGATGTTTCTTGAGTATGGCTTTCACCCACGGGTGCAGCGCTGGGTGATTGGCCAGTGTCTGTGCACAGACCAGCGCTCTCTGGCCTCGTATGGGGTTCATCAGGACGGTGACACAGCCTTCTTGTACCTCCTGTCGGCCCGACATGCTCGCTTGACCCTCCAGGTCCTCCAACAGGACCAGGAGAGTGCCCTTCTTCTGAGTTCTCCATCTTCGTCTCTCCCCAATAATCCCCTCCCTGCTACCTCTGCAAATGGCCCCTCATCTCTGGACCAGAGGCCTTACACAACCCTACCTCCTAAACTCCATACTGGCAACAATACTGGTGAGTGAGGCCAATACAGCAGTGTAAAGTGATGGAAAAGGCATGAATAGAATAATTTAACCATGCTGCTGTTGAAAAGACTTGTGGAAATGTAATATTCTGATGCACAACATAATGTTTTACATTTGACAGTGCAGTGTTATTGCTTTCTGACCTTTTTTTAATGAACTTTTCAAACATAAAAAGCCAAAGCAGGTCAGTAGAACATGTGGTGGTTGCCTCTGACAGAACTGTTTGACAGTAGGAGTGTTGATGCTTGCATGCAGTGCACATTTCAAAGGTTACGTTTTGTACAAAGACACACAAAGCCGGTCATGCATACATAAGCTTTATGAGCACAGATACTCTCTTGCAGGTGTTACTTGTTGCTGATTAGATCATTTTATTTTCCTTTAATATTCCAGGTGGGTTAGAGAGAGAAGGCATCAGAGAAATCAGAGATCTCATCAACCTAGAGATGCCTCAACTCAACGAAGCACTGAGCCCCAATGCAGCCTCCGCCCAGGTAACAGACAGCTGCCATGGCAGTTAACCAGAGTCGCATTACTTTATTCAGGCATTGGTCATAATAGTAAATGTTTTAATTTAAAAAATATATATATATTTATAAAGACAACTGATAAGACACTAGAGCTGTTAAGTTCTGTTTCTCCCACATTCAAACTTTTAGACAAGTACTAAAAAAGGTGAATGTTATTAAAAGCAAAGACTAAAAGCACCACTCTGTGCCTCAGGGTTGGTCCTGCCCCTCTTGCACTTACATTAATAAACCAACACGGCCGGGCTGTGAGATTTGCAGCACAGACCGACCTGAGAGCTACGTCATCCCAGGGGGATACAAACCTGACGCACTGGAACTTCGACGAATCCAGCAGGAGAAGGAAGCCATCAGACAGTACCAGCAGGTATGAACATCTACACACTAACATCTACACCACCAGGCAAATCATGCATGCACAGCCTTACATATACAGTATACCTGTATGTAGTCTTTTACCTGTATATACTCAGAGTAAAACAGCATTCTGGTGCACCTTTTTGTGACAGTTACCTAGAGGGGGTTCAACAACAAGCTTGGGTCAAATAATATTCCTAAAGAAAAACTAAAAAGAAAAAGCTGCAAGGCAATACAAGGCCCCTAATTGGGCAAAACACTCAGGAAAATACTGAACAGACGAGAGTATGAAACTGATTAAAAGCTTAAATTTAAATTCAAATGAACAGACTCTCTCAGGTTGACTCTCTTCTCTTTTGTCTCTGTTTTTTTGAAGGAGAAGGGGAGAAGAGAGTTGCTGAGGAGTGCTGGGGCTCAAAACAACTCACTCCTGTTTAACCTGGACCAAGACTACTGAACAAACACAGAAGCAGGCATACATACATGCACTCCATGTTTATTTATGCTCAAATCACAGACAGTTTGATTTTATAGCACCTTGTCCTTTGCACTCACCAGACTGTCACTTTTAGATCACATACATAATGAATCACAGTGTCTAAATGCACATCTTCAAGGAGTGATTGATAAGTTCATGGCCTAAGGTAGAGGAAGTCAGTTTTAGAAAACCAGGCATACTTATTTTTAAACATACCCCCTCTTTTATTTGCCCATTTGGTTGTGGGGCATATTGATCCTTTCTTTGTAAAAGCTGATGTCATGGACCTCAAGAAAGTGGTTCACAATATCATCACTGTCAAAATTGAGACCACAGAGCTCCTTCTTAATATTGGATAAGAGTAGTAATCTGAGTGCAAAATCAGGTGTTTTTGGCAAACGTTTAAAGAGTTCAGATTCACGTTCCCAAAGAATTAAGCAGAGGCGGATTTGTAAAATTTTCTGGGTAGTGTTGACTTGCAACTCTCAACTTTAAACTCTCTGCGTAATCACTCAGTGATGCAAGTTATTGTCTGGCCTCACACATTAGGCCAGAAGCTTATCAATGACCTCACGGATACGCTTGATTTGGAAGCATACGGTGCTGTTTTTTCTGTCCGGATGTTGAATGTAGGTTTAAAAACAGCTGATGTAGGTTAAAAACAGCTGATTTTATGAAAATGTGCCAACCATGATGCAATGCAAAGTAGAACGATACAGGTACTGGAATTTAACTGACATTTAGGAATATAAGTAACGTGACAAAGGTGTATTTATTTTTTGTCACACTAACATATTATAAAATATACAATGTCACAGTATAATATTTTTGGCAATAAAAGCAAGTGTCATGAAGCAAGTTTAGCTTACATTAGCTGTCCAGTATCACAAAGCTGGGTTCATATATATATAGTAGCAAGCAAATTCACTGAGAGGCAAAGCTGTTAATCACAAGCAGCATACTCCAAACCATAAAATGAAGTCCTTCATATGAGATGATTTCTAGTGATAGTAGAAAATGGCATTTAGCAAGCCAGGATGTTAACATATCAGAAATTATTATATTTGAAATATGATCAACTGAGATTACTCTCTCAAGGAGTTACCCCTTAAAAAAATTATGCCCATAAAACAATTAAAGTAATCTTAAATTGTTTCTGCTGCCAGTGAAGCGATGAAAAAATGAGAAAAAAAATGGACAAGAAAAGTCATTTGTCTAAAAGTGTCTAACCAGCCAAAATGCTGCATTTATAATCACAATAATAATCATGAAAATATTGAACATTATGTGAATCATTTTTTCTGTAAAAGATATAGGTAGGTATAGTTAAGTTTTTATTTCAAATCACGAAATAGCCTTGTCTTTTAGTTACCATGGTAATTGATCCTGTTTAAAAGTGATCCAACTTTGTGATATGATAGCAGAAAACTTCAATGAAGCCCAAAGACAGCTGGATAACCAAATTATCTCACTTGGTGCAAGCCCTTCACAATATACATATTTTCAGTCTGTAGTGAAAGGGTTACTGAAGGCTCCTCCTCATATTTACCATCCATCTGGATAATTTAATCACTGTTGACTTTCTGCAACAAGTGTTTTTTAACAAACTTTTAGGAGCAGAGGTTGCCACTAAATTGAATGTATTAGCCTGATTGTTAATTTTGCACTGTTAATTGTATAAACTCTTTGAAAACAATGAAAATAAAATGTTTATACACAATGTATTTGTCTGCATGTTTATGCATGAGTGTGTGTGGATGACACATTTAAAATTTACCAATACCAATCTCACTGTGCCCCTATGACAATAACCGAAGAGAAATCGTTTATCCCTTTAACCATCCCAACTATGCCAACTTCTGTGCCAGGCAAGGGAAGAGGAGCGCAGGGAGAATTTTGCTCGGCTGGTGATGATGGACAGCCAGGACTTGCTGCCAAACCCAGAGCCTGTGGACTGCAGGATCTGCTATGTGGACCTGCAGCCTGGAGAGGGGGTCTTGCTGAGGGAGTGTCTCCACTGCTTCTGCAAGTAAGTTTCATAAGGTGGAGTTTAAAAAGAACAATAGAAAGAGTGAAGATGTATCATCAGGGGTGAAAAGGTGGTGTCATGTCCAGGGAAGGAGAAAAAAAGAGAAGGGTTCAAAGATAAAAGGTGTAGCTTGGAGAGGGGTTTTACTGCTTCTGATAGGATTAAGAGTTGTGTTGTTTTTTTGTGATTCAGACCTGTGAGTATCTGATAGTTTGTGTGTATGTCTGCCCAGGGAGTGCTTACGTTCAGTCATCATGCTGAGTGAGGAGCCGGAGGTGTCCTGTCCCTACAGAGATGACACATATTCTTGCTCCTGTTCCCTGCAGGAGAGGGAGATCAGAGCTGTGAGTCACAATAACAAATACAGTTTCTTCTTTCCTGATCCACCAGGCAAAGATACGGTGCTTTTCTAACTGCTGTACTGACAGGTACAGGTAGTATTAGCATCCTAAAGCATTAGAATATTAAATAAATCTTAGAACACATCATGTTTAAAATTAGCAAGAAAAGCTCATTTCCAAACTTTCAGCACCAAAACACTGGAGCTACTTTGCCACTTGTTTTTAGCCAAGACATTGGCTCTTCTCCCTGTGGATAGCGTTCATCTGCTTCAGCCAACATGAAGCAGCAGTAAGCCAAACTCAACAGCTGCTAAATGTTGCTAAAGAAGAACCTTTCATCTAACTAGGACTTCTGAAGACAACCAGTGGTTTTAATGTAGCCTCAGTTTGAAGAGCAAAATGAGTCCAAGTAAAACACAGACTTTGAACCAACGGCTGTTCCAGCTTCTTTTTACTGTGTACACAAATCACTTACCACACAAGTTTGGGATTACATCTTGCCTGGCCTGCATTTGTTTGTTTGTTTGTTTGTTTTTTGCAACTAAGACTAAGTATTAGGGTTAACCTATCTTTCAAAATTTCTTTCCCTTTCTCCTGTGCAGTTGGTGCCAGCAGAAGAGTATGAACGCTGGCTGCAGAGAGGTTTGTCAGTGGCAGAGTCTCGATGTGAGGGCAGCTACCACTGTGCCACCCCTGACTGTCAGGGCTGGTGTGTGTACGAGGACACGGTCAATGTCTTCCACTGCCCTGTCTGCAGTAAACACAACTGCCTCATTTGCAAGGTATGAAATAAATAGCATGAACTCACAAATCATACAGTAATTGATCCTTTACTCCCATAGTTTGAATTGTCTTAATGTAAAACACTCATGTATACTTTACACGTATTCATGAGCAAACACACAACCATTGTACAAGGGCTGTACCTTGCAACACTTGATAAGTCATAGCTAATTAACAATAACAAGTCCATTGAAAGGAGCTAGTCACTGTGCAGTAGTCATATGTTTTTAATTTGTGTGGTCGCCTCAGGCTAGAGTAAAAACAGATTTTCATTGAGGGTAAAAACACACAGAAGTTGTATTTTCTGTCTCTGTAACTCTTTTTCTTTCTTCTTAGTCAATCCATGAGGGAATGAACTGTAAGCAATATCAGGATGATCTTGCAGCCCGGGCAATAAATGACTCTGCTGCCAGAAGGACAACACACCTGCTCAAGGTGAGCTGTAACCTTCTATACATGCAAATGCAGTGACATAGAAAAAGAGACCCTATCAAACCTGTTTGTCTCTGCTTTTGGATCTGCTGTCAAATGTAAACATGCATGGTATTAGCAGAATGTATCTCAAGTATGGCCAATGCCACGAGGACTTAGGCTCTGCGTTCTACCTGCAACACATCAAACAGACACTGACAGCTAACACATTCGTCATCTCATATCTTGTCTTCCTTCCTGTTTAACTTTTTTTCCTTTTATGTTCCATCCTTCAACAATTTTCTGTTTCAGACTCTTGTGCAGTCAGGAGAGGCAATGCACTGTCCCCAGTGTGGCATCATTGTGCAAAAAAGGGATGGATGTGATTGGCTACGCTGCACTGTCTGTCACACTGAGATCTGTTGGGTAACCAGAGGACCCCGCTGGGGGCCGAGGGTAAGAAATCTGTCCTTCATTTTATCGTGGCACATTATTTCTTAATGTATTAACCAAATTTCTGCTAAGCTTTTGATTTGTTAACTATTTAACTATTTAGGTTCTGTCCAAATATGTGGAACGAAAGTATGAAAAATAAACCTTAATTTTACTCACAAGTTAATGAATATTCATGCAGAAAAGGTGCAGCTTGCCCTTTTTCAGCAAAAATCTGATAATGCTGTCTCTCACTTGCGAATGATGTTTTAAAGCCACAGGTAACTAAAGGTTTGTTAACTCCTTCTCTGATCCTTCTCAAGGGTCCTGGAGACACCAGCGGAGGATGCCGCTGTAACGTCAACAATCAAAAATGCCATCCTAAATGCCAAAACTGCCACTGAGATTATAGAAGGGAATGGAGGACTTAATTTTAAATAAACTAATCTCTAAATTAAGGAAATGAGGTGAAAAGGTATATTTAAGCCAAAACGGATTGTGCAGGATTGTTACATGACATGCATCCTCCTTGGATAACTGGAGCTATTCTTCATTTCAAATGTACGAGTGTATTGACATGAAGCGTAAAGCAGGCTGTAAGACAGTGTTCAAGATAAATACAATTATCACATCCGACTGTGACGAGGGAGGTTAGAGGTATGCAGGGTAAGAGTATTACGTTTTATTGCATGTGATCCTTTTATTAATGATGTCACTGCAAATGTAGCAATACAGTTGTGTTTTCGTCTCGGTTGTTTCATACAAGGAGCCATTGCATTGAACCAAAGAGGCCTTATTCTCGTGCACAAAAGCTTTTGCAGGTCGTTTGTTAAGAAGATTTCTTGGAAATGTGACAAAATCCTTGTGTCTGTGATATGCAATTTTCTGCATAGAGATAGATCTAACGAGTAAATAGAGTTATATTTTTTGTGTCTGTGTGATAAACTGAGTCAAACTGAGAAAGTGTCTTTTTGCCAAAGAGGTTTTAAATGTGTCTGTTGCTTGATACCCTGACTTCGAGTGGAGCCAGGCTGTTGGCAAGACTTCATCACTCACATGGGTACAGAGGTCACCTTGGTACTGCTGACCAGCTGAGTATTGTACGATAACATTATCAATAAATAGCACAGTGTGTTAATAGTAAAATACTTGAACACTTTCTGTTAGAGAGGGCACATGTAAACACATTAAACAATAAGCTCAATTTTTGATGAGGAAACTCAAATATGATTGGTTGCATATGGTCATGTCAGCCAGCATGCTTAACAGCTTTTTAAAATTTTGACAAAGCTTAATATAATTTTCATCAATATTTTCTTATTCACTTATGCATCAGTTTGTTATTCTGACACATAAATGGAATTTAGCAATGAAACATTTATGACCTTGACTGTTTAAAGAGCAACTATCCACTTCAACTGCCCTTTTTATTTTAACCCAGAATGAAAAGCTTAACTTCAATTACCAGACTGTGCCCTCGACTACACTACTGGCCGGCACTGACAAGCCATAAATAGGTCCTCACTGTTACTTGTGTTCAAATATCAGCTCTGTGTAGCTGATACTTTTGTGCCTTAATGATTAATAAATACTCTTAAAACTTTCTGACTTCTTTGTGTGTGTTTTAATTAACAGCTAAATGAACAGTATCTGACAGATCCTAAACTCAGTCATAACCATGCATGGAAGAACCATATTTGATATTAGTTTGTAAATGAGGGACCGTCCTTCCTTTGAAAACAGTGGGTGAACATCATCTGAGTTAAGTTGTCAAATATCGCCAAAAAGGACACATTTGGAGACAAGGGGTCGAGATGTGAGGATAGCAACCCTCTCTGCTTTTATGGAACAGCCTTCTCTCTCCATGCTGGCATGCTGGTGCACACACGCCATGTGTCCTCTCAGCAACACTGACACCTGCTGGCCACTTACTGGTAGTACAGTCTGACAAAGAATGAATGGAGCTGTCCTTAAATATTTGACAATAAATTGACATAGGCAATACAGACTCATTGGAACAAGGGGGAAACGTTCAGTAAAATCTAAACAAAATGCACGTTCATCTGTGAGGTCGGTCACCCGTTTCAATCGTTAACATTTGTCTGAGGTCTGACCTCGCAGGGGGGCGGAGTTAAACCCCGCAGGCGACGGCACGTAGGAAAAAGCTCTGAGTTCTTCGCTGTGGTTTTGTCTCAACGACACCAGCCAAGAGGGGAAGAGAGGATCAAATATTTGCCGGATTATCGAAGATTAACGCTCTTCAGGTGCAGCAGCAGCGGGCAGGTGAGTAAAGATGTCGCTACGGTCTCCTAGATTGTTCAAGTCTTTAGCTTGGATACGAATCCGACATATGCACACTTCTCTTGGACAACTCTAAGTGTGTAACGGCCACAGCTTGATCCATTTAAGTGCAGTGTTTATTTTAGAGCTCATTTGCGTTGCATTAAGCCAGTGAAGCTTTCATTGTCGCCCACTGACATTGCGTGTTGTCTTTGGACCAGAGTCCATTCCTGCAGAATCCGGTGGGAGTGTATGGTCATAATAACCGGCCGGTTCATTGAAGTAACCTCAAGGTTTCTCTTGGATTTGCGTGTGCTGAAATGATGTAACATTATTTTAAGATTTCATTGAGGCTAAAGCTGTAAAAAACATGCAGTATTTAAGCCTAGATTTAATAATAATGTTCCAGCTTGTATCGGTCTACAAATAAGGTTGTTATTCATTGCAAGTGGGACTTGACTTTAAAACTTTATCGCACTCTTCCCCTTCACTATGCACTTCGAAAGTAGTAGAAGTTTTTGCAGATCTTCGTTTCAGTTACTCTGCTTCTACTTAACTCACAAGTTTGACATTTTTGTTCTCACAAAGTGGGTCAAAGTAGGTGACAGTAAATGGAGACAGGTTAAAGAGCCAAACTGTGTGTTTAGATTAGTATCTATAGAGACAAACATAAACTTTAAACGCGTTGCTTTTCTGAGAGATAAAAAGACAATGAGAGGTATGATGGCTTATGTAAGTTTGGTGGTAACTGATAACAGTAGCAGTAAAGGAGCATGCATTATATTGATGTAGTGTACAGACAGGTATACTGGCTATTCCGTTTTCACTGCTGTGTTACAGGGTGGCAATTGATCATCTCTCTCTCTCTCTGACTCTCTCTCTCTCTGACTCTCCCTGACTCCACCTAGTTTCGGACTCAGGAACAACTCTTCTCTCTCTTCACAATGGCTGAAACCAAGGGGAGGTTTGACTTTGCCATCGACCGGGGTGGCACCTTCACCGATGTGTTTGCCCGGCTGCCTGACGGTCGAGAGAGGGTCCTGAAGCTTCTCTCTCGGGACCCCCAGAACTGCAAAGATGCTCCCACTGAGGGGATCCGCAGGGTCCTAGAAGAGGTAATGTGACGGGTGGATTTATGAAATGCTGTGCATACTTTCCTGAAATATTAGCAATCACTTTATAGTTATTATTATATTTATGCAAATAGTTTTGTATAAATTGGAGGTCAGGTGGTCGCCTGAAGTCTTCAAAGTTAGAAAGGTGGTTCCTGAAAAGCTGTTACACGTTGATGCAATCATGTGCTTGATTTGTATGGAAAACCTGTTTTTGATGCCTGCTATGCACTCACCTTTCAAAATGTGTTCAGCTAGAATTTCTACAGATTTTCAAGATAGCTTTTTGATTACGAAATATCAAATCCAAAGCTAAATTTGGAATGATGATGGAATGAGTCACTTGGCTGGAGTTCACATCTCTGCTGTTGGCATTTATACTAATGATACTGTTTTATTTACCAAAGAAACTTTTATTTGGAAAAGTCAACCAGCACATGGTGGGTTGCCAAGCAGGTTGTTACACCAAGCATGTCTTTACTCAGTCATGTGGTATGTGGATGAACGTAGTGAGTGAGCCATGCAGCTTTTGTAGTAACTTTTAGTGAAATAAACAAAATCTTTTTGTGTATTTCAATAATTAAACCAACAGTAAAACTAAAACATGAAGCAGAAATAACTGGTTTTATTACTGTGAACATGGCTCTTGTTAGATTATCAGGCTGGTTTGACAAAAATGACGCTAAGATAAGTAATGAGCAGACAGCATGAACACAGATTAAAATATGACTCCAAACCAAATCAGACAGCAGCTGGATGCAATATGAAAGAGGGAAAAATAATATATATTGTCATGTTACTTAATATCATGTCTAGTATAATTTTGCATCAACACACATCATCCATATGAACAGTATATAATACATAGATTACATATTTGTGGGAATTTATTGGCAGGAAACTGGACGGATGTTTCCTCGGGACCAGCCTGTAGACACCTCTCTGATTGGCTGGATCAGAATGGGCACAACTGTGGCAACCAACGCACTACTGGAGAGAGAGGGAGAAAGGACAGCGCTCCTGGTCACGAAGGGCTTCAAGGACCTGTTGCACATTGGCACACAGGCCAGGCCAAAGCTGTTTGACTTGGTTTGTAACACTGTGTATGAATATCTATAGTATGTGATGTTCTTGAGTAACCTGGGTATGGATTTAGTGTCCCTTGGTTTAGTCATTATCTTTAGTTGCAGAAACAAGAAGCAGGTGTTGGAATTTGTCCCCAGACCAGCTGTAACATTAATGTTTAATTGCTCACTTATCTGTGAACAGCAGACTGTCAGACACAACACAACAAAATAAAGTGGAGATAAAAACAACGCAGCTGATTATTCTGCCATAAACTGTATTTTGGTCATTTTTAAGCCCTGTTTACACACAGTTTAGGCAGTTATTTCCGTATGATGAACACATAGAGGTTTACCCTGACCACCAGTTGAAATACACTCTTGTTGACATCATGTTGTGTGTATACAGGAAGTGGCGGTTCCTGATGTGCTGTATGAAGAGGTGATAGAGGTGGATGAGCGAGTGGTCCTCAGGCAAGATGGCTGCCAGCTGCCCAAAAAAGATCCCAAGCGTATTGTCACAGGTGTGAAGCACAACCACGTTGTTTCTGTTTAAAGCTTCAGGTTTTTGGTCACAAACTTGTTCGCTATAGATTAGATATAGATGCAATGCAACATGTTTTTAGTCAAGCTAGCAGCATGGTTAATGCTAACACCAGTGAGTTGGTCAACCCACCACTAAAAAAATCTCCAATATTACTGGATTGCATGAAAATCGGTACATTCATGTCTCCCTCAGAATTAATGGTATTTACTCTGCTAATCACTTGTAGTTATTTGGTTGACTACAAATTCTGCTGAACTATTAACATTCCCATCAGCCTCTGATGCACTTTCGTTGAGTGGCAGTCAACATATGTTAGCATGCTATAGCACTCTAATTAAAGATGGTGATTAGGGCGAACCTTTTACTTGCTAAACATCAACATATTTACTTTTATGCTGGAGTACAGCCTTACAAAGCCTCAGGTTGGCTGTAGATTCCTGTAGTTTTATTATGATGAAGTGTTGATTTACAGACAGTTATGTAATTAAACAAACTTAAGGTGTATTTCATTTTCATCTTTCATTTTGTTTCCACTCTGAACACTTTCGCACATCAGTGGCAATGAGAGTTTGAACGTCAGCTCAGTCTACTTGCACACACATGGTTAACTGCTGTGGATGAGAGCGTTGCCTGAATGCCTCACATAATTTGAAGTAATCCTGATAATCTGTGTGTGCATGGTGGTGTCCCTCAGGCAGCACAGGAGATTCTCTGGAGGTGTGGCGAGAGTTGGATCTGCAGCAAGTGGAAAAAGACCTCAGGGGGGTTTTGTCTCGAGGGATCACCAGTTTGGCTGTCCTTCTGCTGCACTCATACACGTTAGTAGCTGACATACAGGTTATTTTTGTATTGTTAAACATGATGGTGTGTTTACTCAAGATCTTTATCTGACCTCTTCTGACCTTTTTCTTTTGTGAACTTACTTTCAGGTCATCTCTCTGAGCCTGGAAAAGATTTCATTTATTCTTCTCATTTCTAACTTACTATTAACTTATTACAGCTCTCTATTATTGTTTTTTTTTTCTTTTTGTCACTGTTAAAACAACAGTGCAAGTTGTGCTCTGCATGTTTCTGAGTGATCTGCATCTGGTGTCCAGTAACCTATTTCTATTGTATAAGTAGCCAATGTGGTTTACTGGGTGAAAGTTCATGTCATTGTCTCTCTTCCCTTTACTCCCATTAGTTCATTGAAATTCCTTCACATTTGCAGTAACAATCTGCAGACTTGTTACCTCTATTTTCTAATAAAAAAAAGTGATCTGCAGTTGAATATTTGCTTCCTGGGGAATGGAAAAGTCAGACACAGTATATTCGAGATAAGTGGTGAAATTGCATAAGAGCTTTATGTTTAACTTGCAGGTTCCAGCTCCACCTCATTCCTCTCTCTCTCCTTCAGATGGTCAGAGCATGAGAAAGCAGTGGGAGCCCTGGCACGTCGTCTGGGCTTCACCCAGGTGTCTTTGTCCAGCGAGGTCATGCCCATGGTGCGGGCGGTGCCCCGAGGCTACACCGTCTGTGCCGATGCCTACCTCACACCTAAAATCCATCAGTATTTAAAGGGCTTCACCTCTGGGTTCAAGGGTGCCCTGAAGGTTTGTTTCTCACATCACTACGTGTTTCTTGTGGATTCACTGTTGATCCAAAATACCCCATTTTTTTTGCGAGTGTCCAGTAAACTAATAAGATATTAATCAGGTCACTCATGGCTTCCACACTCTAGATCACAGACATGATTTTCCAAATTTTTCATAGAGCTGGGTGTCAGTTTAAGACCCCGTCATATCTGATCATTGAAGTAATCTCTGCCATCCCTTATGCCCCTCTGTCCCCAGGATGTGGACGTCTTGTTCATGCAGTCAGATGGCGGTCTGACTCCCATGGAGCAGTTCTGTGGTTCACGGGCCATTCTTTCTGGCCCAGCTGGAGGTGTGGTGGGATACGCCATCACTTCTTACAGCCAGATGGAGAAAAAACCTGTGATTGGCTTTGACATGGGCGGTGAGCAGGAGGAATGCTGAGGAATACTGCTTGAACCAACTACAGAGTGCACAACCCACACAGGGAACATACTGTTTTGTAGTTCTGTGGTTCCTCTAAGTTGTCTCAAACCTAAATTATTGCATACTGACAATTTCTTCATTTCTGAATTTCCTTGCAAATGCTGAATAGTATTGAGTGTATAGATTAGTTACAAATTAAAGAAAAAAAACAATCTCTCTGTAACAAACTTCAGCTTTTACTGATTCTTTTCTTCCTGACTCCCTCTGTCTTTCCTGTCCAGGAACATCCACTGATGTAAGTCGGTACGCTGGCCAGTATGAACACGTGTTTGAGGCGACCACAGCTGGAGTCACCCTGCAAGCCCCCCAGCTAGACATCAACACTGTGGCTGCAGGCGGAGGATCACGACTCTTCTTCAGGTCTGTTAGTCAGTTGTCACTTATGATAAATTTTTGTATTTGACTTTGATCAGACATTAAATGGAAACTTTTCCAACTTTAAACATGAAAACCTGTTTAAGGTCCTGTGGAGCTCTACTGCACATGTGAAATAAGGTGTATAAAGCTTTGTTGTTCTTTGTTGTTTCTCTCTCTTTTACTTAACCTTCATCTCAGGTCAGGGATGTTTGTGGTTGGACCAGAGTCTGCAGGTGCACATCCAGGACCAGCCTGTTACAGAAAAGGTGACAGATTGTTTGTGTCTTTTTCAACCTCACCTTGTTTATTTTACTTTCTCTAACTTTTACCCTGTCTTTAAATCATAACCTTACCCCCCAGCTGATCCTCCCTCTCATGCTGTTAGACAAATATCACACAGAACTGGAATTTCTGTGTTCACATTTCTTGCTTCCTTCTTCTGGATTGATAATCTGGTTTAGCTGCATGGCAGATGGAACTAACATTTCTGTTGATGTTCCCTGTCAGTGAGTTCGGTAGCAGTTTGCTATATTTAATACAACATAATCTCCATTGCCCGAATTTATTATCATATTTGTCACAGAATTACATAACAGGAGACTGAAAATCCTGTTTAAACATCTTTCACAAAAGCACTGTAAAAATTGTGCTGGGAACAGCATGGGGATAGAACAAAATAAGATTGACATGTGATCCTGTGGGATCTTTTCTTAGGTGGCCCTCTGACTGTAACTGATGCTAACTTAGCCCTGGGTCGCCTCCTTCCCTCCTTCTTCCCAAAGATCTTTGGGCCTGGAGAGAACGAGCCTCTGTCACTGGAAGAAACCATGAAGCATTTCCACCATCTGACCCAGGAGATCAACCTCTTCCTGTCTTCTAATCAATCACAGGCACTAATATTTACTGAAATATTAAGCAGAGTTTAAAGCTTTTTTTATCAGTTCTCTTTGGGAGTATTAATGATAAAGCTCAAGGATTTTTTTCCATGTTTTCTTCCCCAGCTTAGAACAAATGGGGCCAGCAACTCCCACAACAGCATATCGAAGATGAGTGTGGAGGAGGTTGCTATGGGATTCATTCGCGTTGCTAATGAGGCAATGTGCCGACCAATCAGAGCTCTGACACAGGTAGTTTGGGTTTTGAAGCCTCAGCCCTCCTCCCTCCAAGTACACTTGGCATTAAAATGGCAAATATATGTATCAATGTTATGTGTGTATGGATGCCAGAAAATTGAACAGATCAAGTTTACACCAACGATCCAAATGCAAAGCAGGCCAAATGTCCACCAGATGTGGCCAGACAGATCCACTTACCTTCTCTTAACCTGCATTTTTTCTCATCCAGATAACGTGTCCACATACAGATCACATTTTAACACTCAGCGTAAATGTGGTCCAAATGTTAAGTTGTTGAATCTTAAAAGATTTATTTTCATGTTCCCTTTTTTTAATCTTTCTTACCCTCTCTCTTCTCCCCCACCTCTCCACACCCTCAGGCTAAAGGCCATGATACATCTCAACATGTGTTGGCGTGTTTCGGGGGTGCAGGTGGTCAACATGCCTGTGCTATCGCTCGAGCCCTGGGGATGAAGACTGTCTTCATACATAAGTAAGAGGGATGATTGGTGTTCCCATTTTTTACATGTGTGACAGGCCCAGGTTTGCGCTCAATATTTTTGGCTGTATTATGCACGTATGTGTGTGTGTGTTTGTGTGTTGCAGATACAGCGGCGTGCTGTCAGCGTACGGTCTGGCTCTAGCTGACGTGGTAGAGGAGGTGCAGGAACCATGCTCACTCAAGTACGAGCAGAAGTCTTTCCGCGAGCTTGATCGGAGGGTGGAGCACCTGTCAAAACGCTGCCATGATACACTCTGTGCACGCGGATTCACCAGGTCAGCGCATCCCCCCCACACACACAAAGAACTACATGGTTCGGTGTTGACTGTATGCCTCTGCAGGTGTGTTAGTTCACGTTTCTTTGTGTGTTTCTTGTCCTCTTTAGCGGTCAGATAACCACAGAGGTTTTCCTTCACCTGCGTTATGAGGGCACTGACTGCGCTCTCATGATTACTGCTGCCGGTCACCCCAGCAACGCAGAGTCCTGTCTGGCCGGAGACTTCCGCAGTGCCTTCACCAAACGGTTAGCTCTTTGTTTACTCATCAGCTGAATGATTTTGTTTGGTAACACACTGTGTGGATAACTGCACCATGTATTCAATCAGTGTTTAAATCATTTCCTCCCACACTTTCACTCCTCCGGGCTCTCTGTTTGCATTGCATAAGCAAACACACCAAGTATATGTGCCTTTTTTCCATGTGTGATAAGCTCAGTACACTTTTTGAGCAGACATTTGTTTACACTATTAGATTACTAGTTTCTAATGTTACTCTAATCTTAATTAGCCTTCAATTCTTTTTCCTTCTCTTATGTGATGTTTTTTTCCTATTTTAGTTATCTGAAGGAGTTTGGATTCACTATCCCAGACAGACCCATCATGGTTGATGACATCAGAGTGAGGGGTTGTGGGAAATCTGGTATCAAATCAGTGTATAAAACAAAGATGCAGCATGGACAGACCAAACCAGTCACGGTACATAAGCTCTCTGATATTTTTAAATGTACGGTACACACACACACACACACACACACACACACACACACACACACACACACACACACACACACACACACAAGAGAACACACTCTCGCCCCTGTTTCTAAGACGCCACACCACAAATGGAGGTTGAAAAGAGACAGC
>JAQMCX010000032.1:10097509-10136131 GCA_029814765.1 Acanthurus leucopareius
ACACACACACACACACACACACACACACACACACACACACACACACACACACACACACACACACACACACACGTGTGCACACAGCTGACCATATCATACACAAACACACAGACAGGCTATTAAAACTGAAACCAGGGGACTAAAGAACCATTTGATTGAATCTGCATTGTTTTTCAACTTTCTGTTCGCTTCTGTTTCTTTTTCAAACATTATGCATTGTATTTGGTTTTAAGTTCATGAAAAAGTCACGACAAAAGCTAACTTTTTTGTGTGTAAACCATTGTCAGGTAGCCATTTTTCTCTCTGTTCCTCTCTGTAGATGACCAAGTGTTACTTTGAGGAAGGTTACCTGGACACCAGTGTGTATCTTTGGGAGGAACTTCCATGTGGTCAAAGCATCAAAGGACCAGCCATCATCATTGACAAAAACAGGCAGGCATTTTCTCATATAACATGTTTTAAAATAAACTGAACATGATCCTAATTTGGGTCTTTAAAATGTTTCAAAATCCAATAATGGCTGTAAACACCCTGTTCATTCTGGTATAAATGTATATTTCCTTCCTACTCATTCCTCCATAGTACCATCCTGGTGGAACCGTGCTGTGAGGCCCATCTGAAAGAAGGGGGCGATGTTTGTATGACTGTTGGCTCTGACCCTCACTGTGCCTTAGGCACTGAGCTCAACACTGTGCAGCTCTCCATCTTCTCCCACCGCTTCATGAGCATAGCAGGTAGACTAACAAAGAAAAAGAAGGAGACGGTAGATGAAACTGAGGGAGTGAGGAGTGAAATGAAGGAGGGATGTGTATAGCCAGGGTTGCTCAGTCGTCTTCTGTCTCTATTCCTACACAGAACAGATGGGTAGAGTTCTTCAAAGAACCTCCATCTCCACCAACATCAAGGAACGTCTCGACTTCTCTTGTGCTGTGTTTGGACCAGATGGTGGTTTAGTGTCCAACGCACCCCACATCCCTGTGCACCTGGGGGCCATGCAAGAGACTGTCCAGTACCAGGTGAGGGATGTGTGCTGCTTTGTTTCTAAGTTTAGACCTGGTACTGAGACATATTATATTTTTTAACATAAAGGATGTTGTATTTCATCTCTGCACAGATCAAATCACTGGGGAATAAGCTTAAAGAAGGTGATGTGATTCTGAGTAACCACCCATGTGCCGGGGGCAGCCACCTCCCGGACCTCACAGTCATCACTCCGGTCAGTCTGTCAAACCCTCTCTTCATCCTTTCCTCCTCATCATTATCATTCTTCACCTCAATCTCACCTGCCTTGTCTTTTCCCACGTTTTTTTTAATCATAGGTGTATAGGAAAGGAGTGAGTGAGCCAGTGTTCTTTGTGGCCAGCAGGGGGCATCATGCTGACATTGGAGGCATAACCCCAGGCTCCATGCCCCCTCACTCCACCTCCCTTCAGCAGGAGGGGGCAGTCTTTACTTCCTTTAAACTTGTCACTGGCGGTGTCTTCCAGGAAGAAGGTGAGAGAGGAGGAGGAGAACCAAGAGTGACTGTGAGAGACTGATGAAAGGAGGAAGCAGAGATAATACAGAGCTGCTGACGAGCCAAGATATAGAGTCCTTACAATATATTTTTTGAATCATATTCCTGAGAAGGAGTTTCACTGTACCAGTGACTTTGCTTATTTTATCTTAAACCTACAAAAAGTTGATACTTCACATTACTTACAACCTTCAGTGTTTATATTAACAAGAATATGCAATAATGCACTTGTTAAAAAAGGGCACGATTGGAAAACAAATTGAAAGTGAGCATGGAGCATTGGGACTTTTGTAAATCAGAGTGTCTTTAAATGCTCCATCAAGATCATTTTTTAAATTATCTGCCTTGTTTTCATACAAAAAAATATAACTTGAACAAGAAAAATAAAGGCTACAGATTTGTCGACTATCTTTCAAAGGTTTTAATTCTTTGCAAATTGATTTTTTGTAGCATATTGAAATGAATGCAAACCAGTGGCTGCCTGAAAGTTCAGTCGATCAGTGAAAAAACTTTCTGTTTACTTTGAGAAACTTTCAGCTTTAAACTTGAGCATTTTTATTCAGATATGTGGTTATTAAGCTGACCCCGTTTTCCTCCATTTGTCTTTTTCCTCTCTGTCTCCATATCAGCTGTAACTGATGCTCTGATGGCTCCGGCCCAGTACCCAGACTGCTCTGGGACTCGTAATCTCCATGACAACCTGTCAGACCTGCGGGCTCAGGTGGCAGCCAATCAGAGAGGCAGCCAGCTGGTGGGGGAGTTGATTGACAGCTATGGGTTAGCTGTGGTCCAGGCCTACATGGGTTACATTCAGGTAACTTTGGCCACAAACAAATGGTATAGAAATAAAAAAAATCCTCAAATAATAACCAGAGCATTTGTTTACCTTTGACTGCCAAGGACATCAGGTCATTATAAGAGGCAGGTTTCTATTTTAAATAGCATTGTTGAAAAAATAACTTTTGTCCTGATGTATTTTTTATATTAACATGGAAACATTTGTAATGCCTACCTGGCAGGCACACTTTATAACAGTAACTAGAAGTGTATTCACCTTTTTTTTTGCTTTTATCCTGGCCTTCATTTGAGAGCAGGCACTTATTCTAGAAAATATAGTTTGAAGTACTGCTGGTGTTGCACTGCTGCAGCCTCTGTGTTCATGTGTCAGAGCAATGCAGAGCTGGCTGTGAGGGACATGCTGAGAGACTTTGCACATCGTAGGCAGCAACAGACCGGCTCATTGGAGGTGGAGTCAGAGGACTTCATGGATGATGGGACGCCCATCAGACTGCGGGTTCAGATTAATGAGGAAGAGGTGAGCAAAGCGAAAGATATAAATACTGCAAATATGTATTGATATCACATTGGGTCATTTTTCAGATTTGGTATGCAATAAAACACAAAAACCTCCATCACCACAGGGCAGTGCCGTGTTTGACTTCACAGGGACGGGAACAGAGGTGTGGGGTAACTGCAACGCTCCACGTGCCATCACCCTCTCTGCTCTCATCTACTGTCTGCGCTGCATGGTCGGACAGGATATTCCCCTTAATCAGGTGAAGTGGTTTATTAAGAATGAGGATCTGGCTTTATTTTTGGAGGTTTTGGTTTGATTACGTGTATTTTGGCAGTCATGCTTTGTCAGACTGTTTCGGGAAGCCGAGGACTAAAGAGCCAAGTGCTTTTAACACTTGCACAGAAAAATCTGTCTCTTTCACTGCTAAAACTCATTACTTCAGTCACGTTTTTTTTTAACAGTTCATAAATCAGGATTTTAACTTTGTCATTCAGTAAATGTCACTCAAAAGATAATTTCAAATGCTTTTTATTCAGTTGGGGTTTTTTTTACATATCCAGGGCTGTCTTGCGCCGATCAAAGTCATCATACCACCTGGCTCCATCCTTCAGCCTTCCCAGAATGCAGCTGTGGTTGGAGGAAATGTACTCACATCCCAGAGGGTGGTGGACGTCATCTTTAAGGCGTTTGAGGTGTGCGCAGCATCACAGGTGATCAAAAGTGGATTTTTACATAAAAAATTGTTCAACAATAAATTGTTTATGGATTATTTACCTGTAAGCTTTGTTAATTATACTGAAGTGTTATGATAGAACATTAGAGAAGTTAATGTCTTATTGTTGAATTGATCAAATTTATTTTGTTTTGTCTTGTTTGCCTTTTTTGTCATTCCTCTCTCCATCAGGGCTGCATGAACAACATTTCCTTTGGCAGTGAGAGGGTAGGTTACTATGAGACAGTTGCCGGAGGAGCAGGGGCGGGGCCAGGCTGGAATGGGCGGAGCGGAGTTCACAGTCACATGACCAACACTCGCATCACAGACCCTGAGATTCTGGAGAAGAGGTTTGACATGTCAAAGATAACTAAACTCTAAAAGTCTAAATTTGTTACGTTTTTAAATACAGTTTTTTTGAACATGTTTCTGCTGTTCTTCTGGTGTTCAGATATCCAGTCGTTTTAGAGCAGTTCTCCCTGCGGCCCGGCTCAGGAGGTGCAGGGAAATACTGCGGCGGAGACGGAGTGATGCGGAAGCTTCTGTTCAGGAGCAAAGTGGTTCTGTCTGTACTGACAGAGAGGCGATCCACCCGCCCCTACGGCCTTCAGGGTAAACCTGCCTGCCAAAGTCAAAGCTGCCGTTTTCACTTTTCTTCTGCTGTGCCAACTGAAGCTGAGTTTTTTGTTTTGATTTCAGTTTGACAGCATTTTGCTTCTTCTGTCCTTTCTAAACTCTCTCTGCTGGTTAGGGGGTGAGGACGGTGCTGCAGGGCTGAACCTGCTGCACAGAGCAGACAGCCGAGTCCTCAACCTCGGAGCCAAAACCAGCGTCAGCCTTCAGCCGGGGGTAAGACTGCATAATGTGCACGTGAGAGAAACACTATCTAGTATCATCGTAGTAATGATAAACTGAGTTTTGCAAAGTTGCATGAAAACTCATTGTTTATTTCAAAAGTTCTCATTCAAAAATACATGTTATTTACATTAAAATGAATTTTCAGATTTAAGTGCAAACAAACATAATAAGATGAGTTGGACCTCTGATATGAAATCATAATGGCCTACATTATTTCTGCAGTTATAAAAAAGTGTCCAGTATCTTGTTAAAATGAGGTACATATGAAAATTGTTTGTCATAGGATACACTGTTTACTAGTTTTCTTTTTATAGATTTAATAAGGTAGCTGTTAGTACAAACTGATGATTGGTCAGCTAAATTTCTTTGTCTGTGTGTCTCCCTCTACAGGATATGTTTTGCCTCTACACCCCTGGAGGAGGGGGGTATGGAAGAGAGGAGGACACAAGCAGGAAACCCCAGAACAAGCGCAGGCGCTTGAACGAAACTTTCCCCGAGAGAGGCAGCGTCTATGAATACCGAATGGCACAAGAGGGAGTGTGAAAGAATTGAGAAAGAGAGTTAACAAACATGTCAGAGGATGAGAAGGGGAAGGAAAGAGGTGGGAGAATTACAGGAGGTCAAGCACAGTTAGACAAGGGAAAGACAGAGTGAAGATCTTAAAACAGTCAAGGAAACAGTTTCATCATTATCTTGTGAGAAGTATAGAAGGTACATGATACAGCTACATGACGGTAAATATTTAAAGTCCAGATGAAAGCTAACAACAGAACCGATGCATATTATCATAGTTCTCAAAACACAAATAAACTAAAGCCTTATTCAGACCAAATTAGGTGCTGTGGCAACAAAGTTAGTCATCCCTTTCATTTTAATACCAGTATCACGTTTGGCTCTGGCAGTGTGGACCACAGGGGATGCTGAAAAATAAGACGCAGTGACTCTCCTCTGAAAAATATTGTAGCACTCTGAAATTTACCAGTCGTATAATGGCACTACCAAGGGCCATGCAGTCCTGCGCTATTTGCCACAACACCTAATTTGGTATGAATTCAGCACTTTTCATCGGTAAGGCTGGGTTGCATTGGCAGGCCAAGTGACTGAATACTAACAGCTGATGCACAAAATTTATGTGAATGAAACATAAGATGTGTTACTCAGTTAAATTTACCATTTTACATGTTAGTAGGAATAGTTTCCTTATTACTAGCCATGGAAAGTCCCAGTAACCATCAGAAAGTTCTGCAGAATTCCACCCCAGCTGTGCAGGAAAAAGCCAGCCATGTGAAGTAGCCCCTAATCTGTTTTTTAACAGGAATAACCACTTATGTAAGACCACAGTCATGACGTGGTTACTGTTTTTCTGTAATTTTAATAGGACAGACAAATAAACCCCATTTCTACTAATGGAATTGTCCTCTGGTTTCTTATTCATGTTTTTTAAAGAAAAAAATAGTCTCACTTTTTATTTAAAGTGAAAGTAATCAAATAAAGTGCAAGACAGGAGGAATATGATGTAGACCATGTAAAAAAAATGCCTAAATTTTATGAAACATATTAGTAATATAATGTCACTCAGCTCTTAACACTTTTAGCTCTTTGTTAAAGGGTTGTTCAGTCAAGTTTTACATGAATATAGATGTGGCTCATTGAAAAATATGGCATCATTAAGTTTAGTCGGTAAGTGTAACAGAAAAGCTATTTAGATGTTTTAATTCACACTCTGCTGCCTCAAAGTGTTTGCAGAAGCACAACACACACAAACTTGCAAGTATCATTGCACAGTTTTTAACACACACAACCCATGGAGGCCCAGTGTGACATACAGTCATACATGTAAATTCATGAGAGGGAGTGTTGAAATACAGCCCAGAATGGGTGTGTGCGTATGTGTGTGTGTGTGTGTTTGGGGGAGGGGGACTGGTCCCTGTTTAAGTCGTGCCCCCTCCTCCCATCTTTTGGTGTGGAATGATGATGGAGAAGAGGAGGAAGGACGGTGAGGGAGTGCAGGCATGCGTAGGCAGCTGATAAAGAGATAGTGGCCACAGCAGTGAAAGCAGCAGGAGGCTGACGGCTGCCGGACTGTTTATGTAAATCAGCTGACTCTCAGTATGTGTGTGTGTGTATGGGTGTGTGAGCATGCTGTAAACTCCAATACAGAGGCATGGATCAAAGATAGCTTCCCTGGTTATACATGGCAATTCCTGTGTTAAAACAATTTATCATACTGAGAGGGTTTGAGAATCACCCCCTGCTGCTTCCAGGAAGTTTCCTCGTTTTGGGTTAAGGTTGTTCACTTTCAGTTACATGTTGCCATACACAACACTAAGCAGCCCAGTTAAAAAAAGCAGCATTTTATTACACACCCTGTTTATCTCTATACCCTTCTTTCAATTCTTAAACATGCTTTCCCCTCAGCTCAGCACTGTACAAACCTTTAACAAGACCACAGGAGAATAGAAAAAAACACTAACAAAACATTCACTTGTCAAGATAGGCAGACATTTAAAAGCAATTCCCTTTGCGAGATGATAATAATGACATTAATATAGTGCAAATAACCGGCAGTGCAAAGTCCACAGGAAACATGCCCCAGTCCATTAAAAACCTGAGATAAATATTGCTGTTTGTTGTCTCCAGTGTCCTGAGAACATACATCTTGTTTTACAGATTGGCCAGGTTGACTTTAATCTAAAATGTAGCACTGTTTCTTGGCTAAAAATAGTCTCTGTGATGTAAAAACTTGTCTTATCCTCAAACAAAACAACAGTAAACACTAAAATAAACAAGCCTTTTAAAAAGGCCAACTACTGTGTCACTTTATCAGGTTGACACCATATTGCACTAATGCAGACATCCAGATTCACATAAACATCTGTCCACATCCTGTATATTTCAACATCCGAACAAACACCAGTGACAAATGTGTCTATACATTTATGCAAACAGACACCCTGACAAAGAAAATATGGATGTTTTCTTTGAAATTTCTGCCAGTTATTTAACAAAAGAATACTTTATTTTGTTCTTTTAAGGTGGCAGAAGAAACTGATTTGATTTGATTTGCAGCCTGATTTTACTATACATACCATCTACAGTCCAGCTCACTACTGTAAAATTTTACATTAAATCCAACAATACATTCAGTGGTCACAACAGGTAGACAACATGTGTCAGAAAACAAATTCATAGGAATAAAAAACAGTGCAAATGCAGTTGGCAGTGCAATGAGCCTCATTAAAAGACTAAGGTAGATTTGTGTTTTGTTGTATGGCTGTTACATTTCCTCCAGTGAAACCATGTGATTCTCCACACACTGATTAAAAACAGGAAGGCCTTGGCTTTTGAAAAGCTTGACCGTCCAGAAAAGAAAACACTGGTTTGCTAAAAACTTAATCCAGCAATAGCATTGTCTGTAGTTCAGTGTCCTTTGCCCATAAAACAGTCAGTGTTTCTTGAGCTGGAGGTAGTGATGAAGAAGAAAATGAAAATGTTTTTCCTTTGTGAAATATAATTAAACTCCTTTGTGCATCACAATGGTTTAGCATCTGTGCATTTCTGAGTGACACTAGGAGTAACAGGATTACTATTGCAGAGTCAGTCAGTATTGAGGATACCTGTTCAGTGGAGGTCCGTTCTGCAGGGTGTACTGACTGGGTGGTTGATGATGTGTGTGAGAGTTCTGATTAGTTGGCACCAACACATCAAACACACTCTTATTGGGAGGCACAGATTGTAACATGTTGTCCAGGTCCATGATGAGGGGAGGGGCTTGGACAGAGACTCGTCCGCTGGGGAGAATGGGCCAATAGGCATGGCCTAAGAAATGACCAGGTGCCACAGGAGAACCACCATAGCTGTAAAGGGGAAGCCCACCATGCAAAGGCATTAAAGGACTTCCGTTGAAACGCATGCTGGGTGGGGCAACAGCATTGGGAGGAGCATACTTGGCATATGAGGTGGGGAGCTCCCATGGTGGTGCAACAGTCTCCCGTCTGGCTGATTTGTGCAGTGGTGGTCTGTAGTCCTCATAACCATCTGATCCAGCTTCACCATCTAGAGGAACACGCTTCCCGGACAGAGGCATCCCTTTCCATTCCTCATCAGAGGAGGTGGAGGCTGGGCTGGCAGAGCTGGCTGAGGCACTGCGAGCAGAGGAGGCGTAGCGAGGTCGCAGAGGCGGTGAGGAACGAGGACGCTCCGACTTGCCCCAGCAGTCCCTGGAGGACACATCCACATCCTCAGAGGCACTAGGTGGCCGCAGGCTGTGAAGCAAGGAGTCGATGGCGAAGGACGAGTCCAGCTTGGGTCTGTACAAATCCTCCTGTGTTGGGGAGGGGTTTCTAGAGCACAGAGAAGGGAGGGGGATGACAGGGGCAGGAGGTGGCTCTGATTCTGGCTTGTGTCCCTGAAGGATGTAGGGGGCCAGATCCTGGGCAAAGATTGTCTCATCTTGGCGCGACACAGCCGTGTTTTGCCTCTTGAGGAGCTCCAGAGGAACACGGCTCAACTCCACCGCCCAGAAGTTGCCTTTTCCCTGAGGCTTACCTGGATCCTTTAAAACCTACAGGTGGAGGGAGGACGGACAGGGAGATGAGTGCTTGCTCTGGTTTCACAGTTAACCATCACAATAAGATGTAAGCTATAAGCTAAAAACTGGTTTGAAGGTTCAGTCCCTGCCCTCAGAGCTTATTTCTATAACAGCTTAAATAGGTAACAAAGCTGGACTCGGACAGTGCATTGCACCATCAAATCCACCAATTTGTGTCAACTAAGTATTTAACCACACAATTGTTTGACAGTTTTAACACACACACCTTCACAAAGCAGTCATAAGAGGAGAGGTTGTGTCGCACTGAATCCCTCCAGCCCTTGTAGTTTCCTTTGAAGAATGGGAAGAGAGTACTGATCTCCTTAAGGATCTAAAAATAAAACAAAAATGTCAGCATGTCTGTCTGTCTGAAGATGCTCATCTTCTCTGCATTTCTGTCTGGTTGTATTATGCAGCAGGCCAGTGCTATTCAAATATACACTGATATTGTGACAGGACAACACAAAATTGAAGTTTAAAGTTGATATCATTGTAACTGAATACATAGAACAGCTACACCTGCTGTACTCTTCACTTAAAAACTATTAATGTATTTGAAATAAGACAAGAAACTTATAATTACATTTAAAACATCTAAGTGGTATTAGCGGTGCTTTTAAAGTATAACAACATCAGAATAGCTATAGCACTTGATCAGCAGAAACTTGAGTTTAACATGAACCGTCTATCTTATCACTTTCCTGATACAGATCAGTGTCTGGTTTCACTGTAGTCCAACCTTATCAAAGCAAACCCAGAATGGTTGGGTGGCACTCAAGTGTCACCAAGAGGCTGCTGTTCTGTGTCACTGTATGAACTGTAAAGGATCTGTCAGCGAGTTATCAATGTATAAAATAAAAATGGGAAATCAACTCTATGATTCAATTTGCTTTGCTGACAGAACTATACCACTGACTTTTTAACAACATATTTAAAAAAAAATAGTTGGTGATGTATACCATAAGCAGGACCGTGCGTAAAATTCGCCATGCGCCTCCCCGATCCAAACTGTTTTAAGTACGAGTTGAACTCCGGTCATTTAAACACATAAGCAACAGAAATTCAGTCTTACCTCAGATAACGTCAGTTTCTTCTCCGGGGACCTTTGAATGACCATAGCGATCATAGCGAGGTAGGAGTACGGTGGTTTTGGATACCTTTGATAGTTCTTTTTCTTCCCACCGCTCGAGCTGTTCTTCTCTCGTTCATTGCTCCACGAATCCGAGGGGACAGATCCCTGTCTGAAAGGGTCATCTTGAGGATTCGGATAAGAGGAGCCCGTCGGCACGGTTTTATCCATGAAAGCAGTGGCACCGGCGAAGTGTTCGGGGCGCGCTGCGGGTTTCTCCAAGCGCGATTGCTGCTGAGGAACAATCTGAGACGAGCAGTGAGGCCAGTGTCGGTCTGGTGTGCTCCGCGCTACACCGCGGGCTGGAAAACTCTGCTGCGCATTTCTGTGGAAGTCAAGTTGATGGTCGCAATGTTCTCCAAGGTGGGACAGAGAGGGTAGTACCAAGAGGCTCTGCTCCGGCCAGTGCTTTGTCATGCTGATCATCCAAGGGGGAAGATCGGCCCGCACGTTCGGACAGGAGCACCGAGAGGGGGAGGGAGGTCAAAGAGTCGGTCCTTAACTTCTGGCAGACTGCTGGCTCCAGGCTGACTCTATTTGAAGAGCAAACAATTAACAGTTTCATGTAAATCCCGCTGCGTAATCGAGGGGAGAATGACGCGTTATCTGAGAGCAGAATGACTGATCGCCCCGGGGGGCTGGGGAGGGTCTGTGTACAAGGAGTGTCGAGAGAAAGACAGTAAACATGTAAATAACCCTTATAATAATACCAACATGCCACTTAAGAGAGAGAGATTCCAAGTTTGATTTGAAATCAGAGTTTGGATGATTCGCGCACGAAGGCCAAAAGTATTACGTGCATGTTTGAATCAGGTATCATACTAAAAACAAACAATTCAGATTGTTTCTAAAAGTCCAGGCAAATATATCAATTTTTACTTTCTCCATTAAAACTATAGAGCATGTTGTCAACAGTCAAGGCTGTATTAAATCGTGAAGAAATCTTCTGGGCAGGGCCCTTGGGCGCAGAGGTGAAAAGCAGAACTTGTTGGGGGGGTTGGGAGTTGCGAGAAAGAGGTAATTTCGATTGAAGATTACATGCAATCCACAATTTTTGGCGAGCAATATACAAAATGAATAGCTAATAAACAAACATGCAAATATGCAGAGAGAGACAATTGCAACGGTTTAGTGATTATCGATTTTAAACAGGCGACATTAAAGGAATTCTTAAAATTATTTGACTCATTGAAATAAGTTGCAGTTTGTGAGGAATATATTAAAAGAGGCCACTTTTCTTTGCCATTATGATGCAGAATTGCCATATCCTAGAGAGCAAATCATGCTCATGTAACACCAACAAAAATAATATCCTGCATTAAGGAAAATTTAAAAATTCTAATTTCACGATGCAGACAGAAGCGCCTGTTTTTTTTTTTTCGCGCAGTGGTCGGGGGGTGTTTTGCGCACAGTAGGGTCTCAGTGTGACTATGCAGGATGTCATTCCTTGTTGAGGGACAAAGTTTCGGGAATGCATCTCTTTTGTTCAGGTTAACGTAGTGCTAATGTGCAAACGCTTTCTTCCCAGCAAGACAGTGAAAACAAGTTGGATTAGAAGGAACCCCATTGGCAAGCTGGAGACCGGTCCTTCCCAAAAAAGCTGCTTAGCATGTGAGGAAATACGGGGGCTATTCAACACCATTTGTGGGTTTTCTGGCGCTTACAAGCTGTTAAGTGTCGTTGGTGGGTAGGACATTCACACCCTAAACAGGAGCCATCATGTTTTCAGGAATTGTTGGCAACGGCCTCAAGATTTCACGCAAACAAAAACCACTTTACTGAATCAAAGAATCAACAACCTACAGCTGCTTTCCATACACAGCAAAAACTCTGACACTGAGTTTAACTTTTTTAGTTTAACTTATGGGCTTTTATTATGCTCTTAATTGATATATCACATCTGATAAGTGAACGAAAAGCGACTCCCTTGAATCAAGTGACTTTGCCACCAGGTTTTGAAGTTAGTGGGACACAAAGACAAAAGAATTTAAGACAAGTCGATTTTCACATTGTGCGACTTTTCTAACTGATTTCACACAACTGAAACTGTGCTGCCAACCCATAATTAAGTGACAATTGACCAGCTTTTTTGATATTGTGTTGCCTACATGCCATATGTATTCACCTGCAATTTTAAGTGCGACTGACCGCTTTCCTTTAATACTAAATATCACTAAAGCGCCTCATTATTTTACTTGAAAAAGTCTATTTGACAGAGCAATAGGCTGATCGGGTCTATTAGGTTTTTGCAGAAATAAAAAAGACTGTTTGATTTTGATGGTTTAGGACAGAAACTCACCATGTGAATAAGCAGTTTTTGACATTTTTGCCGTAAAATACCAAATCTTTTCCCTATTTTTTTTCCAGGTCAAGTTGCTTCCCTACTATTGCGAGACAAACCTTCACCTGCTGCAACTTGCATCAGTTGTTTTCTTCTCTGGTTGCCACATACTGTTGCAGAGTCCTGAAAGTTTGTCCCCCTCTTGTGGTTTCACCAAAACTCAATGGGAATCTTGACTCACACTCATTAAAACATCCCAGGGAATTAAGCAGCGACTTAGAAAGTTTTTCCTGTACAAAAGTTTAATTTGAAACATGTACAGGCAAACCCCCACCCATCATACTAAGTGTTTTGACCTCATTTACATGCCTTCTCATAATAGAGAATTGCTCAGTGCATAACACATTGATTTAAATACAAGCTGTCAATCTATCACTTCCTGTCTGCTGGAGGGCCACTTAATAGGTTTTGCCTGGATTAGAGACATGCATGAGAAGAATGGGGAACATATGAATGGGAAAGGATCCAAGACAAGACAGTTCTCATAGGCAGATTGTGTCTGGACAAATCCCTCCTAAGCCGCAGTGACAGGCATCCTGTAACTGAGGTGTAGGAGTAAAAATAAAGTTTAGCTCTGTGATAGAGACAGAGAAAGTGAGAGTTTTAGTTGTGCTTTTACGGCTTCATTACTGCAAGAGTTACATATGTAATGTTACTTTTTTTCATGTGTACTATTTCTTTTTTTGTTGTTGTTTATTTGAAATTGAAAATGCCTGAGCCATTATTTGGAAACACTTGTGAAGCAAAGTAAGAGTAAGAAGTACAAAAGTGTCCGTATCTCACATAATGTGCCCTGTTGTACGGTTCAGCTCACTCAAGTTATGAAAAAACAATTTTTGTTTTTCTTTCATCTGGTGGTATCGAGTCATGCAGCTTTTGAGAAATCTATTTCTAAAAATGGAGGTGCTCAGAGCACTGAAAAGTCACATTGTTTCAACAATTAAAAGCAACATCTCTTTTCAGTCATTGTGTTCAGGTTTTTTTCACAGAAAACACAATCCAAAGTTTTCATAGGGACTATTTTTTAATTAGTACAAAGAAGTTTTCATCAGATCTGTAGATTATTTACAATGCTGATTGGTACTGTTTCTGAAATGAGACATAACAGTTAATCTCTTTAAAATATAATTTTTAAATACTACATAAAATTCAGTTCACTTCCAGGATGGACATCTAAATCTGGATGCATTAAGCCAAAACTGCATGCACAGATTGGCCCGAACACTTTGACAGCACTAGAGGAGAGAGAGAGAGAAAGTTAGTTATATTTGATTACATGACTGTGACCTGTCAGCAGAGCTGTCTTCGTTTGTCATCATTATAACTCATATTTATGCCCTCATGTACACATTTTAAATTATGGAGACTTTTTAAAGTCACCGTTGGTCTTTTCTTTGACATCACATAGTAACATTTCATGCAAATGTTCCTACATCCCAACAGTGTAAATGTACAGCATTGTGTATTACCCTGAGGACCATAAATGTAACATTGGCTTATGCAGCCAAGCTGTTTCCTCATCGGTTCTGTGCAGTGTCACTGCCCTGTTGTTAGGTCAGTTTACTGCAAGGGTCAGCAGATTATCACTGTCTATCTGTTTCGATATCAGCTGCTGATTCTGACGCTACTGGAAGCTCCCTTTGGATTAAAAACCAGTCAAACATCCAACTGCTTCAGCATTGTCTAACTGTATGGTTGGCTGACTTTGTTAAACTGAATTATGGGGATGTTAAATGAGCATGAGTTCAGGCTTGTGTTGAGACTGCAACAAATAGGGCAAACACACCCTAACAGCTCATTGTGAAAAGTCTGCATTTGTATATGTGAGACCAGATGATACAGCATGAAAGCTTGCAGTAATGTGTCACAAAATGCTCAGATCCTGTACAAATCGTATTTACGCACACAAACACACCCTTTAGATTTGGGTCACTAAACAAGGCTAGGGGACCTTTGCCACTGTGGCATATCACACACACTTGTTTTTGTAAAGTCTGTGTGCTTTTCTTATATGCACTTACAAATTAGGATACAGATCAATATTGTGACAGTTTTCAGAATTGCAGTTTAATTTACTTAAATTAAATTTATTTTAATTAACTTTAATTAAAACATTACATGTTACTATGTCAGTGCTGATCAGAAATGGTCATTTTCTCCTCCTCATTTTCTTTTTTATTCATCCTTTATCCTCAGGCAGCACAAGTTTTTGAAGCCTGCTGTTTACCATAATCAAACGAATGCTCAGCAACACAGTTGAGAAACTTGTACATATTTTAAGTAACTCTAATTTAGTGATACAATCATTTGTCTACTTTTTGTGTGGAATATAGCAGGAAATGCTAGACATAGTGAGCATTTCAATTCTGCTTGGCTGGATTACAGTTGATCCCTATTCAGTTTGTTTTTATTACTTTTAAAATCCTCCTTGGTTGGCTCCATTGCATATTTCTGATCTTTCTGCACCAATACCCTTAAGGTCTGGAACCAAACGTATTAAGTTGCACTGTCCAGATTTGAGACAAAGGGGGATCTTGCTTCATTGCCTTGGCTCTGACACTGTGGCATCTCATCATGTGTCATGTATGACCATTCCCTGATATTTAATTGTGTTTCATGGTATTTTATTTTCTTGAATGAATGACCTTTAAGTCTGGTTTTAAAAGGTGCTGTAGTAATAAAGCTGACTCACACTTACTGTCATACCACTGAACTGAGTGAACGCTTAAGGGACAAGGGCCGAACGATCAATACTTCCTGCACAAAAGCCTGCGGACTCTGTCGCCCTCTAGTGGCGTCTACTTCACGAGAGGAGATGGCGCAGGTCCGGTTGTTATGGTGAAGCATATCCCCTGAGGGCTGGCAGGAGCAGGAGCAGGGGACAGCAGCTGATTCAGTTTCACAGCCGCCGACACGCACAGGAGACACTGCAGACTGTCAACTCAACAGGTAAGATGTGGCCACACTGTTTTCACAACTTTACGTCGACATTGTTCACTCTGCTCGGTCTAACTGGCTTTGTATGGGAGCTTTCCGTAAAGAGCTACGCAACGTTTAATTCACTTGAACATCAGCGCGTCTCCAACTGCCGTGTAAAGTAGGCTAACCTGAGGCTAAGGTAACGTTAGCATGACACAACATCAATGGTAGACGACTTTACCGCTGCTTAACTGGTGCTCTCACTATTTTCCACCAATTAGGAGTCACCCACACAGGGTAAACTCGCTGGTATTAACTTTACTCGTACCAGGCAGGATGATGAATGAAGCCAGGTAGCTTAAATGAACTGCTTACGTTACCTGTCAGACTAGCCACCTGTTGAGTCTGTCTGCGGTCCGCTAGGCAGGTTAGCTAATCTGCTGCTTAATCCTGCACACACAATGGGACAACAACAAACGTTTCTGTTGTTGATAAAATATCTTAATGATATTTACAATCAATGTAGCAAAATGTTGAAGTAAATAGTTAGTAAGTTAATAGTTAATTGTAAGTTAGTAGTTTGTCATCGCTCAAGCTGACCTTTTATCAGTACTTTAGAAGGACAACAGGTGCAAAGTCTGTTTACTCTTAGTGATACTTAAGCTAATACAAGTACTTCTTTTGTTTGAAGGTTACGATTAATATAAATGTCAAGAATGTCCAATGTCATCCAGTGCTGTAGCCCAGCATGTGGGGGTGGACAAAACAATAAAAAATGGGGACATGTAGTCTAACCTAACAGCGTGACATTTTTCAAGAGTTTACTCAATACTTCTTTGACTCACTTAATACAATTTAAACAATGAATAGCATCTCTTGATGCAGAGATATGGCACTGGATTGCCTTTGCCTGTGATAAGACTGATTTATCTTTTGAAGAGCAGAAACTGTTATTGAATGAATCAACTAATGGTTTGACAGAGAGTTAATCATCGATCTTTTAAAATAAAAATATGATTAATTGTTTTAGTCATTAAACAAACATCTCGCTCTAACACCTACAGTGTACTTTGAGTATTTATTGTTTTTTTTTATTTTGATTTGCATACAAAATAAATATTATAAGTTGCAACTCTAATATAATTCAGAACTAAGTTGTGTGAAGAAAAAAAATCTACAACTACGTTTTGTAAGTCTTGGGGTTTGTTCTTCCTCTAATTATAACTGACTGGAGGATATAGCATAGTTCACTGACTATTTGACTTTCACACCATATTATTGACTTCACTTACTGTAAATAAAATCAAGTTATCTGTTGTCAAACCAGCTCTGCAGGTCTTAGTTATGAGTCTTGCCATATGTGGTCAAAGTACAAGCATTTCCTTGGTATGTATGGTCAAATATATACAGGTTTCACAATATAGACCAAGATAAGCTTCCAGGCTCCCTAATACATACAACATGATGGCACACACAGTCTTGTGTGGTATTAAAGGTCAATGAAGACAGAAAAAAAGGTTATATCACATTTCAAGACTGCACCTACATTTGATGGACTGTAACCATTGTGATTTTGCAAGGAGGCATATTCATTGAATTTAGATCCCATGTATGAATCCTCCACAATGGCACCAATAGGTTATCTTAACTGAACAAGCACTTTATTAGATACTGTAGAAGAACACTGACTTGTGTAACATGAGATAATAATTATAAAACAATTTTCTTGTCACACTAATATATTTTTTCTGAAGATGTTTTAAGAAGAAGTCTAATGACTTGAACAGTTCTCTAAATGCCCAGCTGTATTTGCTAAGGTTTGGCATGCAGTTACATTCCTTCACATGTTTATAAACTCCCCCCTGTTTCTCTCTGTTTTAACTCACTGAGGCATTTCTTTACAACTCGTGCATGTTAAAATGTGAGAGATTCTGCATGCAGATGTCAGGAAAAATCGTCTCATCCAGTGAACACCTTTTTCTGTTTATCACTCTGCATGATGTGACCCTACTTCCTGCTTAAGAGCAGTCGAAAGAGTTAGAGTAGGCTAGTTTGTCTGTCTCCTCCCCATCCTTCCTCCTCCTCCTCATATTCTCCTCTATCTCCTTCGCCTTCTTTCCTCCACATCCTTTTTCCCTCTTATTTATATCCTGTCCTCCAGAAAAAAAAATCTTCAAATCAGTTTAATTTGTGTGCATAGTACAAGCGCATGCTCTCTGTTTTTCCCATGCACTTTTGCTCTCCTCTTACTTTGGCTACTCTGTGGCATTACTGAGATTGCTGGGTGATTATATGTAGCAGCTCAACCTAATACACATGACAGGACTTAATGTTCCTGCCTTGTTTTAAGTAGATCCCCCTTCAACTTTCTTTTGCAGTCATTCTTCTCCCGTTTTTCTTTCTAGGGCCTGAATGTGCAGATTATTTTCTAAAATAATGTTTAAAAAGTCTGGTATTTTAAATGTCAAAATAAAAGCAGTTAAAGCGACAAAACCATTCAAAGTTTCCCAGAGCTTAAGCTATTGTCTCTTATGTCTTAATTTGTCTTGATAAAGTGACAAACCATTTTAGTTTTTCTTTCCTTTTCAGTATCATATAACTTGAATTTAGGAGATAAAAACAACCTTTGTGAATACTCGGCAGCCTGTTTAGGTAACTTGGCATTGGCTCAGATAGAAGGCAGGATTGTTCCCGAATCATCAAGCTGCATTGACTCAGCATTGTTTGTTTCAATGGACCGGGAAGGTCCTGCAGGTCACATCAAACAGCACACTGAGCCAGTGGTTTTACACAACAGCTGAGCGATGTCATTTCATGATAGCAAACCATCAGTGAAGCACACATCCCTGTTTGCTTGTTTTAAGTGTGGCTAGAGTACAGGCTGAGCAGGAGTTTAGGTTGTTATGTTCTTTTAAATATAGTCACTTGTTTGAACATTAAGGAGCCACCTACCTGATGAATGTATGAGTTTTACTTTGTGTGTGTGTGTGTGTGTGTGTGTGTCTGTATTTACAGTAGTCTATTCATTCCAGCTGTTGAATGAAAGTTTGTGTTCCTCAGCAGCTGTAGACAGCCCTTCCTGTTGGGTCATTAGGTGGAACAAGTCAGAAGTGTACAAATGTCCGATTGATTCAGGGACAGATTTCTAAACACATAAAACTTTCGGTCCTGTTTCTCAGTGTGTTTTTGCTGTGCTGCGATGCTAGAGTTTGTACAATATCGGTAATCTTACCTTGTCATTTCCCGTCTGTCTGGGCTCTGCCTGACTCAGAGAATCACAAGGCTCTTACACAGTTTAGCCACTAATACATTCCCCATTTGTGCCTATTTTTGGAGCTTATTTTTATAACTAAAAAAACTAACTCAGACTGATGAAATGCTATTTCAGATAGTTTCATCCACTGGTTTCGCAAGGTTTCAATGAAGATATTACAGTACACATTGTTGATTGGAGGAGCTAAATTTGCACAACACAGATGAATGAGGTAAGACCACAACATTTCAAGAAATTAATGGTGTTTTTTGCTGTATTTTTTCCATTTATTGTTTAATTCTTTAAATTACTTTTTTTGTTAACTACATGTATGGGCTTACTTCTTATTGTTGTAGAGATGGCCATTTTGGCCTCATTTGTGATTGATATTTGATTGTATTTTTGAATATTTTGGGAAAAATTCCTGGTAAAGAGAAGATACAAGTGTTTTTTGAGTCAGAGCTTTTAACTACTTGATATTTAACATAATATTGTGTTGTTGACAAGCTAAAAGTTCTTGAAAATACAGTAGGTGTTCTTCTTTCACTTTTGCTACTAGTTTGCTGTTTTTGAGTGAGGTCCAGTCAACTGATTAGTCCCAGACAGCACTGAGCTGACTGAGCTGTTACCCTGTCGGACCAAGCCAGCAGCCTCATGCTGAGATTATCTGAAAGCTTTTTTTTTCTTTTTCTAGCCAACCCTGGTATTAACTTTGTTTAGTTTTGTCCAAATGATGACCATCTTCTGCGCTGTCCTGGAGGCTCCTATAACATTTTACAGTCAGGCTCTAAAGAATATACTCAACTAAGGGCTGTAGTTAAGAGAAAAAAAACTCAAAATAAGAAGAAAAACACATGGCAATTGTGATGCAAGCTCTTGTGTTAGTATTGGTTTACACAAGCAGAACTCAAAGAGGAGAGAGGATAGAGGAAAGGTGATGAGGTGCTCTTTACAGGGCTTCCTCACACTGCAGAGTGTAGCACAAGTTACACGGAGACACACACGTTACCTGCTATCAAGTAGCTGTTAGCTCAAGTCAGCATCTCCCCCAGTTTCTGCTTACATCTATTTTAATATATTTGTTTGTTTACTGATGAACTTTTATACAGAGAATGTCATCATTTCTTCAAAGTTCTTTTAATAATAGAAACATAGTTGTGTTAGAAACACCCATGCTGTGGGACTTCCTCGGTCAAGTTTTAGAAAATTGTGACCAGAGAACAAGCAAACCAAATGCTACTGACTTTTCAACTTTGGTAAAAACAATTTCTTATATATTTTGCAGCCTCATCTTCACTGGGTAGTATGACTCAGCTCAATGTGACTCACTTTAGCTACCAAGCAAGGGTACAGGTACTGTGAATTGTGAAGTAGTACATTTTCCATTCTTTTTAACCCTCTTTCCAGTCAGTTAAGTTCCATCATTGACTGAAAGGAAGTTAAATAAAAACCCTACCCTCTGCACCACGTGATGCAGCCCTCTCTAAGTCCTTTGTACTCATTTGTGAAAATGGTCTGTAAGTGAGGACAGCATGTTTCTCACAGGAAATTATTTACTCTGATTATACTTGCCAATACAGTAATAACCTAATTTACTAAAAAAATACACCCAATTAATTTTTATTAAAATCTTCCAAAAACTCATCACTACATTCATTATGTGAGTCTGGGCAGACAAAGGTGTAAACTGCAAGTTCATTGGCTGGTTGAGGCAAACACAACAAGGTGGTAATTCTACTTTTAATTTAAATCTCATGTTATGTAATGAATAAACTTAATTACTATTGCCCCTTACTGAACCTAAATAACGATCCATGAAATGGTGTTATGTTGCAAATCTGACCTCTTGTGTAATGTAGCAGCATATCAACGGCCTCTAGCTTAGCTGGCTGACACAACCTCTGTGTTCTCTATTGCGGTCCATTAAGAGACACTTAAAGGAATTTATGGCTTTTAAATGGTATTTCACGTGTTATCAGGCAGAAGCTTGAGTGCTTGATAAGATTTTTGTCAGTCATGTGATACTACACAAAGGTTTTTTTTTCATAGATGTTGGAGCTTTTTGACAGATATTAAAGGCCTGTCCAGATGATTTTAATGTGAGCTGGAAAGGGATTATATCTAAATCAACTGACCTGTCACCAACCAGACCTTCTCTTTCTTTTCCTGTTTTAATATTAAAAATCCAATGACAACAGAATTTCAGTCTGAGGCCTTCAAACTCGAGACCCAATGCATTCATTTCTGCCCATGAGACATGCACTGTCATAATACTGAAGCTGAAAGTATAATTAACATAGGATGTTTGTCATAGCAAATTCAACAAACTGTTGAAATGTTAATAGACTTTGATCAAACACTGTAATAAATTGAAAGCATCTTGTTTTCATAGATGTAGATGTTTACTGAAGCCTCTGCAATGCATGAATTTTACGATAGACCAAAGCAACATATGGATTAAGTGACTTGTAGCATGCATATAGCCACATTTGTGTTTTTGGTGTTTATGTTTAATTTAAACAATTGCAACACATGGATCAAATTACTCATTGGGAGACTGAAATATTTAAAAATGTATTTTATGTACAACGCAGCACTAATTTTAAGACTGCTGTCTCTACTCCATTGACCTTTCAGTTTGTGTCTGGCATTGTCCCACTAATACAGCAGTTAAGTTCCTGCAAGGATTTTTCCCTATTTCTGAAATCCTTTCTTCCTTTAAAGCCCCTTAAAATACCACAAATCATGCTCCCTTTTTCATGGGTAAACTGAAGTTAACCAGATAGGCTGCTAACTTTGCATGGCATAGCCTTAGTTATTTCTTAAGGGTTTGCCATAAAACATATTTGTTTCCTGCTGACCTTTTAACAAGAACAAGGACTTTGGATACCACGTTTTTTTTTCCCTGTGGAAGTAAGACGGGTTAAAGAAAGTTTAGCTATGTAGTTCTGGCATTATAAATGAACCTAATATTTTATAATCCATGTTTCCATCCAGTGCATTCCAAGTCCATGATCATGTGTGTGTTGGCATGAATGATCTGCTAGCCCATGGGCAAGAGTTAAGCTATTACCTCATTCTAAGGAAATCCTTGCATTGTTGTTTGTGACAAAGGGTGAGAGGTTACCAATCCTATAAATAGATATTAGGAAAAAATGACAAAAGTCTGTCTATCCCCAAGGCAGGAAGTATTAAGGTTTAGTTGTCCAGGTAAGAGGCCTAACAGAAACTGTGTCTGGTAGTTTTTCTCCATAAAAATCTTCAAAGGGCTTAAAGATGTAGCCATACTTTGTAATACTTTAAAGGAAAAGTTTAACCAAAAATGAAATTCAACCTTTTTTTAGCTGGCTTGGCTGAGACTGGACTTTATTATTAATTTTTAGATTGGTGGATAATTATTTTATCCACTCACATCTAAAAATGAAGGGTAGAAGTGATCCAATTTCTGAATTTGTTGAGTATTTGTTGAGTAATAAAAGTTATTAAGTAACATCCATTAACAATTCAAAGAAGAGGAACCCTGTATCTGCACTGTGGTTATTGTGAACGCCCTGTATCTGTTTGCAGCCTAAACAGCTGATTTATGGATCTCAGTCTTCTCACCTCCCACCTCTCAGACACTTACCTGCTAGCTGCTGTGGCTCTGTAGCCCAGGACTTCTGTCTTGTCAGTCAGTCTCTCTATCTCACTGAGTGCCTCTAGTTGACCTTCCTCTCAGCGCTCACAGGCCTGGGCCTAAATAATAAATGAGTAGCCTGGAATGAGCTGTGTGTGTGTGAGCAAAGTAACTCAGCTGGGAAGTTAACGAAAGGTAATGAGAGCGATCTTGCCGACCGAGGTTGCCGGGGTTAGCACTTGCACTGAAACTTGTTACATACCAGCTATTTATTCACTTTTCACAGCACCTCTCTCATTCTTGCCCTTTGTATATGCAAGTGGCGGCCTAGTGTGTGTCGGGCTGCGGGGTGTGTCAGTCATTAATGAAAAGCATCCCACCATCTCAGGTTTCCTTCGGGAGAGGAGTGGGAGAGGAGGGAGTAGGGGGAAGGAGCTCAGGGGTTAAAGATAACAGGATTAGGAGAGCCTTGTGCGTACATTATACTGTAACACAGCACTCACGTTTTCTCTCCCTGCCTTTTTTCTCTTCTCTCTCCATGTCCACAGTTGCAGACAGAGGACAATGTTGTTGAGAAACATATCATTGAATCCTTCTAACTCAGCTGTCTTCTGCTAAAGGACCTGCCAAAGTGTGCACACAACAATGCCAAGTTGACTTTGGAATAGTCTCCACTCACCACCGAGCGATATTTTAATCCTGTCACTGTTTGCTTAAACTAAAGTAGGCCTTATGTAAATCATCAGAATGCCCTTTTTTCTTGTAGTTGTTTAAACTTTCTCAGTTGTTCCTACCTCGTGGATTTGTCATATCTGTCACCATAGTCTCATAATGGACTTTCAAAGACCGTTCCCTCTGTTGGATCTAAGTCTTGGACACAATCACTTTGGATTAGAGGCTCAGATGAAGCATATAGGTGGGGAATAGTTTGACTCTGCCTTTCCAGCACCATCTCTTTTTATTTTTCTCCCAGTTGATATGGATGAGAGGACTGACAGCTTATTACAATCCACAGCTTGGATGGTTGTGTCTTGGACACTCATTTTTTTCATGGCACAGTAAGAGATATCATAATAAGGATGGGAAAAAGACATTGCAACTATTTTTCATGTTGCTTACTTCTAAAATCATGGAGATATCCACCACCTGATTATACAGCATAAATTGTTTGGTTTCATCATTGTTTGAAACTTTTTTGCTTGCTTGATTTTTTTTTTTTATAGAAAAACTTGTCCATCTTTTTGCGTGCTCCCCCAGGCTCTAACGTAGGCCTGCTTGGCCTTACAGAAGAGCCTCTTTACCAGGGAGGCATATGAGAAATTTGGAAACCTGAAACTTTTATATTAAAATTTCTTGTGGAATAAGTGAAACAAACAGGAATAAAGAAGCAAAGCCATCCTGACAGTTCCAAGTGTTGTGCTGGCATGGCAGCAGATCACAGCGAGCTGCTGGCCGAAATGGCCACGGTCGGCCGTCTCAGTGCCACAGAACGCCTGAAGCACGCCCAGAAACGTCGTGCTCAGCAGCTGAAGTCTTGGGCCCAGATGGAGAAGGATGCAGCACGGGGGTCAAGAGCCAAAGCAGATAAGAAGAAGCCACGCACTAAAAAAATTAAATTCCCTGATGCCATCACTCTGCTAGATGCTGCTGCACGCAATGATCTGGAAGAAGGTTGGTTGAAGCACACACACTCACAGTGAAAAATCATTCAAAAGAGCCTTAAATTTTCTGTATTAAGGCTTTGACACAGCTATTTATCAAATTCAAAGTAAATCAGTGTTCAAAGGAACTCAAGACAGGATGATCGACTAAATCAACTGCCTTCACATCTAGACCATACAAGATACATGAACATGTGAGAGCAGACTCACTCTAAGTCTAAAAGTCACGTCTTACTTCTTTGTATAGTATTGACCTTTTAGTAGCCTTTCCTGAGACATAAGAACTTGCAAAGCAGTGACTTGAAAACGTATGAAGGGAGTAATTGGTGCATAATTTATAATGGATACGTCACAGTTTATGTAACAGTTAAGGCATTTTGTTTTTAATGGCACCATTGTCATCCACAGGATTGAGGCTAATTATAGCAAATCATTTCTTCCATCTGTTTAGGGCAGACACGTGTGCACCAAGTGTTGTAGTGTTTATGTGGAGAGGACTTTGCCTGTGTTGAGTGTTCAGTCACAATGTTATATGTGCGTGTATGTTCATGTGCATGTATGCTTGTGCTTCCTCTAGTGAGGGAGCTGCTTAACAGTGGCGTCAGCCCAGATCTAGTCAATGAGGATGGACTGACAGCCCTACATCAGGTATACACACACACACACCAACACCAACAAACACACACACACACACACACACAACCAGTTTTGTGAGTCCTCAGTGCAGTGAAAAGGACATTTTCTCTAACCAGCCAAGCCAGAGATGTGGTAACATCAACACGTCTCTCACAACACACCTGAAAAACTCTGACATTCCAACATCTTGTAATGGCCTCAGATTCAAGAATACATGCGGTTTTCTTTACTTAAATACCTCCAGCCTTAAGGCCATTTAAGTGCCTGCTAGTTAACCATACACAGGTACCCACTCCCACATGTCAAACAGCTTACACAAGAGCAGCCAAATAATAGAGGGGATGAGGTTACCTACATAGTTTTACACTAACACTCTGTGGCTGCCTTTAATGAGGCAGGTCACCTTTTGTGCAACATGTGTGTTTATGTTGTTTGCGGTCATAGCTCTCAGCTCACTAAGTACTATTTACCTTTATTTTGTATGACCCGTAACATATCTTCAGTCAATTTACACAAACACTCTGAATCATTCACACTGTTACAGTATGAGGGACCCTTATTCTGAGGAGTGAGGGCAACTTTCTTGGACTTACATTCCTTTTCTGGGTAGTTATAGTCAGATTTAGAGAGAACCATTAGAAGATTAAGCATCATAAGCTGAGCACAAATCTTTACAATTCGGATTAGCCCTTTCTCTCCCCTCCCCTTTCTTTTTGTAAGTTTATACATACACATGCTACTATAAATTCATGAGAAGGGCATTTGCGAGCATAGAGTACTCTTTATTAAAGCAGTTGACTCCACTTTTCCCCATGGAAAACTTGCTGTTTACATACCAGATGGTTGGGCCGTGCATGAAAATGTTTTTGACACACAAGCCAGTGTATTACCTTCCATAAATAATCATGCATATTTATATAGTACTCTTTGTTCTTCTTTTTTTCTCTAACCCTACTATACATTTTCTATGCTTGTTGTATGTTCTATCTGCACATCCTTTTGCACTCATGTGTACATAAATTTCATACTTGTGTACATCTACCTTCTCAGTGCTGCATTGATGACTTTGTGGAGATAGTGCAGTGCCTGTTGGATGCTGGTGCCTGTGTGAATGCCTGTGACAGTGAACTGTGGACACCGCTGCATGCTGCTGCCACCTGTGGACACACTGGACTAGTGCAGCTACTAATTCAGGCGTAAGTTTTCCCATCTATGACATAATATTACTCTGGTTCAGCCCCACATCCTTTCAACCTTGGAAGGTTTTTCTTTCTGTTATTGCAGTAAAAAATCCAAATGTTTAAATTCATTAGCTGATATACTGTATTAGGATTTACTTTCCTTATTTTTGTTCTAGACTCAAGTATAAGCAGCCCTCTTGATGACAGTATCTGCTTTACATAAACAATGCAAATGGGGCTGCAGCTTGACTCAGAATTCTTTCTGCATGTATAAATATCTTTGAGTGGCTGAGTACATCAGGGTGTGTCCCTGTGCAGTACTATAATCAAATTGTCTTTGCATATATGCACATGTGTGCTTGTTTGTGTGTATATGTGCTTCTAGTGGGGCTGACCTGCTGGCTGTCAATGCAGATGGCAACATGCCTTATGACCTCTGTGAGGATGAGGCCACCCTTGAGCTGCTGGAAATGGTTATGGCTGAACAAGGTCAGTAAGCTGAGTCAAATCAAACCTGTTTTTGAATTGCCTGAATTTATTTAGTTTCTTTTAAAAGCATTTAAAAGTTATTTAGCCTTCCTCTTTAAACTCAAAAGATATTTCAGATATGTTCCCAGAAGAAAAAAGGTGCATGAAAGGAAAAGCGAAATGTTACATTAATCATAAAAACTAAAACTATTAAGTTTCCATGGGCTATCTGTTTGCATATTGCTTGTCTCTTTGTGTGTAGGTATAACTCAGGACCGTATAGATGAATGTCGTGGGGCTAAAGAGACAGCCATGCTGGCTGACATTCAGGCTCTGGTTCAGAGCGGAGCAGACTTGAACGCTCAGGACGATAATGGTGCAACATTGGTGAGACACGTACTGTATGGATAAAAAAAAATGACACACAAAAGATATTAATAAGGATATTGTAAGCCAGGATTTTTTACCATATTTGTGAAGCTAAGGTACATAAACAGCTGTAGAAAATCTAACACCCGTTTAAATATCCCAGCAAAATCATGAAGCTCTGCAAAGAAATTAAGATATGGACCTAATCAATAGTGTAAATTATGTTTTAACCTGCAGTAGATAATAAAACAATCCAGTTTTCTGATTTTTTTCTAAATACATTTAGACACTGTATGATAGATAAGGTGTTTTCCCTGCCAAAGAAAGTAACTTAACCGTTAAAACACAAAATTTTAATATGCCTCTCTGGGTCAGCTCTTAAATTATCATAATTTAACATCTCCTCCAGCTTCATATAGCATCTGCTAATGGCTACATCTCTGTGGCGGAACTGTTGCTGGAGCACAGGGCTCAGGTGGAGGTGAGAGACTCTGATGGTTGGACACCGCTACACGCTGCCTCCTGCTGGGGACAAGTAAGTGCTGCATTCAAACCAAATACAAAAGAACTGTCCACTGTTTTAAAAGGATATATGATTAGTGTTTGTATCTTTTTTGTCCATAGATCCAGATGGTTGAACTCTTGGTGGCCCATGGAGCCAGTTTAAACACCAAGTCTATCCTGGAGGAGACCCCTCTAGGTAAGATCTGAAAGTCTTTGTAGTCCAAAAAAAATCAAGTCCATCACCTTTAATGATTTAATGCTAAGTCTCTGCCTCAAGTGTAATTATGGCCTCTGTTAAAAGAGGAACTAATTATCCTGACCCATTTCTTTAATGTCTTTTATATATATTTCCCCTTGTACCTCCCAGTGTGTAAACCTTAACAGCTGCTGCTTTTTCAGATGTGTGTATGGATGAAGAGGTCAGAGCCAAACTAATGGACTTGAAACACAAACACGATGCCATCATGAAGAGCCAAGACCGGCAGAAGGGCACACTGCAAAGACGAGCCTCTAGCACTGGCAGCAGGGGGTGAGTGAGAGGGCGCATAAGACAAGATGAGAGCTGTTAAACTTAAGCAGTTTATTGCATAATTGTACTCTGGTTTGTCGATACAGTAAGGTAGTGCGACGTGTCAGTGTGAACGAGCGCTCCAGTCTGTACCGGCGGGAGCATCACAAAGAGGCCATGGTGTGGCAGGAGCGCGGTCGACAGCCAGAGCCACAGGATGATGATGAGGACAGACAAACAGACAATGAGCTAAACCAGCATGCCACCATGGTCAGTAAACCCAGTGTTTTTAAAGAATCTGTTTGTCATTATTGCCTTTTTGCTCAGTTTCAAAAAGTCCAAGATGATTTAGATGTGTTTGTTAATGCTCCTCTTTTGCTTCAGGTTGCTGGTGGTGGAGCCACATCATCTTTAGAGGAGCTGGAAGCTGCAGACAGGAAAATTGTGACCAGTCTAGGAAATGGAGGAACCTCTGTTTCTCTGGCCTCCTCTGTACCAGGAGAGCTGTGGAGTGGGGGAGGTCTCATGGAGCGCAGTGCCTCCTACCAGCTCAGCCCTGCATCTGGAGCCGGATCAGGGTCCGTGCCTGCAGAGGGTGAGGGGACAGACAGTATGACTCGGGAGAAATCGCACCACACCCTGGCTGACTTGAAACGTCAGCGGGCAGCTGCCAAGCTAAATAAGTACCCAGCACCTCCACCACCCCTGCCCCCTCCTTTAGAGGAGGAACCTTCTGTTGCAGTGGCCGAGGCTGCAATCACTCAGGCCCAGCCGGAGCTCCAACTGACCTACAGTGCAAGGGAGGCAGCCTCCCCTAGCCAGGTGTACTTCACCCCAGCCAGCGGAGATCCTCCATTGCTGAAACTTAGAGCTCCTGAGGAGGAGCAGTCTAACAACAAGGAGCCTTGCTGTGGACTCATGTAGAGACAGCCTAACACACACAAACACATACTGCCTAAAGAGTGGAGAAGATGGGCATGTTACACTCCTAAGTGGCAAAAAACCTTTCACAACAGATAAGCTTGAAATCTCTGAAGACTGTATAATCACGGCCACATGCCAATGATGGTTTGATCTGCACTGCGTTTTTTATTCAAACCTAAAGCTTTTCTGAGAAACATGATAAACAGTGGAGGTCCTGGTATTCCCTGTTGCTTCCCCTAGGTAGGGGCTGCACGTCAGGCATCCATTTAGTTACTAAAGGATAACTACAGATTCCAGTGTTGCAGTCACAAGCAAATATTTACTTTACTCAGTCTTTGTTCTTTACTTTACTCATCTCTTACACTACTCAGTTTCTGCAGAATGATGTTTATTTAAAAAATTTTAGAATCAGGTAATGGTTGAATTATCTACTTAAAGCTGAATGAAACTGAATCGAGACGTGAAGAGATAATTTGCATCAACATTTACATAGATTTTCATTATAGGCAGAGGGTTTTTTTGGTTGGGAGATTGCTTGGTCATGATTGTTTCAGTACATGATAGCTTTTCTGAATTTACATTTACACAAAGGTGTTAATAAGGACTGTTTCCTCTCTTGATTTTTTTTTCCTTTGACTGAAACTATACTTAAGTTTTTGCTTTTGTTACTTTTCCACTGAACAAAAAACCTACATTTCAATATTTCTATGCTGCAATTTGTAAATTAATCGTTACCAAAACAATGTGAGCTACTCTATATTTAAATCAGTGGATATATTACTCTGCCTATCATCACCTCTAGATTTCTATTTTTCTGTCAGTATTTCTATTTTTCTAACTTCTGAGTTAAATCACATTATTTATTCTATCTAATACTGAACATGGCTTACGGTGTACAGTACCATTTTTTTTAAAGATGAAAGTATGAAAGCAAGATATTTATCAAAGAGATAATATATTCCATAGTTTTATTGTCAAACCAAGTACACTTGTCATATTCTTTGTCAAAGGTCGGTGCCTTCTTTAGGTGGCAGATTTGATGTAGGTTTGCAATGCTTGCACAGTCCCACATGTCAATTCAGTGAGCAGTGGGATCAAATGATCAATCAGACATGGACTCCAACATGATGTGCTGTCAGTGCACTCTAATTTCTGTATTGCAATTTCAGTTTTGTCAGTGATTTTTATTGAGCCCTATTTAGAAAAAACAAAGTATAAAAGCATTTTCACAAATAATGTTTGTATTAGTTTTTTTCCAAATGGTCCTATTTGATGAATCTGGGCGTTACGGCTGCTCTGGGTTTTGTTTAAAGGAGGAGAAACAGATAAATGTAACTGTTGAGAAACATCCTTTTAAAACCTCAGCTTTTATGTTTTTTGAACTTTTGTTGGAAGTCAGTTTAGAGTTATTATAGCAGCCTTTTGAACAGAGGAGACAAGATATTGAGTTTTATGCCTCAATGTGACGATGTCTCCCTCCTGTGGTACAATATAGCACTGGCTTATTTTCCACAGTTATTCCCCAAGGCCTTTTCTCTTACTGTTACATCATACCATCACTCACTTACCATGCATCTTGAATGTCACACCCCGTTCTGATCCATCTGCCAGGGCAGCACATGACACCAGTAGTAAGACCTCAATTACACTCAAGTTCTTTGAGCGATAAAGTTGTACAAGCCTCTGTTTCAGCCTATTGTAACATAACAAGCTGCTGCATTTGAAAACTTTTAGTGGTTTTCTTTTAAAACACAGAAGTTCCCCTCTTCCCTCAAACACACAGACAGACACCACGTCATATATGTCGCCTGTGGCCTTGGTAACAGTTATGCATGGGGTGTGTTTAAAAATGGATCCTGCTTATGTTGGACATGTTTTGACTGTGAGCCAAGGCTACTGAGCCACTAAGAATGGCCATGTAAATCTTCAAATTCTCATATTTAGTGTTTAAAGAGCTGTTATTTGATGCTGATCTGTCTTATAAAAATAGATATAGGATAAATGGAACAAACTGTGTTGCGTGATGCAGCCAAAATATGTAGTGCATGACACTGGGGCATCACATGCTTATGTTTGAACTGATTTAGTTTGGGGTATCAAATGTCTTTCTCAGACTCTGTCCAGTACATCTGGTGGGTTTCTCTGTCTCACACCCTGTCCTTCTCACGCACTAACACACAGTTCATTCTGTATCTCTCTCTCTCTCTCTCACTCTCTCTCTCTCTCTCTCTCTCTCTCTCTCTCTCTCTCTCTCTCTCTCTTGCTTAAATAAAAGACAGGCAATGGAGGAGGACTTTACACTGTGTACATTTTATAAAATCCTGTCCTCATGTCCCTCTCCAATCTCAACTTGGTGGCTCATCTTGGTTAATAAAACTTCCTGATGCAGGTTTAATGTCCTTGTAAGGGCAGAAGTTGGTGTGGCACCATCTCACACCAACACTGTGTAACATTATGATCTGACTGGTTTAATGACCAAAGAAGTGCTGTGAACAGCAACAGTCATGGAAAGAGAGATGGCTTGTGATTACCTGCTGATCTCTGACTTCCTCATACTTTCAAGTTGCCACAAGACTTGATAATAGGTGTTGACGATGTAAAAATCTATTTTTGTCTCTATAATTATAATAACTGCTTGGCCAAACAGAGAAACTGGGGATTAACCTTTGCAATAGGAGAGGGTTTTTTTTGTCTAAAATCTCTTTGTTCATTATGCAAGGCAAAGATTAAAGAATCTCTACAAAACATGTCGCCCTATTAAACCAACACAACACTCCCAATCAATGCTGTAAAATACGCACTGTTATGTGAACACAGTGTTTATGTATATGAGACGTTCATTTACTCCAAGACATGTTGGTGCTTCCTCTGTCCAGAAACACAGGCATCAAAATTTAGACTTTTAACATCAGTGCTGAAAAGGAACCAAAGTTACTTCCTTAATTATCACTGTATAATTGTTTCTATTTTATACTTTATATTTTTTACTCACGAAATTTAAGGGGGAATGTAATGTCCACAGGATATTTCTTTGAAGACCAACAAATACAACTGTTGGATGTTGCTACTATTTTAAGATTAAAAAAAAAAAAAATTCATCAGGTTCTCAAAAACACAGCGTTTAACGTTTTCTCTTAGGTGGCTGAACGTTAATGTTGTCTCTTAGATGTGTAAATTAAATAATGTTTACCACATTTTCCTTCTAACTTGTTAACTTGGTGCGTTCAGCTGCTTTCAAGTGGCAAAAAACAGTGTACGGGTGAAAGTTTTGAATGCAAGTGTTTTCTATATTATTATGAGACTTTTACTTTAGCTTGCGTTAGTTAAAAAAAAACGTATTCCACCATCGCAAGACATTGCAGACTGCTCATAGTAGTTGTCTGTTAAACTCTTTTAAACTATAAATTGTTTAAAATAAACATATTTCTTCTCCATTGCTGCAAGCGCGAGACATTGGGGGAAAAAAATTCCGACAGTACGTAAAGGCGTCAGTTGGCGAGCTTGGAGTCAGACGTGAAGTTTGTCAAAGTTAGTGAAGAAATCCAGCCAACCATGAGCAGGAGCGAGCGAAGGCGTGGCGGGGCGCCGGGTAGGAATACGAACAGCGACGCTCAACTGTCAGTCGGAGTCCGAGGAGCTGGAGGGGAAGTAAACATACGAGCTCGGCCGGTTCCTCTATCCCCGCTGAACAACTGGTAACAACTGATACACCTTATCTGTTCGCGCACAGTCACTGCTACCACTATATGTCAACTTCTATGTGTGTTTTCTTGTTGCAGATAATCAGTCCAGTGTGTGAAATCGGCGGAAAAACGGCGTGCGCGTGACATAAAGAAAAAAATGTCCCAGCAGACAGTGAACGGGGTCCCGTGCCGGGGCAAGGTGCTCACTTTGGACAACATAAACCCCAATGTGAAGCGGGTGCAGTACGCGGTCCGTGGCCCCATAGTCCAGCGGGCGGTGCAGCTAGAGAAGGAGCTGAAAGAGGTAAAAGTCAAGTTTGGGGCTGCTGCAATGAACGCGCCACAGTGCGCGAGGACCCGAATGAAGTTTGACAACGCACGAGGATTATGAAAAACGGCAGTTATTAATACCGCGGTGTTGATGTGTCACACAGTGGGATGACAGGGGAATCTGTTTAAAAACTGTTTAATTTATTCAAATCAAAAATAATATTGCATTTCATTGTGACACATCACAATTTTAAAGTTATTATTAGTCATAAGGTTGAAAGCAAACATAAAGTAAATGTACACGGTGAAATCTTATCGTGTTTGTGTGTGTGTGTGAGCGTGTAGTAGAGGGAGTTAGGATAAATGAGTTTCAGCTCCAACATCTGGAATTTGACTCAACAGGCATGTGTTTTTCAACTTTGCCTAAAGCTGATATTTCCATCTTTTTGAACTCATGTTAAAAATTTGCTTTTTATTAAAAACACTGCAGCTCTACAAATATTGTGCCTCCCAATGGATTCTGGCACACGCCGGCTACCGTGGACTGTGCTCTAAAGATGTTTGCCTCGGACAGATTTTGCTGACTAGGTGAGAGGGAGAGGAGGCAGGATGCAGACAGTGGGTCAGCTTTTAAATGTCCCTGCATGACAGCAGTGGTTGGCCTGTTATGTTCTGCTGCACGTAACAACTCACATTACATCCTGCTGGGTAATATTGATCCACCATGCTTTCCTAAGGAATGGCAAGCAGGTCAAACAGGAGTCTTTTAAAAGCTGTAATGCAAACCCCCCTCTGCAGTTATATCCTCTTCTTATGACACACTCAAAGGGGGAGTTTAGAGACGAGTTTGAGCACATTTCACTCCACTCTGGCCTGAGGTGACAGCAGGACTAAGAGTAGAGGATGCGTATATCGAGGAGGGTTATTATGTAAGATGAAGAGAGTACATTCTCTGTCCTCTTTTGTCTCTCTGGGTTCGCTCACCTCCCTCCTCCCCACTAGGGAGAGAGTTCATTGGACGAAGCTGCAGCTGTGAGGCCCCGCAGCGTCACAGGCCTTTTCTCTGCAAGGAGGTTCATTACAAGCAGCCCCGGTTGTGCTGGAAGTGCTGTAGTTCTTGGAAGTCTACTTGTTTTCCCACTGAACCCATTGCTCTACATTTGACTCGAATCACTAGAGTCATTCTCTGCGATGCCATAAAAATTTAGCTTCTAGTCAAATCCGAAGCTAAGAAAAGGGAAAGTAACTTAAGACACATGCATTAGCTTGGACAAACCTGCTTCATCTATAACATGCTAATAATGTCACAGGTTGACATTAGTTGCTTTTCACAGTGTGTTTACAAGTGTTTTTCCTGAGAGGATGTTCGGAATAAACAAACACCATGTGTCCTCCTTCAAGCTGACTTTCACCTGTTAAGTTTCGGTGCTTGTGGAACACAGTCAGAAACATGGAATCCGTGGGTTTTATTTACTGCGGTTGCCCAGTCATCTGTGGCTGTGCTTCCTGTCAGATCTGTGACTGGAACACTTTTACTGACGACTCAGCAGATTTTATGCAAGTGTGTGTGTGTTTGTGGACGTGTGCGCTGATGTGTTGATGACCCTTATAAATCCTTAGCCAGACATCTGGCGTGACAGTGTCTGCACTGCAGTAAGCTAATTCAGGCTTGGATCTCAGCTGCCAGCAAGTCTGCATTGTCTGTGACAATGGAGTGGTGACAACAGGCAGCAGTTATGAGTTTGTTCTGTCACAAACAATCTCATGTGTTTGTCTCTTTTTTATTTTATTTTATGCCATGTCATTAGTATCATTCTTGATCTTGTTAGAAATGATATTGAGTTAGGTAAGTCACATGGGCAAAAGAGCAGTGGTTGTTCGTCAATTTGCATCAGTTAGAATTCAATTAGTGCACTTCCTATTACTCTAGCATGACTGAACACTGTCAAAGCAATGACGGTTTCAGATTGCGTCATAAGAAAAAGTGAAATGTAAATTCAGGCCAAACTCTGTTAGGCCCCACAGGGCTTCTTGGCCTGGTTCAGCGGTCCAGCCCGTGTAATCAGTGCCTGGCGTTGAGCGAGCTGGAGAACGCAGCGCTGAGCCGGGGGGAACCGACCGGCTCCTCTCTATCCCAGAGAACAGCAGTGTCTTTGTTTCTTGAGGCCAAGGCAGAGATGAGGACTTAAAAGGAAACATGCTGCATCTAGTTACTTAGATTTCACATCTGACTTCACTTCAACTCAAAGAACCCTGTGGGCCTTTGCTCCTGTTGTCATGCAAGGCCATGGAAATGATAATACTGACTGAGTTAAAGGAGGATTCTCCCCGCGCACTTGCGGCCTTTCTCTTGGCATTTTTTCCTGTAGAACATGCTTAATCACGACGGTAAATGTAATGAATAGAAATCCAGATAATTAGTCAATTAACTACCCAACTAATAAATGTTGTCACCCTCACTGTCTGGCCCCAGGATCGCTGGTCAGTAAAATGTCCACTGTCCACATTTAGATGATAATCTGCAGCAGCATTTGCTTATTAGCTCTTTACCTTACAGAGACAACTGTGCTAGATTTTGACTGTTTTTTGAGCGTTTTTTTGTTTTTAGACTATCAAAGTTTAAGCTTTAGTTTAAACATCCAAGAGATTAGTTATTAGATAAATCCCAACGTATGATGAGGATATAAATGTTCTTTTAGTTAGAACAGTTTTTTTTTGTAGCTTTCCTTTGAATTAACTTACTATAATTAGTTTGACATGTCTAAGCTCAATCACCTTGGAACAACAGGTCACAAAACAAGTTCTCACATTTTTTTAAACGGTTTGTTGAAAGCTTAGCCATAGACAATAAAGACAGGGCGAGGCAGAGCCTAGGAATGTGTTTCATAATTTTTTTTTCGTCTTTTTTCCTCTGTTACTGTTGTGCTGATATTTTATAGTTTATGTATGTTTATATATTGCTTTGTACAGCTTTGACTTGATACCTGAACTGCAAGTGAAAGTCCATAGTTGAGTGTGTTTGGCAGAGTCAGGCATTACACTGCTGTAACAGCTGGCCAGAGGTAGAGTTATGTAATGACTGTGTTTTCAGCGGTATACTGGTGTGTTAGTATAAAGTGGTATATAAGAGGAGCCTTATGATAATGTTGTGCTCTGCAGTTGTGTTGCGTTTTTTTTTACTTAAACTTAAGGACCTGCATTAAAATAGAGTTAGTGGATATTTTCAGTTATATTTGAAAATATATTTTACACCAATGAGTAGTAAAATATCATGACCATTAGTTCAAAGATGTGATTTTTGAATGCAAAAACCATAAAACAACGGATCCTCATGAATGTGATGTCATCTGTTTAAATCTTGCGGCTCTGCCCTGGATTGAAGTAACTTCTATTGTCACATTACCTTATCTGATATACAGCAACAGGTGCAGCTTGTTGAGACTAACACATACAAATCCAGAGTATGCAGGTCCAGTTAGGTTTTCAAAAGTTCAGAGACTTGCTGATTCAATGAAGGTGGATAATGACTTGGTTTAGATGAGGAGAGATGTAAAATTAAAAATTACTGATCTCATAATGGGATGGGATTTATCCAGCGATCCACAAGTCCACCAGAGACAGAGACAGACAGAGGGGTTTGTGTCTCTGTGAAGCCCAGCGGCAGCGTCATCCCTGCTCAGGCCAGCACTTCCTGCTCCACAAGCCAAAAGCAGACTGTGTGCCAGGATTTTGGGAAACAAAAGGTTGCTAATGAGAGAAGTTGCATGTGTGAGATGAATACAAGTGGCTTGATTTACATGCTGAGCCATCAGGTGGTAACAACAGTTAAATGGGACCACGATGTAGTTAATCATTTGTTTCTATTTATTTAAAAGAAACAATTAAAATCTCATGCAAAAATGTTCCTTATCATGATGACATTTAAACGATTTAAACCACAAGTGTTAGAGGAATGTATCAGGCCTGCAACTAATGTCAGTGCTCGTAAAGCTGAGGCTGGTAATGTGAACCAGCTGTGCAGAAAATACATACAGGTTCATACATGCAGAAGTTTCCCTCCATTCTGCTCAAAGGCCTCAACTGCACATTCTTATGCCTTTTTTTCCCTTCAGACAGCCAAAACAACTCGAGTCAATGCTCTTAACACACATATATTGCTTCGGGGGTTAAGACTTTTATGTAAAAAGACTGCACTTCAATGTGAGACAGGAAGTGATAACGTGCTAATTTTAATAATAGTTGTCCTTATTGACAGAAACAGGCAAAAGAAGGAACAGAAAATTGAGTAATAACAAAATTGAAAAAAAAAAAACAAGAAGCTTTCCCCCAGTGGTTCTCTAACTTTTCCCACTGCAGAGAGCTAAATCTTGTAGTTTCAGCTGAGTCTTGACTTGTGTCCCTTCCCATAAGCTTGTTTTAACGTTCGCAGACACATCCTGTGTACTGAAGAGCTGTCTGCATGTACGAGATAACCAAAGGTCACCAGGTTCTCACTTTATGAAACTACTGTCTCAGTATCTGGTTCACCTCTCACACTTCTTCATTGAGAGGCTTGTCTGCTCACATTCTTACAGCTGTCTGTCTTTATCTTTTCCAGGGCATCAAGAAACCTTTCACAGAGGTCATCAAGGCTAACATAGGTGACGCCCACGCCATGGGTCAGAAACCGATTACATTTCTGCGACAGGTACAGCCACTTGTACAGTTGTGCTTTTACATACATTTTACATACTTGTACATCTAAAACAGACATACTGACTGTATCACAGTGCTTTGCAATATATCACGTTCAATAAATGCCATTTTACAGCATCCTCCCATAAAGAAACAGTTACTTAGATACCTTTATACCCAGAAAGTATGCACAGTATGTCTTCGTGAAGTTACATGTTATTTATTTATGGTGGAGTGAACAGTATTGTAGCAATTAGAAAACCAATTCTTTTAAGGTGTGTTTCATTCACCAGCCTTATCAACAACTCAAAGAGACTCTCAGTTGGAAGTTGATCTGGCTCCTATACACAACTGCAAATGCACTGGATTCACTTCTGCTTGTGAATCCAGTAAACTTGTTCCTCTTTTTTAGTCAAATGAATGACTAATGACAATTCGCTCACAGTCTAACATCACCAATGAGTTGAGGAGTCCCACAACCTGAGAAGGGAGAGGCTGTTTTGTCATATAATGTCAGAAGTGTTGTGATTTGTTGTTTGTCTTCCTTTCTCAGGTTTTGGCTTTGTGTTCTTACCCTGAACTCCTGGAAGACAACAAGTTCCCTGAGGATGCCAAGCAAAGGGCTCGACGTATTCTCGAGGCCTGCGGAGGCCACAGTATAGGTCAGACAACTCCCCCTCAGTCCACCAACCACATTTAAACCCCCTCCTGCCAACAACACATCACTAGAATCCACCTCCATCTGTCCACCCACCAGGAATTTATTTGTGCAGTCTATATGCTATTTAAACAGAGCATCAGCTGATCAATGTAGCATGTTCTGTTTGACTCAAAGTTCATTTTCATGTGTCTAAGGGGCCTACAGCGCCAGCCAGGGCATCGAGTGCATTCGTCAGGATGTGGCACGCTACATAGAGAAGAGAGATGGTGGAATCCCCTCTAACGCTGACAACATCTACCTCTCCACTGGAGCCAGTGATGCCATCGTGGTATGGGTTACATTTTTTTATCGTCTCCTCCCCTGATAAGTGGCACCATTCTGACTGTAGGTCAGGCCACGAGTTCAGATGTTGCCTTAATCCAGCCTCTCAGTTTGAAATGGCCTATTTTTTATTATACCTGTACTTTATTTAACATCTGTTAATTATACACTCAGTTGTACTTTGCTCATCCGTCACTTTACTCCACCCACAGACCTTTGCCGCAGTCAGTGCAGATTTCTCCAGTTTAGTTCAACCTTGCCAGGCTGCTGAATAACCTTCATATACAATCAGCTACTGTACTCCAGGGTGTCTACTGTTGTCTGTTGTGTTAATCTGTGACTTTTTTTGGCCCAACATGTAGGTGTGTTGGTATGTGTGTTTGTGCTTCCTATAGTTAACATCCTTCTGTGTGTTAAATCACAAGACATGATTGGTTGTTCATCAACCTCCTTTTCAAAATACTGTTTAAAAAATTCTTTTTAATATATATATATATATATATATATATATATATGTATATATACAGTAT
>JAQMCX010000032.1:10136235-10241516 GCA_029814765.1 Acanthurus leucopareius
GTTAAATAAAAAGAGATTATTGTTTTTTTATCAAACTACTTTTAAAAATACTTTTTAAAAAATTCTTTTTTATATATATATATATATATATATATATATATATGTATATATACAGTATATATTTTACTCTCTCCCTCACTTGTGTTTCCATTCACCCTCTCCTCCTTTCTCCTCCTTCCTTCTCCCTAATGAAGACCATACTGAAGTTGCTTGTGTGTGGTGAGGGTCGTGACCGAACAGGAGTGATGATCTCCATCCCCCAGTACCCTCTGTACTCGGCCACTCTGGCAGACCTGGGGGCTGTGCAGATTAGCTACTACCTGGACGAAGACAAGTGCTGGAGTCTGGATGTTGCAGAGCTCAAGAGAGCGCTCAATGCAGCCAGGCAGCACTGTAATCCCCGCGTCCTCTGCATCATTAACCCAGGAAACCCCACCGGTACGTCTGCTAATTACTGTGTGTGAGATGAGACAGTTGTTGAAAGTTTATTCATGTTTGTGTGCACGCCTGGCTTACATCATCCAACCCTGACCATCCTGTGTGATAGGTCAGGTCCAGAGCAGGCAGTGCATTGAAGACGTGATCCGGTTTGCAAAAGAGGAGCGTCTCTTTCTCATGGCTGATGAAGTAATACACCAGTATCACTTCCTCAATTTAGACATCTTTCATTCACAGTTTCCCTTTGTTTGTAACAACAAAACCAGTGATGTCAAAGCAGATGCATTTACACCAAATAGTAGTTCATTACACAATATACTGCCGTCCAATACGGAATCTACCTATGATCCTTAATGATGACAACTTATTTCCCAAAAATTCAAGAAAATAATTTTTATGTAAACATGGATGACATGTATAGAAACATTTGCTCTTCATTGCACAAAGACCCTTTTTTAAAGTCAACTCATACATAAACTGCACTCCTAAGTGCACTCCATGTGTGTCCACGTTTGTATTTTTTAGATTTTTTTAAAGGATAATGATGTTTTTTCAGTAAGGATTTGTGTATTCAAACAGTTTTTCCTTTGTAGGTCTACCAGGACAATGTGTATGCAGAGGGCTGTAAGTTTCACTCCTTCAAGAAGGTGTTGTTTGAGATGGGACCAGAGTACTCAAGTACAGTAGAGCTGGCCTCCTTCCACTCCACCTCTAAATGCTACATGGGAGAGTGAGTGGCTAAACACACACACAGAAACACACACTATAGACTTGTGTGCAGGTTTTCTTTTGATGTTATATGACTGTTTGAGTTGTGACATGTATGAACTAAACTCCACCTGCTGATGTCCACATCACCTGTACAACTTTTATGCTTTGTGTTTGACTTAGTCGTTTCCTCTGTTTGCCTTTTTAAGGTGTGGATTCCGCGGCGGATACATGGAGGTAATTAACATGGATCCCGAGGTGAAGGCTCAGCTCATCAAACTGGTGTCAGTGCGTCTTTGCCCCCCAGTGCCTGGACAGGCTCTCCTGGACCTGGTGGTCAACCCCCCGCAGCCTGACGAACCCTCCTACACCACATTCATGAAGGTGTGGGAAAAACACACAGCAGGCTCACATCCTGGTAGTGCCCTTTAGTGTATGCAAACACATAATTTACTTATGTAAACTTCACTTGTAAACACTTTGTGCCTATCAAAATCTAAAATGAGTGTGCTGAAGTTGCTGAAGTCTACACACACTCCCTCCAATGTGAATGATCAGCTTTTAAATTCTGTAATGATTTTAAAATGCTTACATGATTGGCTCTTTATGTTGGAATCTGTTGCATAATTGATACTTCTTCAAGTGCAGAAAAGAGCTTTGCAAAGAGCATCATATGTATTATGCAGGTTGTTTGATGCTTGTGTCCATCTAGCCTACAGTTAAGCGTGTGTGGTCAAGAAAGCCATTAGGCTGACGGTCAATAATTTTTCCAGCTGTCCTTTGGTAACATGAGACTCCAGCTAAAAAAGATTTGTATTTGTCTTTGTAGCTGCAGTTCACGGCTGCATGCTATGGCATCAACTGGCTAGCAAGGGATTTAATTACAGCCTTTGACAACCAGAACAAACAGAAGACAAATTGAAAAAAATGTTCTAACCCAGTGAGCTGGAAATAGGAAATCCTGTTCCACGTCATCATGTGTCGCATTTGGTGAAGGTGTACTTTGCTTCCACCCTCAGACCATGTGATTTACATTGGAAAAAAGTTGTAGTAAGCACTTTGTTCAGCATTGTTTCAGGCTGAGTGAGATAGTGATTCTGCTTGGCGAACGAAAGGCTGAGTATTGTCACCCCTGTGATGGTCACAGGAAGACAAAAGGACTAACAAAGGTTGGCTTCAATTCTTGGGTTGTATCGAAATACAAGAAAACTTATCTCAGAAGCATTCATGTCAAAACTCTAGATATAATAATCAGTTTGTCCTGTTGAACACCTGTTACATCACATCAACCTAAGAATTTAAGGGGAACTGCAGAGTGTAAATAAAGGAGCTCAGACAGTATTTTTTATCACCTTGTTAATAACAAGATGATAAATATAGAATATATCATTATATGTATGTATTTATACCACAAATCTGAGAGTAAATGTCTGTCTATTTACACTTTGTAAGCTGCTGGCAATAGCTGATGATAAGCTTAGGAAATTTTTGACTCAAGTCACTGATTATCTGAATGCACCATCAGTTTTCTTCAATGTGTGGTCATCAAGTCTTGTTTGGGGTGGCAGTGGAGGTTCAACCTGAATTCCTGGCCCTCTTAGACCCTCAATCACAGGGGAATTTCTCTTATTCATTTCAGTTTGTTTGTTTATTTTATGTATACTGGTGTTGATGAGATTTCACGTGACCTTTTACCTGTGAGAGCTTTAACGTTTGCTTCCCTTTCAGGAGCGGACAGCGGTGTTAGCAGCTTTGGCCGAGAAGGCCAGGCTAACGGAGCAGATCTTCAACACGGTACCTGGTATCAAATGCAACCCTGTGCAGGGGGCCATGTACACCTTCCCCCGCATCACTCTACCTCAGAAGGCCATCGACAAGGCTAAGGTTTGTACTACACCCACACCCTTATCTCACTGATGAGCATCTTCCTGATTTCACCCGTCTGCACAGATGTCTTTAAACGTGTGTGTCTTCGTCTTCATCTTCAGGAGGAAGGCCAGGCCCCTGACATGTTGTACTGCATGAGGCTGCTGGAGGAGGAGGGCATCTGCCTGGTGCCTGGCAGCGGCTTTGGCCAGAGAGAGGGAACCTTTCACTTCAGGTCAGTCAACCTCACTGCCATCACTATACTGTCTTAGGAGCCGTTCATTCTTCTTCAGCTTTACCTCATTAACCACACCTGTGTATTACAAAACAGCATTAAGCCTCATCCCTCCTCTTGCTGTTTTCGTCCGTGCAGGATGACCATCTTGCCTCCCACTGAGAAACTGAAGGTTGTGCTTCAGAAGATCTCAGAATTCCATCAGCGGTTCACAAAAGAGTTTTCATAATGACCCTTGTCCCACCACCACCACCACCACCACCTTTCAACTACATCTCAAAAACCACCTCATCCAGTCCTAGGATCTTCAAGTGCCTTTGTGAGAAGGAGGCAGCAGTTTTGACATCCCTTCCTGCTGTCTTTCTCCTGAAGGCTGAATTCACACTAGATCTGATTTTTAAAGACATTTTCACATCTTAAGAGCCTTGAACGTTTTCTTGTTTAGACAGCCAGAGAAAGCTAAACAGTCTCTGCTCTAAGTTTGTACAGCATGTGAAAATGTAGTGACTTTCAGAACTTTGATGCACTTTCCCAAAGCATAAGCAGGCCAGGTTTGTAATGTTCAAAAAGAGTTATAGAGCCGTTTGTCCGATGTTATGTGTAGAGTTTAGAACAATTAAGATGCTGCTACAGGGTCATCTCTTTCCTGCCAAGGTGTAAACTACCAAATTAGTTGGAGTTTCAATTTAATGTTTAGCTAATTACTTGATTAACCTGACAGGTTGTAAAACCGTTGTTACTAAGGTTTAAATCGTTCTTTAATGTGATTAAAACAATTGAATTTCTAAAATGCTTGTTTTCTGAAATGTAGTGCGTAACATTTTCTGGTTCCACAGTAACAAAGAGTCAAGTTTAAGTGCTGGCCCACTGAGCGGCCATTATTTTTCATTTTATTTAAAAAGAATTTAAATCTTCCAACAGTGCTAACATGCTTTTAGAAACAGAAGAATGCAGAATTTCTTGGAATGAACAGAAACTAAAATGATGATTGAACACTGTTATCATCACAGCAACTCAGTAACACCGTTGGACTGCAATGTGTCCCCTTCACCTTCCCAGCGTCCTCTAAGACTCTGCCCGAGTTCGGTGAGAGTTCTTAGCTGCTTGTCAAGAGAGACATTTTCAAAGTTCGTCTCTGTTCTGTGATAGCTTTGTGGCGTGCTGTTCCAAGAACTTGCTGAACCCCTCCACTGTTCTGTCTCCTCCTTCAAACTTGACGGGGCTCTGCTTGCTGTTGCTTGGGGCAAAGTATATCGTGGGGAAGCCTTCCACTTTGTAGCTATCGTTTGGCACGTCGTTGGCCGTGGCGTCCATTTTGGCGATGACCAGGTTCTTCTCCCCCTTGTACTTTTTGCCCAGAGCCACATAATCTGGCTCCAGTTTCTTACAGTGGCCACACCAGGGAGCATAAAACTCAATCAGGACATCCTTCTTGGGATCCATGACGATGTCTTCAAAGGTTTTTCCTACAACAACCTTAACTGGTCCTTTGTTGTTCTTTGGCACTGGCTGAGATTTGATGATGGGTTTCAGCTTTCCTGAAGATGGGAAAGAAATTCGGAACAAGGATTATTTAACTACAAGAGTAAATTGATAGAGCCGCTTAAATTGAGCACAAACTGATTCCCTACTAACACTCTGCCTTCACTGTTATCATTTACTTTGTCTCAAGGTTTTTGTCAGTGCAGGAACCAAATTTCAGTGTTTTAGATAATTTTTAATGATTTAAAGGCAGTTTACTACTACTACTACACCGTACATAATACTCTTGCAAGAAAGACATTGTTGCGGCTGATCAAATTCAAGAGCTGCAGAATGCTGCCATCACATGGTGAAATGGTGTAATATTTGTCTATTACCACCTGAACTACTCTGCAGATCTGGAAATGATCAAATAATTTTCAACCTTTTAAAAGATTAAATTTTCCTCTAAAAAATGTTTAAGAAGAGCAGGTTACATGTACCTCACATTGCTAATCCGGCAAGACATGCTTATACGACATAATCACAGCCTTTAAAATTGACATTATTTGGTTTTAAAAACATTATATATATATGTACACTCACCTTTCTTGAAAGCCATAACAAAGTCTGTGAGCACCTCCGAGTCAAACTCCTCTGGCTCCATGGCAAACTTTTTGCCTCCTTCTGCCAGAATTCCCACATTCACTTCTTCTCCACTTTCACTGAGGCCAAGACTCTTCAGCTCGTCTGCAAAGTCCTCCTCATCAGCGATGGCAAACGTATACTCTGGGAAGTCCTTGGCCACCTCAAGCACCTTGGATCTCCAGAACTGGGTAGCTAAAAAATAAAAGACAAACAAGGCAAGAGTTTTGTTACTGCATTGGAAAAACCTCCATGGCTGGTGTTTATTTTTCAAAGTAGTTGCTGGTTTCATTAGATAAAGGTTTCCTAAATAGCTGCAGGGAGATAAAACTTCCCCCTTTAGATAACAGGCAACAAAAAAGGAACATGAAAACATAACACACATGAATGAATAGCTTAAAAGCAGATTTTGATGTATGAAAGTGCAAATAAAACCTTATTACACCAGATTTCCACGATCACCAGCTGTAAAACAAGATCTTAGGTCAAACCTATCGACCTGAATATGTGAGAAACTCACCTTTCCTGTAGTCAAAACTGAAGTCAACTCCATAATACACGACCACCAGGGGTCTTTTGGTGTAGCGCTTGGCATCATTGCTTGGTTTCCTGTGGCCCACCAGAGGAATCACATGCTTTTTGAAGAACTCCTGCACTTCTGACACTGATGTAGAGTCCTGTGTGAAAACCAAATAAAAGTTTCTTGAGTTCAAATGAAAGACAGAAACTCTTTTGAAGATGTTTCATGCTGCACTTAAACCCAAAGTGCTCTTCAGATGAAACCCCTCAATGCTAATCTGGTCTATTTTTACACTGATACCGGAACTGAAAGAAAGCACCCGTGTATGATTGAGAATTTCACACCCCATGAAACAAATTCAAATGACAACCAGTAAAAAAAAGTAAAACACTGAAATGATAAAACAGACAGACAGTACCTTAACTGTGAGCGACTGTGTTGCTGGCTCATACTTGGAGCGGAACTTTTCAGGCTGAACAATGACGATCTGACCAGGTGAAGCTTTGAGCAGTTTGGACACTTCAGAGCTGAAGGTGTGACGGAAGGTGAAGTCTTCCCTCAGTGCATTGCCTGCCAGACAGACAGATGGACAGACGATAAGAGATCTATCTGAATCCTGACTTAAAAGAGAGTTTTAAAGAGAATCTGAACACTGACACTGTGATGGGCTTCAAGGTGGCAAATAACCACAGTCATTAGTTTAGTGTCATTCATATAGTGCACACTCAGTCATGACATCACTGGCTAGTTGCTTTGAACACATCTCCAGCTTGTGGTACTCACAGGCCTCAATGTAGATCTCATAGGCTGCGTCCTGTTCACCGGAGAACACACCCACTATGACAGCATCGTCACCATCCTTGATGAGCTCCTGCACCTGTTTCCCTGCCTGGACCTGCTTGGAGGGAGGCCCAGCCTGCTCACTCATGTAGTCAACAATGCCTGGTGGGCAAGAGAGAGTAAAACTTGATCAACTGTGAGGGACGAGCAGAGATTAAAATTGCGTACAGGTCTTCACATGTTTCAAAGTCAGCACACATGGAAGGCCGTAACAACAGACTTCAATAAGTCCAGTATTCAAATAACAATACACAATAAGTGACCTACCATGCTGCTCCCTGGGTCCGTTGTAGTCGAACACCTTGCCTTTCCTGAAGATCTTGAGGGTAGGATAGCCCGTGACTCCAAAACGAGAGGCAACTTCATTCTCCACGGTGGCGTCCACTTTTGCCAGAGGAATGGGAGGTGAGCGCTTGCTCAACTCCTTGGCTGCCTTCTCGTACTCTGGAGCCAAACGCTTACAGTGTCCGCACCTGAAGGTCAGTTATACAACAGGCAAACAACGACGAATGTTTTATTTATTCATGAGTCTTAACAGCTGCTATTATAAAACTCAGTTATCACACCAATTAAAATGTGTCATTTCTAGCTGTGTTTTCTATCTGAGAGTCTGCTTACTGACCATGGAGCATAAAACTCCACCAGGATGATGTCTGCTTCATTAACAGTCTCATCAAAGTTGTCCTTAGTCAGCACCAGCGTTGCCTCAGGAGGGGGCTTCCAATCTGGCTGAGCCACTTCTTTCACCCGCTCCACAATAGCTGCAACAAACAGGAATTCACCATGTTACTCTCAATCCTTTTTTTTTCTAAATAAAAAGGAAGAAAATGGGTTTGGTTTGAAAGGCGGTGATGATGCTTAAATGGATGAAATGTCCCAACCTTTCTCTGTCCTTGCTCCATCATAGTCCACAGGTTCTCCATTTTTCAGGATCTTGATGGTGGGATAGCCCGACACTTCAAACCTGCTTGCTAACTCGCTGGCTACTGTTGCATCCACTTTGGCCACAGGTATAGGAGGGTCATTCTCCTTAAGGGTCTGAGCGATTTTTTCATATTCAGGGGTAAACTGCTTGCAGTGGCCACACCTTAAAAGATACACAAATATAGAAATATTACAGAGACATAGAAAGCAGGATGTTGTAAAAAATCTTTGGGAGAGCAAGGTCCAGAGCACAAACAAAAGTGAAAACACATTTGGAAAACAGCTGAGGGAAGTTTGTTAAGTTGAGGCGTAACAGACGTACCACGGGGCATAAAACTCTATCAGAACTGTGTCTTTGCCCTCTATGAAAGTCTCAAAGTTGCCGTCTGTGAGAATCAACACCCCGTTTTCTTCTTTCACTTCGGTGTCATCTTCTTCATCCTCCTCCTCCTCATCATCACTGTCCTCTTCAGTCTCCTCCTTCTCCTCTGTTACTTCTGACAGCATAAAAAAGGGAAAGCACACAAGTTAATTCCAATAAGTACAAGTTTAAATAGTCTGTTTATGCCATCAACGTGCTGCTTGTTTTGTCCCTTACAAGTTAAAAGAAACAATGCATAAAATATTTGTAACAGGAGGATACACATGTACTCCTGCAGGTCTGCATCGTACCGTTTTAACAGAGAAAAGAAGAAACTAGATTTATACTTTGAATATGTCAAACGTAACTACTGATAATCTCAGGCAAAGTTACTGCATATATCTACGTGCGTGGATTCCTATTGACATTAGCTGACCTGTCCTGTTAGCTAGCGTGCTAACACAACTAGCATAATCATCAGTAACTTAGCTGGCTAGTTTGTTAAACATTAACTCGCAGAAAAAGCACACCGACTAGGTCACTGCTTTACTTACAAAACTAATTCCGTTGCAATTAACACACAAGGCTGTAAATTTATTCAGACTTACCATCTTCACATCTGCTGACAGTTGCGAAATGTGCAACGCCGAGCAAAACAATCAGCAGCAGCGCAACCTTCTTCATTGTCCACAGATGATGCGGCCCGGTGTTAACGACGTGATCCCCACAAGTAGCTGGCTAAATAACTTAGCTAATAACACTGATGAATGTCATCAAAACACTGTCGGTAGCATAGATCCACTGTCCGGATCAATACTGGTGTGTGGCTGTAGATGCCTTAGGTTAGTGGCTTCATACAAAGTAATCACCTCTGAAATCACACACGCCGCCTCCTTCGTCTGGAACTTGTCTGACTTGCCACGTTGTGATTGGTCCTCATCATCGGCTGTCCTCCAATCACAATTCGCCACTCAATTATACGTTGGAGGACGCGATTGGATTGCAATTTATTTATTGTCTCCCTCTTGTACTTCCAAACGGAAACTTGTAGTGATAGACTATGTGTAGCCCACCTATTTACACTAAATTACACCTTTCATTCATAATGTGTATTGATTACAAATCACTTTTTGCAGCCGGAGGCCGGAGAAGTCACAGTGTTAAATATTGACATAGCAAATTTACATCATCAAAAAAGCAGTTTCTTGAGGGATTATCTTCAGACAATATCTCAGGGTGATGAAAAAACGTTTTTAATATGCACGTTGCAACCTTGCAACATTGATGTATGCATTCCAAAGATTTATTTGTGATAATAAAAATAATGAGGAATTATTTCTAAAGCTTTTGTAACAATGCCCTTCAATGGTTATGCAAATTAGGTTAATTTGGTTGCTACCTAGGTAGGCAGATAAAATAAGACACTGAGCATATACAGTATCTTTTGTGACAGTATATCTTAACAATATATATATTTTTTTTTTTTTTTTTACATTTCGTTTTTTGAACAGTTTGCAGTGTCCGGGCCAAAGCCCCGCAGTCCCTAAAGACTTCACTGTTTATCTGGGTCTACACCCCCAGGGTTTTCATGGACCAGAACTTCCACCACCACCTCTGTATGGGTGGCCTGACTTTTACTCAACCAGTGTCCATCATTTGTTTTAGTCTCCTGCTCAGCTTGTTTCTCCAGAACATCTCCTGTCCAAACCCTGGTTATTGATGCTGACTTCTGTTGGAACAGATAGTTTTGTATTTTTAAATAAGTCTGAAGCTCTCTGTTCTCTGGGTCTTCCTTGACTTTTGTTTCAGGTTTTTGTGAATTATCTGGTGCCTCAACAAAGTCTGAAGAACTGTCTCCCCTTTGGCTTCTAGGCCTTGGTGTCTTCAGTTCATATTTAGACCTGTTAATGGGGTTTTATACAAAAAAACAAAACAAAACATATGAGTGCTTATAACTTTGTAACTTGTTTTTTCCATTATTTTGCTTAGGAACGGTCTACAACATAACTAGAAGCTAGATAAAATGTTATTACCGGAGCATGTGAGATGCTGTTTCTTCATGGCCACTGACGTCTGGTTGGTCATTCACCATGATGCCCTCTGTAAATTGTGTTTTTACAAAGTCCTGTGACAGAATCACAAAATTTTTAAAAAACCATCAGCTTCACAAAAGAATGCATTGTATCGTGTGTGAGTGGGAGTATTGGTGCTTATACTGAACATATGTGACTGTGTTTTTTTCTAGGCTAACTCACTTGTGCATCCATGTTGAAGGAGTCCTGTATGGGTGAGAAGACAGGACTGTGCTCCTCCCTGTAGCGATGGGCTTTAGGGGGCAGAGTGTGGTGCAGACTGTTGGAGAGGGTGTTGAGCTTGAACAATAGTTCATCCAATAAGCTTTCGAACTCTTCAAAGTAATAAGTCTGAAAAAGCAAAAGGCAAAGTCACATGGTCTTAGTTTTAAGAAACAAAAGCATTAACAGGGGCACAAGATTTATCAATAATCATGATCAGAATCTCATTTGTTAGGCAGATATTTAAGATGCCACACAATAACTTCAGTAGTCTGTCAAATATAAGAATCTCACTTTTATAATTAACAGTTTTACACCCTGCTGTTTTTATCAAATGAGCATTTTTTTCTTCACCTTTCCTTCCATATGATTTTCAATCCATGTTTGTCTACTCCACTCAGTGAGGTCAGAGACCCTCCGTCTGATGTAGCCAATTAATTCTGCCACAGTGATGACGTTCACTCTGCTCTGAGATCTTTTGGCACTTCTGACCAATGAGGACACCACACCTTTCACCTGAAAGACAGACAGTAAGGCAATCAATACTCTGTCAGGTTGTTTAATCGACTTAAAATAAGTTGCATATACTTATACTAAATGCATGCATAAATATGTATATATGTACCACTGCTGTCCACAGCACGGTGCAGGACAGATAAAGAAGTCCATGGTAAAGCAAATTAGGCCAAGAGAAGTGGAGACCTCTGAGAGCTTTGGTATAACAGCAGTGACAGAACAGAGTCTGAAGGGAGCGGAGAGGTGAGCTGAAGCTCCAGGAGTTTTGCACAAACAGAAGATTCCCCATGCAGGACAGCGCCACCATCAGGATTAGTCCTGAAATCTAGGACAATAGAAGTAGACCCTATTTATTATTCCTGAAAGTTTAGTGAGCTGACCAATACCAACTTTAAAATAAAAACTTACTGACACTTTATATGAATATTTCCATATAAACAGGTTCTATAAGGATAATATGTTGTGGGAAGGATAGAATATCACCAGGAAAAATGAATTTATGGGGCAGTGCACATATATTGCAACAGTACTTCTAGATGTAATCGCACGTATTTTGAGGACTATGACTTGTCTTTTCTAAAATAAAATTTGAACAGGTATTTGAGATGAAGGCCTTTCATAGCTGAGAGTACTGCTGCACAATGTGTTTACCATCGGCCAGAAAAGGCTGGAAAGTGAGCAGGTGAGGAGTGAAGCAGAGGTGGCCAGCGTCCTGTTCGTCCTCAGCACCGTCACACACTTCATGGTGAGGAGGAAGAGCATAACACCACGCAGAGTACAAAGATACTGCAGACACAAAAGACATGTTCACCCCTGTCAAACATGCTGTCATCCTTAAAATCTTCATCATGATCTCTTAAGGTCTATTGAACCTCTAAGTTGGACTTCCCATGTGTATTTAATAAGGGTGTGTTTACCAAAATCAACAAACCTTATAAACAGTGTGTCTTCTTATAATTTTTAACAACTGTAATCTAATTATGTTCTGCTAATAAACCCCTCATAAATATCCCTTAAAAAATTGAGCTCTTTAATGTTTGTGGAAAGGTTATAAATAAAGTAAATTACTTAGTGCATGACAGGCAGTACACTGTACTCTCAATATGAAATATTATTTCCTGCCTCTCAAACCCTCTTTTCCCCTCTTTTATGTGCTTTCTTTCTCTCACTTGTTCCCAGGAAGCCAGGAGACTGACATCAACATGTCCTCTGTGATTGTGTCTCTGCAGCTGCTCCACAGCCTCCAAGATAATAACAGAGTGATGGATGTAATAAATGTAATACACGAGGGTTACTGCCAGCAAACTGACCTGTAAGAGAGAGAAAGACAGAGAGAGAGCTGTATATTTCTGCAGCAGTATATTATAATAAGGTGCATTTCATTCTCTGCTGTGTGCTTTGACCTTCATTTCTTTACAGGTATGTTAGTTTAAGAGCTACAGGTTACTCTACCCTTTCCACTAGGTCACTGCGATCCTGTTTGCATTGGTGTGTGGTAGATTGTATGTGCATGCCTGTGAATGTTCCAGTGTGTCCAATCTATGTTGAAGCATGGAAGACTTTTGATCTTTTTTTAATTAATTAATGGTTTGCCTGTGTTTGTGCATCAGTGCACATGTGTTGGACTCACTTCTAACCAGTTGCAGGGTGTCTTCCAAAATCCCATCAGCCCTTGCTGCCCTAATGTGCACACTTGATGACAGATTTGCAGCAGAGACATGACAAGGAAGAGGAGCTGGAGGAGAGGAAGAAAACAAGACACAAAGCTTTGAGGCTTTCTGTTGTGTTATAGCAGCATTTGTTGTGAATAGATTTGATAGATTTTGTTCATAGATTTTTCTTTTTCAGCAGTTGAGAAGCTTGATGATAGTGTAGAAGATTGGTTGTTTTTATAGACAAAATAGATATTGTAGCATTTTACCTGGCACACCATAACAACATAGTCCCACACTGCAGGAGTGCGATACACCCGGACTGACTGGACTTTGGCAGAGGGCAGCAGGACACCAGTGGGGGTTCGCTCAGTGAGCAGGGTCGCACTTGTGAACAAGTTGGCTGCAGGGCTGAACAATGTGAACTGGACCTTCACAGCCACCGTCCGTCTGTCCAGCCAGTCACTCGAACGCAGGAGCCTCAGCATAGACACAGCATCAAACCTGCAGGAGAGTGGAGAACAACTGAATGTGGCAATGACTTAAACTACATTAGAGTTGATATCACAGAAAATATTTTGAGCAGGGATCACATTAATGAAAAACTCAAGTGTAATTTCCAGCTTGTGTGTGCGTTTCTTACATTGTCTGGCCAAAGCCAATTGCAGCTGTTGGTCTCATGTAGCAGCCAAGGCGACCACATATTCTCAGAGGCGTTGCCATAGGAACCAAGACACTAGACTGTGGGTGAGTGGATGTTCGGTTGCTGGACAACAGCAAACGAAGACATTCTGGTACAAGAGTAGCACTGGAAAGCTGAGGAGCCGTACATGGATCAGGGAAAGTCAGAACACACACAGAATAAAATCATTTATCAAAGGTAACAAGAATTTATTCATCTCACAATGTAATAAACTCTAAACCTTGACAGACACTGAACTTTATCAGTGTGCTTATACAGTATACATATGTGCCTGCAGCCCTGGTCCATGTTGGTGAAACAGCACCCTCTACAGGCAGAGTTAGTGTAAAACAGCAGCATAACAATGTCTTGAGTGAGAATAATAATGTGATTGATTAAATCAAATAACTGCACTGTATCAATCACCATTCCATTACTTCACAACACAGAATATTGAATATGTTAGTTATTATTGAAATGATTAGCTATATTTGTTAACAACATGTGTTAAAACGGAATAGTTTCCTCTTTAAACACGAATATAGAGCATCTAACATTCTAAAACATCTTAAGCATTATTAATTCAGTTCCTGTAATTCTTATGACACAAGCTAGTAATCAAATGAGCCTGTTTGGGTTAAATACGCAGTGAAATACTACATGTATTTCATTTGTTACCTGACTCTGAAATGAGCTAGACACCTCCGACTTCCACAGGATTGGCTCTCCGATCAGGACATGTGACTGCGTAGTGAAAAGGATGAAAATGTTTAACTTTATGAGGACAAAATAAAATTATATCATTCCTTAAAAGGGAAGTTTCTATTAGTGGTTTATAGAGACTTGCATGCACAGTCTAGGTAAATTATTTATATATTTTCACTGATTAAGATTGTAGCTTACTTCGTTTGAGGCTGATGAATTCTTGTAGAGCAAATTTAGAAGGCAGGTCTGTGCCCACCTCCACCAGTCATCCGACTTTTGTATGGACATAAATGCATTATCATGGCCTCTGCTGAAAGATGAAATATTATTTTGATTTGTGTTTATCAGGGTGCAACAAGGATGCACATAGAGACAGCATGTGTGTTTGTGTAAGTGTTACCTGATGAACTGCTGTCTGACAGCTTTGTTGAGGCGGTAATGGTCAGTGAGTGAGATGCCATAGTTTATGCACAACATAAGGAAAAGCATGGAGCAGCAGACAAACAAATCTCTGGATGACAAGAAAAAGGAATCATTCGTAAAACAGCTTTTAATCATAAACAAACAGTTCCATAAATACAGAAAGCACAGACACACCTGAGGGTGTTATGGAGAAGATTCTCCCTTCTTTTCTCCCTGCGAGTTTTCCTCAGCTCAGCTGAAGTTGGTGGGCGCACGAGACGGAGGTACCGAGCTCGCTGACGAGCCTTGAGCAGCTGTCAGTTAGACATAAGTGACTTTATGTGTTAATAGACAGAAAACATGAGAACCAAATAAAACAAAATAAAGTCTGGTTGAGACCTTTGTGAGATATGAGCATTCCTCCTGGGGAAACGCAGACGTCCCCTCTGGATGATTTGCACTATTGCAGCTCCACAGCTGTGAGGTCTCCATCTGAAACTCTCTTATACTAGAAAAACGATGAAAGTCTGTTCTATTCCTGTACCAAAAGGAGACACTCACTGCCACTGTAATTATCTGTAAAAGAAAAACAACATGCTCTTCATGTACAGTGCAAAAAAAAGGATAGAGAATATATGTCCATTTATTGGAAATATGGGTTAGAAAGGTGAATATTCATTTACCAAGACTGGCTGGATGAAGAAGATGCAAGACATCAGAGAAAAGAAGAGAGAATGTATCCACAGCAGAGCCTTGCTGCTGCTAAACCTGGTGTTCACACACACACACACACACACACACACACGTGTATATATATATATATAGTTATGTATATATAGTTTTGACTTTGACAAAACACAGTTACAACATAGGATGCAAATCATGTCTCCAAAAGTGACTCTGAGGCATTATCCACATATTTTACCTCATTCCCAGCACTGCAGCGAGCACCAGACAAGAGAGGGACAACAGCAGAGACAGCGTCCAGGCCAAATAGTGACTCCACTGAGATGCTGGTTTGAAGCTTCCCCCTCTCCGCCTGTCGGTGATCTGGTAACCACGGCTGTGACCAAGCTGGTGATGGCTGCCTTCATTCTGTTTTCCTTTAGGATCTTTCTCTTTCTGAATAACCCGATAATCACTCATATCAGGCAAAATAGCTTTTTTAGCTCCATGAAGTTTGCTAGTTTCACTTTCAAGATCAGATTCTTTTCCCTGACGTTCTTGATTAACATTTTGTCCCATATCGTCCTGACTTGTCTCCTTCGTTATGTCTGCATCTGTTTGGATTTCAGGCTCTTTTTCTGTGATTTTATTCTCCACACTCATAGTGGGATCTGACAACAGGTCTGTGCCCTAAAACACAAGAAGAAAGGTCTGATAGGGATGAAAAATGCTGTGTGAACAAAGGCAAACCAAAGAAAAAAGAGAAGACAGAAATAGATTGATGTTTGAGGTGTAACCTGGTATTTCTTCCTCCAGGCTTCCTGCGCCCACTGCTGGAGACTGCTCCAAGAGTGATTGGGCTCAGATGTGTCTGTCACTGAAAGAGCATCTGGGAGTAGACAACAATGATGAAATAAGGAGAAACAGAAAGGGAAGTGAGGAGACAGGAAAAAATTATAATAGTCATCATATGGGTTGAGTCTTATCTCACTTTATTTAAGCAAAATCCTCACCGTCAATTGAGTCCATCTCAGTATTCCTGCCCTGCACGTGTTGGACTGTTGACCCTGACAGCTCGGCCACGTGCAGCCGGAACAGAAAAGATATTAATGCTGCTGCAGGCAACACTGCCACCACAGCAAACACTCCTGTTGTCACAGAAACAGCTGATACATCGACTATCCCCAAATCAAACAGCAGCTGTAAACAAGAGATCAGGAGCAACAGTGTTATGGATAATGTTGTTATGGAAGTCTCACATACCAAATCATAAAGTGTGAAGGTTTGTTGATTTACCTGATCGTCCATCTGTGATATGAGTGCTGTGTTGACACATGCATACCCCAACAGCAACAGTAGGCTCACACTAAGTCTCTGAGTGTGCGTGAACGAGGTCGGGCAGGGGCAGCTGTGCAGAGATATCCAGATGTGGTGGTCGGTAAAGTAGTCAGAAAGCTTGAGACACAACATCTGCAGGCAAGCATGCAGGTGGAGAAGAGATTAAAGGTTGTTTTTGTTGTATCTGAGGATTTATGTGCATATGTGCTCTCCACCTTAGCAAAGCTTATCCCCTCAGTGCAGACTCGCAGCATTCTCTCCACCCGGCCATCGCCTTTGTTCACAGCCAACCAGCACTGACCGACAAAGAGCCAGGCAGGTCCTTTCACATGCCCTCTGTTCACCTGAAAACAAACATACCACCTTGATGCTCAAATCGCAAGTCTTAGCTCAGAGGAAAACAGCACATTCACAAAGACTAAAGAGGTTGACCTCACCTCAGATACCTCCACATGTCTGAGGTACCACTGCGGGGAGGGTCCAGAGTTGTCATGCCAGATGTGGACCCCCCACACTGGGCCCAGGCTTTCAGCTGCACTGTGGCAAAAGAGACAAAAAACACTGAAGTAGGAGTTTATAAATGAGAAAAACAATAGTGTGTAGTTTAGTACAATGTGTGGCATTCTGTGTTGATTTTATGGGTAAAAATGTACCTTATATTTATATTTGCTAAAACAAATGTTTAAAGATATTTGGATTTTACCTCAATATGAAGGTGTCTTGAGAGTTCCTCCTAAACAGAGTGCATCCTGGGACCTGTAGTTCTCTTGTCTGGGAGACCCCATCTTCACCATGAAGCACTATGTAAACCTGGCAACCATGTAGAGACAGTTTCTCAGATACATTAGCTGTTTCTCAACTCCGCAGCTCAGATATTCACCAGAACTAAGAGAAGAGAGTGCTGTAGTCTAATTTAATCCACTTTTATCTGCCTCACACTGGCTCCTTGTAACAATTAGAATTGATTTTAAGGTACTCCCTCTCATTTACAACACCTTCAATGGGCTAGGAGCAAGCTATGCTGCTAACTCAAACGGACAATACAGATGCTTCATGAAGGGAGACAAACACTGCAAGAAAATCCTCTTATCAATGTATCATGAAAATATTTACTCTGATCCTTGTTGTCATGATCAGATGTTTAACCACATGTCAGTTTCATCGACTCATTAAAATATTTCACTGATTGAAAGGAACAAAGAACAGCCTTACCTTTGCACTCATACAGGCTGCAGAGCAGTGACCAGTGTGGGTTGTAACAGCATAGAGATATGGGTCACAAGTGGAGTTGTCAAAAAGGTGGTGGACTCTCTGATTTGCCTCAGAGGCAACATCAGCTCTCTTACACATTACCAATGCAGGGATGTACAGGCACACAAACAGCATCAACAAACCAAGCACTGTGAGATCACTGGACACACTGAGGAGACAGAGGGGGTGGGAGGAGGCACAGGTGGATGTTGTGCTCTTATCTTTCAAAAAACTGGCATTTTTTGCATTGTGAAACTAATCACCAATTGGTTTTTATACCATCTGATCTAAAATAAAGGTTAAAATCCTTTCTGAGGTCACCTGAGGATCTGGTCCAGTTTGGTTGTGTCATGGCTGCTCTGGATCTGCTGCTGCACCACAGTCAGCGGCCGTAACTGGTAACAGCTGCAACAAAAGGCAAACAACAACAAGCAAATGAATCACTCATTCATTTATGGGAATCATAGCGGTTATTCTCAGCATGTGTGTGGGTGTGTGTTTCGGATACTTAATTCATGCCATACCTGCAGCTGACTGCAGCAGTTCTGTCCCCTTGCTGTGTCCTGCAGCCTTGGTGTGTCCAGGCCCCCTGGTGGTCGTCCCAGGACAAACACAAGCTGCTGTCCACTGTGAGACTGTAACGAACCTGTTCACTCAGGTGCTTGTTTCTGGACGCCTTCCCAAAATCAGCATTCAGCAGGGCCAAATGACCGAGTCCTGCAGCTAGAAAATTTTTTATGATTTTAGCAGTCTGGCACAGAAAGGACATAAGAAATACTAATACAGTTATTAAAAAGAGTGACAGTGCAAAGACAGTATACTTAATGTTTGACCTCTTCATCAATAGTTGTAAATAGAATCTTATTTTGAATTTGATGCAAGAAAAATGTTTCAAGTTGGAACAGGGGCAATTAAAGACTCTGAAAGTTGAGGAATGCTCAAAAACACATGTTTGGAATATGAAACGGGTTCATTGGTAACAGGTGATAGTATCATGATCGGGTACGAAAGGGGCATCCTAGAAAGGCTCAGTCATTCAGAAGCAAAGAAAGAGTGGGGGAGAAGAAAATGTAGCAAAAAGAATGATAAATATATATCATCTAAATATAATCTGCATCATTTAATATTAGTATTATTTACTGAATAATACAGAAATTATGTAATATGTTGCAATATGACCACAACACATTTTCTCTGTTAATATGTTTCTCTGTAGAAACTGCTAGAAAAAGGCAAGATTACACTGATAAATCTGTGATGCTTTCTGAATGAACAAATAGAAAGTCCAGCAGGGAAGAAGAAAGACAGAGCTGGAAACAGACTTATGAAAGCCAGACATTTCTCACCACTGAGGTACGATGAGGGCAGAGTGAACCGTGTGGTGTTGCTCTTCCAGTTGTGAGTCCTGCGCAGATGGTGCATGCTGGGAGTCGGCCTCTCAAACATCCTGCAAAAACATGGATTCTTGGTCTGGTTTTGTGTCTCTCTAAACTCAAAAATGGTCAAATTTATAACATGGAGTTATTATGCTGCTCTAGCTAGCAGTTAATAATGATGCTTTAACAACAACAAGTCATCACTAGTCTACCTGAAGAGCAGCATGATGGGAAATGCCTTCTTTAGCGGCAGTCTGAACACCACATTTAGCTGGATGGCCTGCTGCAAGTGCTCCTGGGTAATGTTAAAGCTGTGGTAGTTGACTCGTCTGTGGTGGAGGACGTACTCATGCACAGAGCTCTTCTGCAGAATAAATCCAATCACACAGTCGCTTCATTTCATTCATCAGTCTTTTCCTGTAGTGGTATAATGCACAAACTGTCAACCTGCTGCAAAACACCACAAAAGAAGAAACAGTGACATACATTCCTCAGCGGCTGCTTCAGCTCGATGTTTATTGGCTGTAAGACGGAGCGAACAGGGATCTTCCTCCTTGTGCTGCAGTTGTACAGACTGAGGTCGACCACCGGTCCACTCGGCTGGAAATAAGCAGAGGAAAATGAGAGCAATGCTTCTGCAGTTTAATCTCTAAGTGTCATCATGTCACATCAATCTCACCCTCCAAAGATGGCGGGCCCAGATGTAAGGACTGTGTGCAAACTCAGTCAGCACAGTGAGCACACATGGTCGATGCGTTTTGCTCCCTGTCTCTCTACTGCCATGAACAAAAAGTAGCTGCATGAGGGAGGCAGGCATGTAGAAGGTGGTTGATCCACTGCTGACGACTGTGGGGGTTAGGTTTTGATATGTGGCGTACAAAGTGATAAGACCAGTGCTGACTCTGTGTTCCTGGGCTCCATGGAACAAGATGGACCTCTGGAAAAAAAAAAGAGAATAAGAAGTAGTAAGATACATGAATGTAAGTCAATAGGTAGATATGCACAAGAACACAACTGTTTTGTCTCACCAGCACCAGGTCCGAAACAGTCTGCAGAATATCAGCCACGAGATGCACCATCTGTTGTGTTGAAATCTGTCCTCCTCTTTTGATGTAAACACCACTGGATGACTCTGGTATGCAGCCATTAGCAGGGTTTATGGAATTTTTTAGGTTTTCCTCAAAAGAGTCTGATTGTAGTGGCAGTTTAACATCAGCACTCATGGACATTTCTGGTGTGACGTTGTTATTCGTGATGACAGCTTGCAGGCTGTATGACAGCAGATTGACCAGGGTGCTGAGTGTCTGCTGGTCCAGATTGTACCAGGCTGGAGCAGCAGACCCCCAAAACTGCTTTGAGATGAACTGAACATAAAGTGTCACTCGTCTTGCACTTGCTAATGTCACCTAAACAGGTTTAAGAAAATATGAAAAATGGCTTTCATCTCTTAACATCTATGTATCACTGCTTTTATACATGAATGTGCAGGAAATGACCTTCAACCTACCTGGCTTGTAACTTGTAAAAGATTTTTGAGAATGCAGATATTGTCCAACATGGACGCCTGAGAAGAAATGACATGGCATCATAATTATGTAAAAAATTATGTTTAAGAGAGAACATTTGTTAGATTCAAAATAGCACAGGTCTGTGTATGTACCTGCTCTCTGCTCTCCAGCTCACACATTGTGCAAATAAGCACATTGCGTGTGTGCCTCTGTGCGTGTGTGTTGGCCTCACCGTCCATCCTGAGTCTGTTCAGGATGCCGGTGAGGAGACTGACGTAGTTACGGACCTCCATGCTGTTCCCAAGCTGCACCAGAGCTGACAAGTTCCTCAGACCTGCCTCTGAACTGGAGAGAGATATGTCTAACACAACAATACTGGATGAACAGTAAAAAAAGTAACTTATTTAAAATCAAGACTCCAGACAAGATTGCAACTCAAGAGTTGCCCTAACTTAGAATTATTAAGCATTGATAAACCACTTATTAGCTATAACCTCCAACTTATAAACAATTTATTTAGTTATTTCAAAGTCAGTCTTCTCAAAATCTAATTGTCTGCATTTTGCACAGAGTACAGCTTTAACAAAAGCTTTCACTGTAAACATAACAACTTCCTGGTGTACCATGATGGAATAATTATTCTTACAGCTCCAGATCAGGATCAGGATGGGAGGAGGAAGAGGTGTCTCTTAAAAAGCTTGATTGGACTTGGACGGTGACAGGACAGGGTTTAGTTGAGGTGCCATATGTGCCGCTTCTGATCTCTGTAAAAATAGTTACTGCAGAACCAAAGACAAAAAATAGAAACAAATCTCTAAAATAAGTTGTAATGATGATGCATGCCTGTGCAATATAAAAATTCTAATTCAATATCTGTGTGTGTTTTTACCTTGGTAGTCATCATTGGGGTCACCAGAAGGAAGGCTGAAGTAATACTGGAAGTCTCTCCCCTGATACAGCATCCTGGGTGGTTTGTCTCCTACATGGATGCTGTGCTTATACACTAAATCCTTCAGTACACAAACACAAAGGGTCATGTGAGGGCTTGACAGGAAACAGTTTAAACAAATCAGAGCTATTTCCTGTATGAAAAAATAAAAGGAAATGGCTCACACATAACAGACCTTAAATAACACCAATCTGCAGGATCAAATGAGTAATAAGATTTTAACAGCTTCCTCTTTATGTCATTGTGTGAATGTGTGTGCGTGTGTGTTTACTGTGTTAGGCAGGAGATACCTCTTTCCCTGAGGTACAGAAGATGCTGAAGTGTGTGTAAAGCTCCATTCCTTTCACTGGTTGTACCTGGCATGTCATGCCTTTTGGAGCAGGGTTGGTTCTCAAGAAAAGTTGAGTTCGACCAAGAAAACTGTCATGAAATTCTAAGTAAAAAAGGTTACAGTCAGATAAGCATTCTAATCCATTCCTTACATTGTCATTAGAATAATAAATGGCCTATCTTGAAGCAATAATGAAAGACAATAGTATCGAACAACAGGTGAGACTATTTGTTCCTGGCTTTAAAAAAGAGTTGTATCTGCCTGTACATTTACATTTGATAACTCATGTCATGGCTCAGTGCTGATAATGCAATAGATTTGGGGGAAAATATCAAGTATTGAAGTGAAACTTACTGGCAGTGACCTCTAACATGTATCTGCTTCCAGGCCTCAAACTGAAGGGTCTGAAGCTGAGCAGAGGAGAGGAAACTCCTGGAAACATGGAAGGAGAGAGAACAATGATTTCAGACTACAGGTGGACAGAGAAAAGAAATGTGTGTGGATTTCCTGAATGATGTACCTGTGTAAGTGTAGGACTCAAAAAGGCCTCTGTCTACTGGCTCTCGAGATAAATCGAGTAAGATTGGCTTCTGGATCACAGCAGTCGGCCTGGAATCAACCAAATTACTCCCCTCATCCTCGTGTAGAGATGGATTAAAAACTGAATCACCTCTTGGACTGAAAGTCTCACCATCTACACCTGAGAATATACAAGGACACGTCACATGACCTCCCACTGTGGTCATTCCTTGCAAACACAGTAGTGTAACGTTACCTGAGGGTCTTCCCGCTGAAATCCCTGAGTCTCCTTCCTCTGCGCTCATCAAAGGAAAATCATAGTCCAAATCTGTCACAGAATCAGCTTTAATTTACACACTGAAAACTTATGCATATGAAAACACAAATAGGCACTAACTTACAGTTTATTCAATATGCTGTAATACACCTTCTCTTCTCTAATTTATCTATCCTTGTTTGTATATACAGCAGTCAGACAAAATTGGCACTTAGCTAAAAACACAAACAGATGCAGAAACAGAAGCAAAGCTAAAAGAGTTAATACTGACCATGGGACCACAGTTTTTTTTTTTTTTTTACAGTGTTACAAATTTCAGCTTGTTTTTCTCACCTAGTCGACCTTCCAAGTCACCACTCTCCAAGACAGGAAAAGAAATCTCCCAGTCAGCAGAGGAGTCCAAATCAATTGGGTATTCATTGATAACGTCACTCTGGCCAGAGTGGACTGAATATAGGACGCTGCTGTTGTCAAGGGCAAGCGGATGGTATTCAGTTGATGAGTACAAAGGCTCTGGAGGGTCAAACTCCCCCAGAGTGTGATAAAAGCGCTCCTCTCCTGGATATAAAGAGGATAAGCTGTTAAATAATTCATAAACTGTCCATTTTACTGTAACTATGACCTTGCACGTTATTACTTCTTGTTGATTTTTCCTATTGATGTCCGTGTCTTAAGTGCTTTTATAAGCTGAACATTTTGAACAAGGTAGATGTTACATATTTGCTCTTATCTTCACAAAATTTAACTACAGAGTGAAATTATTTCCATTTTTACAAGGGATCTAAAGGCACAATGGCGGTTCACCTGTTCCTGCTGTTCTCATATGGACTGGAGAAGGGGTATGCACGGGCTCGGGTTCTGTCAAACCTATGTAGGAAGTAAAAAGGGGGGAGGGGGAGTTATTTTCTATTTCAGCATGATCTGTTTTCACAGAGGCAAACACTGGGGTCTCTGTTTTTATCTCACCAGTCATATTTAATTACACACCAGCCAAAGCTGACTTCTTTCTGTTATTCCTCGATAATGTTCCACTGTCGCTCACGTTCAGATTTAGCTTTTTGGCTCCAGCTTCAGAGGAGTTCTCAATCAGAGATGCAGAGCCAGAAGTATTGACAGCACGGGTGTAGTGAGAAGCATCTGTAGTAGGTGAGAGCACGATTGAAGTCCCAGAAGTCTGGGGGGAAGGGGAGGGACCCTCGATGATGGTGGATGGAGCACTGAGATCTACTGTGTAACAAAATGGGACTAGAACAAAACAGAATTATTTTTTTGCAAATGAAACAATGGAAATGTGCTGTTTACGTCTGAATGCATGTATCTTTTTTTTACCTTCTATTATAGGCTTGGAAGATGCATTGACCAGGTACAGCCTCCAGGTGTACTGGATGTATTTTGGGTCAGTATCACAGCCTTCACACAAGGCACTGACAGAGAAAGACTGATCCCAGTTCACCTGCTCTCCCTGGCACTGGGGGCAGTACACTGACAGCTTCCTGGGTTAAAAACATTTAGATATGTATATAGATATGTATATTTCTATATATTTAGATATAATATTTTTAGGTACCTCACTTCAAAATAACAAGTTTTTTTTTTATCTGTGCTTTTATAGAGATCAGATTTGCAGCAGACTTTGCTCCAAAAATTAAAAAGTGAGGGTTATTTCCTGTTCATCTGCTTGTTCATAGACATATTTAGTCTCTCTGGTCCTGGGAAATACAGATTTTTCTCTCACCTGATCACATTTGATGTCAGTGTAAGGAAGGTCTCTGATGAAGCAGATCGCTCACTGCTGTGAACAGTGAGGGTGAACTGGAACTGGTCAAAGTTGTGTTTTAGGAAACTAGCAGGAAACACAAGTACAGGGGATGAAGCAGGAACATCCTGGTGGAAACAGGAGCTGGTGATGGAGCTGACTGGCTTACATGTCCAACTGAAGCTGCAAAGAGAAAATCAGAAACATACACATTTGAGTCAAGTCTGTCCTGAAGTTGAATTAACGTAAATCTTACATCTGTTAAAGGTGTTTCTTTACTTGACAGGGCTCATGGGGGAGTCAGGGTCGTAAGATCTCTGTCCGTCCAGGGTTACCACAGTGCTGTTCCTGTTGTTAATAAAGATGTTGGTGCCACCCTGGATGGAGACCACGGGAGGACTTGGTATCACCTGCACTCTCACACTGTAGTTACTGTACACCACGCTGCCAATGACCTGAACCTGAAGAGCATGACAGATATGGGAGTCAAATCATAGTCACTCAACTTTGAAAATTCAGGAGGGGAACACTACTTCTTGTAAAAAGTAACTGGCTGCTGTAAGGACCGCTGCATCTGCTACGCACCCTGGCTGTGGCAGTGTAGGTGTCATATTGCAGGAGGTGGCTGGGCAATACAAGGCTCTGTCTGTGTGTGTCTATGGGAAGTAAAGGAAAAGCCCGTCCTGCAGAGTCAAACACAGTCCAGGTGTAGCGAAGGCCTCCTGAAATGTCACAGTCAATTTCACTCTCATAGGTCACACTCAGGTGGATAACTTCATATCTCTGCACCTTGAAGAGAGGAGTGGAGGGGAGATGTGGAAATGTTATTACCTCTTTGGCTACCATAGTACAGTACAAAAAGTGAAGGTAACAGTCCTGCTGGTAAAATGTACCTGCAGTTTAAGAGGCCCCATGTTTTTGACAGGTGGAGGCTGACAAGGCCAATCCACAACAAAGATGTGACTGCTTAGAGAGGCAGAGCTGACCAGGTTAGATGCAGTTACTGTCACTCTAAACTCTCCAGTCCTGCAGAGAGCAAAACACACTCAGTAAATATACACAGGCAGAAATACACATTAGACTGAGCTAGATTTTTAAGATTTGCATCTATGTGAAGAACCATGACGGACAGGCTAAGTAGGTTGTCAGCAAAAGATGTTTTCTAATTTGAAATAAAGCTCTGTAAGATTTGAAAAGAAATTTTAGGATGTCTCATAAAAAATAAAATTTGGAGGAATCTTTCTGTTTTCAACAGATACGAAACTGGCCCGGATAATAAAATATATATGGATGCTTGAGAGCTTATAAATAACTTTATATCACCTTTTTTTTTTTTTAAGGGGCCTTGAAATTTCAGTTTTTCTAAGCTTTTACAGAATGCTGAACAAAATATGTATTAAAGGGATATTTTTTTGGTTCAAAAATGAACCTTTCAGAGGCCTCTTATAACAGTAATTGAAACATTTTTAAAATCTTAAATAAATTTAAAATTTCTTTTTTTATTTTCTTATATACTGGCAAACATATCACCAGCACCAAGATATTTGCAATTAGTCAAGCTCTATTAAAAGTATCAAAAGTTGAATTTATCTGAGCCACCATTAATCTAATTTCAAATCATTTTCAATAGCACACTTCACCTGAGGAAGACGTGCTGCTCTGTGCTCCGTCCCAGCCTGGATGACCCGTCTCCAAAGCTCCACAGGAAACTGATGTCCGTCCCCGTATTTACTCGGCAACTAAATGTCACTGTTTGGTTCTGCAGAACGGACGCCTGGTGGATCAGCCTGTTGAGTTTCACTGCTCTCTGGACCACCAACGGGAACACATCGGAGGTGATGGAGGTCTGGCCTCTTTTCATGACTACAGCTACATCATACCTGCATTGAATAGAGGGGATGGTGGTACATTGGAAATAAAAAAATGCATAAATACAGTACCAAAGGTACTTGATTTAGGGTACTTAGTGTGCAGTTGGGTTACTGCATAAGCTCTTAAACTGATGACCCATGGATGGAAGAATCATTTGGAAAACACAACATTTGAACATATGAGAACATTATTTTATAGTCACATTCACAAAGGGTCATCTAAAATCTGGATATATCTTTATAATTTACAGTCTTTATGAGGAGTACAATGGAACAGTGCACAGTTATAGAGCCAAAGAAGTATCCACATTGTATTTTGAGTACTTCATCTGTGTCTAATACCTGCCAGGTTTGAGGTATCTTTTAGTTATAGTCCTTGAGGTGGTTCTGACTGATGTGGAGTCTCCAAAGTGCCAGAGGAACTCCACAGGGTCCGGTACTTCAGCCACAGCCAGCAAAGTAACATCAGTGTTTGTGGGAAAAGCCTGCTTCTCTGCATAAATCTGCACTGTTAGGAGACGAAACAGATATCAATTTTCATTATATCTGTATTGATAGAAAAGGAGGTAAACAGTTAAGGAAAATAGTTGGGAAAAAGACAGGCAAAATTGGAATGATTGCTGTTGAAAGCCATGAACATTCATAAAAATATTTTCATTTTGAAATTTTAGTTATATTTTTAAAAAGCCAAAAGATTTCCCTCTGAGAACAAAAAAGATAGTCCTCAGCAGCTTTGCAACATCATATTCAGATAATAGTAATAAGACTTTAAACCTGCCTGTAAAAATGTGGCAAGACAATGGTGAGTTTTTGGGAAATTTTCAGTAACAAAGATCAAAATATTTATACACTTTTTAAAGATTAAAATCTGAGACATTTAAATGAAAAGAAAGATACTGTCCTTTTCCAAACATTTAACTAATGCTTAAACGATTTGTATATGCTCAGTGAGTGTTAGTTAGAGACACATCCTCACCATTGTCAGCAAAGTTCACAGCAGGACTTTGACTGTCAGTTGGTTGCTGCGTTCGATTGACTCTAACATGTGGTGATGGTTTCCTGTTCCCTTCAACACACACCGTCACACTTTTATTCTGAGAAGACACTCGATTCTTCGCTTGAAGCTCAACCACAACGGTCCCTGCGTGGTCGAAGAGCAAAACCGCCAGCCCCTCGTCTCCTGTTGTGTAGCTGCTGTTTCTGTAAAGTAGCGTTGCATTCACCAGCAGAGAGACAGTCACATTTGAACCTGCACTGACACTGAATAAAACTGAGTGCTCTTGATTTGTTGTGATCACACTGGGAACGTTCAACACCAGCTCTCCTACTGGATCTTGAGCGAGGATGTGTGTGCAGAGCGAGGCCCAGCTGACTGGGCTAAAGGCCTTTACTGTCACCTTGTAACAGCCTGCTATTGCAAGAGACACATTTACATGCCACTCTGCAGTCGTCCTGTTCATCATGACAACGTCATCAAAGCTAAAAGTCCAAACTACTGTCGAATCCATTTGGCTGGCGAGGCTGTCAACCCCTAGGCTGAATTCTGCATGTGTTGAGACTGCTGACTTCCAGCTCCCAGAAGGCTTCAGGGCATGTACAGGCTCGTGCACCATCAAAGCACCAGGCAGCACAGTGGAGAGCAGCACTGCTGAAGGATCAGAGGTGGAGAAAACAGACGCTATGAGGTGATACTGTCCTGCATTGGTGGGGACACGGCACTGAAGGTGGAGGCGCAAATGGCAGCTGGAGTGGTTGGAGATGTTGAGGTGGGTGTCAGAGTGAAGGTGGAAGCAGGTGCCAACATGACAATAGATGTTATTGTGGTTTTGAAGTTGATTATTAATATTAGTGGCGTTGTTGCTAATGTTTTTATTGGCATTAGTGAAGTAATCTTTGTCAGTGTTGTTTAAATTATCCTGTGTGTCAATATTGTCATGTAGTGTTAGATGGAGGATAAGCAGGTGCTTCATGGTGGTGAACACCTCCACATCCACGGAGACCCATTCCCCGGAAATCAGCTGATTGCCAGATACACTCACACTGAGGTCAGAGACGGTGGGACGCACGACCGCCTGCAGGTAGAGGTGCAATTGTGAGATTAAAAGATCAGTGAGGACATGTTTTATTTCTGTTCTTGTCAACAAATTTAATGAAAATGCCAAAAGCAACAAAGAATTCAAAGACTAACAAGTGAAGTCGTATTTGATTTATTTAACCCCTCTGTGACACATAGACTCATTGTGATCCAAAAACTACTTATAAAACAGCAGGGAGCCGCAGTTTTTGCAAAATTCCTTCCTCACAAAGGCAAACATGGGTTCTGTAATTTTTAATCCTGCTGGTGTCAATATTTGCTAACTCAACAAACGTGTATACATCTAAAGCTGAATATACCCCCAACAAATGTTATATTTACACGTTTGATTAAGGTTAATGGAAACTACAGTTCCTCGCTGTTTTAGGAAATTACTAAAACCAAAGAGAGAGAGAGAAATTCTTTATTTGTGCAAAAATAAAAAAATCAATGGGTTTGATGCTGGGAGTCACAGGTAGGAGTCAGAAAAAATATTAAAGAAAAGGCCTTTTTCTGATTTTTGGTTTTGTTTTTTGCTTGATTTTCTGACAGTCAGACACCTATAAATTTTACTGCCTTTATTTCTTGAAACAATGTTTTTAGTGAATTTCAGCAGAGTACTCACAATGTGTATTGTCTCCTGTGTCCATCCATTGGTACCCGAGGCGTTCACTGACACCATGTAAACTCCCTCTGTTTTAAAGGTCCAGGTCTAAAGACATTTAAAATTTAAGTTGTGCATTTGATAGACAGAAAAAACTTTACAGAGTGTTGAAGAGATAGAACTGTTATATATTTTTTACTTTGGTAACATCTTTCTGACATTTTTTATGTAACAAAACACATTTTCTTCATCTAAAATCATAAAATGATCAAATCCCTGGTAAAGAAAAGCATTTCTTCTACATTGACAGAAATTGCTTTGATAAATGTTTTATATGTTTACCCCCCCCCCCCCAAAAAGTCTTCTGTTACAGTGAACAAACTGATGAAAATCTAAAAAAAACACGCCTCTTTTTTCTCTGTTTGAACGCATCAATCCCAGCAGAATGTTAAAAGTTCTACCTGCTGTTTGAATGAGGTTTACACATGAAACTATTCGTCTAATTTTCTGTAAGTCAACATACATCAGTAGCTCTGCTTCTTCCAACCTATTTTGAGCTACTTGTGCCTAACCCTCCATGTGTCTCAGTATAGTGAAGAAACATGTACATCAGAATTCGATTGCATCCTATAAAAAATCCAGTAAAACAAACTAAAAAAAATACCTATTTAGTTGCCAGTGCTATTGTTTAGCTAATGCTATTTGAACTTCTGGCATTCAAGATGTTGACCCTTGACCTTTTAATTGAGAATCATTATTTCATGTGAAAATAATTTGAGTTCATGTTTATTCAATCAATTTTTAAATCACTGCTGTTAGTTTCACCAAAAATCTGCCAGATACCACTGATCTGTTGGATTACTGCTCTGTAATGAGATCTCAGATGATACAGTGTCACAATTCTGACAAATCTGTTGTACAGATTTTTTTAATGTTTAAAAATAAATCATAAAAATATTTAAATTAATTATTTTTATCCTACATTTTTTCATTTCTAAACAGCCCTAGTTATTCAGAATAGGAAAAATTGCAATAAAACCATATTTGGAGCTGATCAGAGCCCTCGAGTAGCTTGATATTTATATTTTTGTTATGCTTTGTTGTACAAAAATTTTGGTTTATAATAAAAAACAATTAGACTTTTAAAAAAATGTGATCAATTAAGAATGTGAAATTTCAGGGTTAAATGCTAAAAAAACATATTTTTTTAGAATAATTTGCATCAAAGTAGAGCTATTTTCTCTATCTTTCTTACCACAGTGCTGTTCAGACACTCAGAGTTGGGAAGACAAACTGTCTTTACACCTCCAGTGTTTTCTTCTTTTTCCTCGTGAAAAAAACGCCATGAAAACTCTGCAGGCTGGCCATCACTCATGTCTGCCTGCAGTGTGACGGGGCCGCCCAGGTACACCGCCTCGACTGTCACACTGTCTGAGTCTGTGTGAAGGAAAGGAATGCAGGAGGGGACACCCAGGGGGCCGTGAAGCACAGAGATCACCAGGCTGCGTGGAGAGGGCTGCAAGATGGAGAGGTGGAGGGGGGAGGACAGAGTGGAGAGGGGGTTGGAGACACTGATGTCTGACCAGAAAATAAAAAGATGGAAGAGAAAAAGAGAGGGTTACTACATGAAATTATATTTTTCTCTTATGGTTAATTACTTTTTTTTTCTTTTCCTTTTTCCTTTCTTTTCTTTCTTTGACATACTAAGTTCATATTTTCCTGGAGTTCCCAAGATCCAGTTGGATGACAAAACAAAGGAGCCGTCATTGGACACGGTGACATGATGTGAACTTTGACCTTTATGGGTCGTTTCCTGAATCTCAACAGTGACGTAGGAGAGGTTCTGCCCATCCAGACCCAGAAGCCCTGAAAGGCACAGAAAAGCTTATTTGAAACAGGAAACACAAACAAACAATATGCTGGAATTTTTTTTCATGATTGTGTAATTTTAACAAATGTCCTGATATTTTATCTTTTTATTTAAATTTATTTTTTCACATTTAAAGTCAACAAGCACTTGAAAGATGGTTCATCACAACACTGATAAAATATTCTCATTATTTTAGAATTATCTTAAAGGCACTTATTTTTCATAACATTATTTTTCATAATTCTGCAAATTATATAATATGTATTATTGATCATTTTACACAATATATCTGAAGTTGTTTGGGAACAATAAAAACATGTTTCCCTGCAATACACAACTTCATGCAGTTAGTTCAGTTTATACCCATGTGTGCAGTAATGCACATATTTACTCTTTTTTCCAAGAACATTTTTTTTCTTAATAACTAAGCTTTTAAAAGTTAAATGAAGAAACACTGACGTCATCTGGATCAGTCTGGTGTGTGAATTGAATCTCATTAATAATTTTAAGAAGTCTAATTATTATTCATAGTGATCAATAATGAGGATTTTACTTAGGTATTCATAATTCAAAATAAAATAATTAAATACAGAGTACCAATATTAGAGTAAACAACTGACATTTTTTTTTTTTTTACTTGTACAGAAAACAGACCTCTTTTGCCAAGTCAAAAAGTACTGATAACAGAAGATTTTAAAGAAAGAGTGTAAATACAGTAGCAGCTGACCTGTGGGCTGGTTGGGGCTTCCAGCCAGGTTTCCTGAAACTTCCACAACAAAAGTCCTGCCAGCCTGCACTCTGTCTGGAGAGGCAGACAGGCGAACACTGTGCAGAAAAGGTCCTTCAGTTCTGTAGAGCGCCACACTTGCCTGTCCATCTCCAACAGGCAAGGAGAGGGCACTAGTAAAAGAAAAGAAAAGAAAAGAAAAGAAGAGAAAAGAAAAGAAAAGAAAAGAAAAGAAAAGAAGAGAAAGGAAAGGAAAGGAAAGGAAAGGAAAGAAAGGAGAGGAAAGGAAAGGAAAGGAAAGGAAAGGAAAGGAAAGGAAAGAAAAAAAAGAGAAGAAAAGAAAAGAAAAGAAAAGAAAAGAAAAGATTCATTCAGACTGAGTTTAGGACATTAAGGAGATAGGCACACACAGATTTGTCCCATCAGCCCCTTAGGGATCAAGAAATGAAGCTAAAGATATGGAAAGAAAAGGAATAGTGCAGCAATCTGTCTCACCTTTGTCCTTTACTTTCTCCTCTGACATCCTTTGTCCCTCGTTTGGCAGATGTGATGAAACACTCACTGGCCACCAGACCATGTTGCTGGTTGCCACAGTAACAACTCTCTGAGGTCACTGCTGCAAGCAGGTACCTTTAACAGCAAATCATCAAAATTAATAAAACACTGCAGCATTATTATTTTTTTGGAGAGAGAGGAAAAAATGTAAAGGGCAATTTTTGCAGCAGTGGAAAACATGTTATTACAATGCATATAATTTTAAAAAGGTCTGAGTTTTGCAAAAGTTAGTCAGTCACTGACTGAACCCAGAGAACAAAAGTCAGGTTACAGATTGGCGTTGAAGAAAAAAGTATCATAAATTCATTGTTTCAAAGAGTTTATTTTCAAGTTTAGGAAGAGATGGAAGAAGAAATGAACCTCTAAGTAGTTTTTTTTTTTTTAAACTGGCCTAATGTTTGAAATTAAATTCTATTATTCACAGCATTTCAGAATAAAATAGCAGCTACATTAATACACAGTCCTGTTTGTCGGATATATAAAATGCTTTTTTTTCTGTACATAACAGAGGTTGATTCCAATACACGTTATGAGTGTCATCAGAAACATTGGTCCCAATTAGAGTTGCGGTTTTTTTTTTTCTTTTAATGACAGGAGGATCCTTGGATTCTTTCCGTATTTGTACACAAAAATATGCCAAGCGGCTTAAGCTGACGTGCATCTGACTCGAAGAGCTCTTGACGTTTCCCTAAACTTACCCCTCATCCAGGCAGCGCACAGAGCAGGCAACCGGGTCAAGGTCACCGGCACCTAAGGGTGCGTAAAGTCTGCTGCCGTTAGCCTTGACGCACCCCATGAACCACGGTGAATTCTGGCGATCTGGTGCAGGAGCTGCCACTGGCAGGAGATGAAAAAACGGATGCAGTGAAATGAGCGTGCAGACAAAAACAGTGAGCATGTCTGGAGGCCGCAGCAGCTTCACGGCTGGATGGACAGACTGCGTTTGATGAGGACGGCCACAAGTTTCAGAATGAGACGAGAGGAGAAATGAAAGAGCGAAGCAGATGCACCGATGCCACAGATTCTGTGCATATAGTACAATGTGTGTGTGGGAGGTGAGAACACATCTCCCTCACTGTATGCAAATGAAGGAACAGAATGAAATGCTAGTAAACGTGTGTGAGAGCTTTTGATTCGAGGCCGTGGTGTTGTGTTTCGCATTTCCTGTACTGGTGAGGGTGGAGTGGCCTTTACCTTCAGTTCCCCATATTTTAAGTTTGGGGTCATGATGTTTAAATATTTAGATTAGTTTGTATGTGCTTTTTAAATGTGATTCTGCCTCTTGATGTTAATATGCAATTTTAATACCGTGTGCTGTCTGTTCTGCTCTGCATGCTGTGAACATCACAATAACAAAGGTCATCAGTCATTCACACAAAGCTGAACACCGATAATTAACGGAGTTTGAGCTACAAGCGAGTTTTCTCTGCAAAATTAGCAACTTCTTTAGGTGCAAAGGCCCATGTTAACTGCCTGGATTGCTGATCATTTTCTTACAAACACTGAAAAATTATGCAGCTAAATGAGGCAAAGACAGTGAGGACGTTAAACAAAACACGAGAAAATTGCAGTGATAAAGAGGAATGGATGCTCCTGCTGCGATTTATTTCGTCATTCTCTTATACAAACTTTTGATTAAGAGCCTTATTTTTTGTTTTAGAGTGCTGTCAATAAACCGTCTTATAAAGATGAACCAAAATAGTGTGAAGCGACCTGGCTGGTCACGCGCTCGAGTGCCTTAAGGCCTATTAACTGAATGGCGGGGAGGAGATGAATTATTCCCTCACAGTCACGTGTTTGAGAGACAAAGTCAGCTTCAAATCAAGAAGCAAATCCCATTTTTGATTTGATTCCGTTATTGTCCAACAGCCCGGTGAATTATCTGGTGATCACTTAAGGTCAACGACTGACATCTGTCCTCTCATCAACAATAGAAACAGCATCAAGAGTCTTCAAAAGATTTAAAAAGTGATCACATATCCGTTTGATTATGTCAGTTTGAATATGAAGTCCAGGTTGGTTTTTAGGGACCAACCTTGTAGCCTGAAGTATCCGTTCATCTGCGAGTCAGACTCATTAAAAAGCGGTGCCCAACACGGAACAAACTGCACGAAAACATATGAGTCTTATCGGGCTTTCAGTTTTATTGTAATTCTTGACATTTTTTTGATGAAAGGAAATCAGTATGACTCATTCAGCAATTGAGTTTCAGCTCAGCCGTGTGATTTAGTGTCTCTCTGCCTTGATCGAGGCGGCACTTATTGGCTTAGTTCAAAGAAATTCTTTAACAAATGCAGATTTATACCGAAAATGGGGAGAAATTATCCCACCATCATTTGTAGGCTATTTTGAACTTGGCTTTATCAAAGGTGGGATTGAAAGCTCCTGCAACGAGTTTCTCTTAAGACACGTATTTTTTTTCTTTTTTCCGTTGAGCATCTAAGAGTTGTTGGGCTGAAAATTTCAAAAACACAACGGATCTTTGGCCAGAGTCCAGTTTGCCCTGTGAGCCCTTTAGTGAAAAAGCATCCTCGCCGTGCAGCTAACTCCACCGTTCCACCTTAAAAAACTCTTCCGGTTTTCCTGACATCCCCTTTAAGAGAATTTCCCACTCCTCGGTACGGCCGGGTGGGGGCGCTGTCAGACCGCACCATCTCCTTGAGCTGACTGTACCAGAGAGGGGCACAGCAAGGGGAATCAAACACATTTTCACTGTTCATTTTTTATTCGGAATACGCGCATATTTGGGCGATTTCGTTTCGTCTCTCGGCTCAGGGACTCGCAGACTTCTTCACATCATCAAGACACTAAGCGAACATACATATGAGCACGAGAACACAGCTAATCTTATTTGATTTTCAATAAAACTGTATAGTGAGGTTATTTTATTGTTGATTTAGTGTAGTTTCACCTGCAGAACCCAGCCTACATGAAAGCGAATCAGTTGTGGGCTTGAAACCAATTTGACACCAGTATAAATGCCAGCCTATAATATTTTTGGACCGTTCCATGTCAATTAATTTGTAGTAAAAATACCACAGGCTTATCTCCTTGAGTCTCATTAATTTAAAGTGCGATCACTGAAGGTGGCTTTCACCTTAAGAAACATTTCTAACAAAACCCTGAATATCAGTATCAGCGCTGTATCCGTAAAGGTGCGTAAAACCCACCACCAGGCCCGCTGTGCTTTCAATAACTCCAATAACTTAACTCGTTAAGCGCTTGCTGCTTTTTCAATGTGCGCACGCGGCGACACAATTAACAAATGATGAAGTCAACGAAATGTTAAAAAAGGAGCTGCAAGATCGGCGTTATGCGCTGCGTAATGGAGAGTCGTAATAAACAGACGAAGTGTTATGTAAGCGTCTGCGCCCCTACCGAGGACACCGAGTCCGCTGGAGAAACCAGTTCAGCTGACTCCGGTAGACCGTGAAGTTGCTTCAATTGGGGCGATATTGAAAAGACATTGAGTCTACAGGGTTTTTGTCATAAAAGCGGGGACGTAATGAAGGAAAATCAGCCCGTTATTTCAGCTTACATACATTTTAATTTGCATAATTTTGATGCGTTCATCGGTTGATATTAAACCGCTAAAGAGGAAAAGAAAGAGACTAAACCAAATCTAGATATGTGTGCATAAAGATACGCACTCAAAACTGAGGCGATATTAAAATAATACAGAACTGAAGCTGTCCATTTGATGGTCTGCTGGTGGGGGGGACAGATTTGATCCACTTTTTTAATCTCACTCACATCACAAACTGATTGGAGATTTCCTCATCCGTTTATCGTGTCGCTGTGACATTTTACTGGAATTTGATATGTGATGGTTTCACCCAAAAATAGATCCAACAGCCACTGCTTCAGCTTCCTCTTTTCTGACAAAATTGTTTCAGGTTTTCTGGAGGAATGTTAACCCCTTATACCTACCTGTTTTTTGTAGCTTACTTGTCACTGAACTTTCAACAGATTGAACCACAAATTTTCTTTATTAGCCTAAAGATATTCAAGTCTGATCTTAGATGCCACCTTCCTCAACAATATAAAAATTGAGGTATGTAGCAGCTTGCATACTTTTTATTAAAAAAAAAAAAACAAATTATAAAGACGACATATTAAGGCAGTTTATCATGTTTTGACAAAAGAGCTTCTGAGACAAACAAAAATAAATGCAGGATACATGAAACATTCTGGCTAAATCGCACTCACTCTAAGCAATTAAGGATACAACAATTTAATTCAAATTGATAAATAATAGATGATTGAGAATGCTAAAATGTGATCAAAGAGGTGTCTTCTTGGCAACCTCATGTCACTTTGTGTGAAGCCTCTCTGTGATAACAAGCTGTTCATTAACTTGTTAAAATTTAAAACGTGGTTTCAGGCAAACATTCCCCTGTTTGGAGACAGATATTAAAACGCATTTATCATGTTGCCAGAACACAAATGAAACCAAAACAGCAGATTTGGCAGTAATGTCAGCGAGTTTAGCACGTGAGAAAAAGAGACAACTCAACTCTCAATAAACGCAAAGGACACTAAATAATGTCAAAAGCAAAATGTTTTCTCGAAGAAAAGCAAAATGAGAAAGGACGGAGGAAGCAGCTGATTCAATTTATTTTGTAGAACAGATATTAAACAGCTTGACTAGCTTTTTCTGTTCAATTAACACTTATTTTTCAGAATAAATCCTCGTATTTTAAGCAGCTTTCCATGCATTAGTTTGCATATTCATTTTGTAATTTGTAAGAAATATTCATCTTTCTATTTAATCTGAAAAGAGAACAACTGCATATTTTAAATGGCTCATGCAAAGCATGAATTCATGCAGGCCTCCAACACATCATAATGTAAAAACATCATCATGTAATATTTATCATATTAGTTAGTTTATTAGTTATATAGGCCTTACTGTAAGTTAAACAAACATACATTAATTTAAACCATCAGCTGCATGAAGTGGACAAACGCTCCTCACATCTATCTGATGATTCCCTTGAGAAATACCTGAGTCTTTTCTTTTTGCTTCTTTAGAGCTCGTTTAAGACTTCAGACTGTACTAACAACAGGCTGAGTCGTTGCTTGCTCCATAATCCTTACTTCTGGTTTTTGGTTCATGCAAGCACGGAGTTTTGCAAGCCGCTTAACCACGAATCCATCAGGGAGGCCTGAAGACTCAACACATTTCGGGGGGTCATGGTAAACAAAAAAAAAAAGATCAACAGCTCTGGGAGCAGATCTGAGAGAGGTCAAATGAGAATTAATGTGTCTGCATGAGGATCAAAAATAATTAAAGGCAAATATTGATGAATGATGATTTAACAATCACTTTAAGGTAATTAAGTAATAGGCAATTAGGCAAGGAAACGGGCTAAACAGCTCATTGATGGTTTTATGGCTCCATTATCTTGAGCACACGAGTTAATAATGCTTCTATTAGACCCTAAAGCTTTGTTAAAGCATATTAATGCCCCTTATACTAAAAGTCAATCCTGAAGTCGCCACTGTGCTCAAACATGTAAGTTAAACATCCTTATTTAAAGGCTATTTGACCGGAGCTCTGTCGCCATCTCCCCCCGCGGCAGAAGATGTAACCTGGGCTCAGATTACACTCCAAACAAGCTTCAATCAGGCCAGATTATTAACGAGGATCCACGGTAACGTGCATATCAGAGCTGGATTACCACGAGCAGTCCCCTGGGTTTTACCAAAATGTTGGAGCTTATAAGAAAATTTGTTAGGCAGTTTATTACATAATATGACAGCAAAAGCACCGTGGACCAAGAAACACATTAATGACCTATAAAAACATCATGAAATAAAGAAAATCTCAACTAAACAAACAGTATTCCATAATAAATAAAATACAATCTATAACTACATGTAATTTCTAAATTGACTTAATAAATTGACAATAAACCTGAGTCTACTGTACGTGAAAGACTGAGATAAATACAAATATAAACTCATACAAGTTTTTTTTTAATTTTTGAGGACATCATTTTGTAGTCTTACGTACTCAGATCATTGCATAGTAACATAAACCTTTTTAAAATAACAGTATATTTTCTTCAGTGTGGATTTTTTATATGATCTAATGCATTATAAAGTACTATAGATATCACTGAATGATTTTTAAAGGAAAGATCTACTGAATTTTTATTTTTATCTCACGTTAAATACACCTTCTAACTGTCCAGTGAAATTAGGCCTAAACAGGCAGTTACCGACAATGAGTCTTAAAGCCCCAGCGTTCCCCTTTGTCCCACATCCTGAATACTAAAAATGAAGAAGTGGGTGAAAAAAGTTGGCTGAAACCTTATCTGGCAAAGACCCAGACAGCCCTTAAAAACTGTCCTATTATATTTCTCAACCACTCAATTTGAGAAACTTCACTTAAAGAGGAGAAGAAAGGAGGCCCGTCCGCTCATATCTGCTTTTGACGCATCGTGTCTCCTGCCTGTATGCCCTGAAGCAAGGCAATAAGCTCCTTTTTTCATCTCTCTGACGTTTGATGTATAGCCTTAACTGAACGAGAGGGGCTATAGGTGAGCATATCTGTCGAATTAGGCAAGGGGAGACGGCGCTGAAGTGATCAATAATCGACAAGCTGTGACCTGAATGCATATATTCCACTGCTATATGAATACAGTTCATTTTTGTAAGTGTTTCGGTCATATTCGAAGAATCATTTCAATTTTATATATTTTCTAGTAATAATTTTACATATATTAAACACAGTTTTGAAACATCAGTGTGGTTGCTGCTGTGGAGGAGGCTCTGGGCGCGCGCGTGTGGGTGTATGTGTGTGTGTGTTGTTGGCTTTTATCCCCAATCCAGCCTGGGCTCCTGGTCCTAACTCCCTGGTATGACGCGGGTCAAAGGTCACCGCCGCTTGTGGCCGTGTTCAAATCCCCCTATAGTATGTAATGTTCTCAACTTTATAAAGAGAAGCAGTGTCCAGATATCAGTTTGTAGATCGTGGGACATTTCAATCAGCTGGTATAAAGCAAAGAACACACAGGAGCTTCAAATCCTCATCTTATCGTCTGTCCTGTACAACTGTGCACATTTGTATTTTTTTAAACAGACTGGAAATTATACAAATAAAGTTGTCATGGCTTAATTTGCAAATCGCTCCAGGAGAGGTGTTTTTACTCGTTTAATTGGACAAACACAACACAAAAAAATCTTTTGGGTCAACTTCTAAAAATGTGGCTCGTAAAACAAGTAAGAGGAACCATTTAAGAGCAAATATATTTGAAAGTTTGCAGAGTTTTTGCATATATAATAATGATAAAAAGTGAAGATGGCGTGTACCTTTACAGAACGTTTCTCCGTCTTAAACAAGGTGTTTCCATCATAGTTTACAACAAAGAAACCACTATAAGGTTCGTGTCTGTAGGAGGGGTTCAGTTTAAAGGCCGATAATGCATTGACCTACAAAAAGTTCAAGAGGAGGCCTTCACTGTGGTCTCAACTTTTATTAAATACAATAATATAAATTATGTATAAAGAACGCCAGCATAAATCAAAGCAATAATAATAATAATAATAATAATAATAATAATAATAATAACAATATTAATAATAATAATAATAATAATCTTTGAAACGTGTTTACATGGCACATGTTCAATCGTTCATGTAATGGGATTAGGTACTTTAAAACGTGAGAAAAAAGAGTTTTAAACTTAAATTATGTCAGTCTTAAAAGTGGGTCATTCCAAAATAACTGTGTAAAAATAGATAAGGTGTTAAATTCAGTCTTATTTTATGTTCATGAAGTGGACGCGATTATACTTAGACTAAACGTCTCAACCCACACTTCTGTTTCCAAATAAATACTGAATATTTTGCAGTGTTTCTGTAACTGACAGGATGAATCCCGATACGGTCTGACTTTCAGTTTAAGTAAAATTTCTCAATCCTAATTAACAAAACATTTTTTAATTATTTTTTTTAATGAAACTATCTTATTGTAGCTTCCCTTATCTTATGGTAACTCAAAACATGCGCTTAAAAGAAATGTGTAAAGTTTATTTATTTATTTATTTCACACACTTTTAAACTTCTACTTTAAACGGACGTATAATTCATCTGAAATGATGTCTGATGTGAGTCAAAGATATATGAGCACAATATAAGAACAGAAAACAGAAATGAATGGTAAATAGCCGACTTTTAGGTTTTAACATAAGACCTGGTTAATGTGCTGATCCACGGAGGGATAACAGCCCCTTACACCTCACTCAGCAAGCCTTCTTGTGATTCACACTGACCGTCTAAACAACTCAATGCACGTCACCGAACCGGACTTGTTGATGAACTGTATGTTAAAACTTGCCCAAGTCTCCATTTGGCTACATCTGGCTCTCTCCTGTCCGCAGAAAAGCCTTTACAAATGGAGTTGAGCTCCATGACCGAGCAGAAGCCCTCTGGCGCTGGTTTTCCCCCTTTCTCCTCCCATGTTGTTCCTCTGGCCAGGGAGCTCCACCACACATCAGCTTTTCGGGCTGACTGTCTTTCTAAATGTGTTTTCAGCGCTTTGGTGCCAGTTATTAACTCGAGAGCATTTCAATTAGATTATACATGAAGGCAGGAAAATGCAAAGTTGAGTCACATCAGAAAAAGTTATCCACACTCATGCTGAGCAAATATTTCAGTAAGAATGTTGCTTTTGGTGGAATTTTATTCTAAACTCTGCTATCATATTGCAAAACAACCACAAAAAGAACAACAACGACTACTGCTACTACAGTTACTTATAAATATAATTATAAAAACAACCACAAAAATTATAATTAGGCCTGCTATTATTAATATTTGTTGTTGTGGTATGAGAAGTTCAAAAAAGGTTTGATGTATCAAATAGTAACAGTAAATTTTGAAGCTGCTCTCTGTGTTACAGAAAACGCATGGGCTCCGTTAAGAGCAGCTAAAGCACAAGTTTTATTTTATTTATTTTTTAATTGCAGTGAGGTAGTAATCGATCCCTTATTTGTAGTAGGACTACTCTGAAACTTCAACAACTGGCGTCTCAATATGATTATTTATTTTAGTAACTAATTTATTTATTTTAAGAACGGTTGCAGCAGCAGTGGTGTTTTTCCCAGCTCCTCTCTGCACAGGCCACCATCGCTCCCTCTGACCCCGTGACTGTGCAGGGGGATGCCGGGTAAAACCCAGCAGAGGCAGCGCTGTTTCCCCGCTGCTTCTTATGTCTCGTGGAGCCGCGATCGTGATGACGGAGGCTGTGGTGAAATGAATAAAGATGACTTTTGGGGTAACGCTGATGCGTGCGTGGGAATGTCAGTCATATGAAAGTCCAGTCACCAAAATTTCGAGATCGATGGAGAAGACCTTATTAAAGATCTATAAGTTCTTATTCGTGCTTTTATATTTCTCAGTTTTTTATGAAATATAAAAGCACGAATATTAACAGCGTAATGAAAAGATCTGAGTCTGTGACCTTTGCGCTACTTTTAATTCAGGAACATTCTGAAATTCAAGACAATGATTGATTGCGAGCCACATAGTCTACACTTCAAATGAAGACTAAAAGTAGGTTACATTCGCTCTTAATTGAGAAGTTATTCCGTTGCAAATTTTAAATCCGTATTTTAATGAAATTGAGGTTGCAAATAAAAATGGAAAACAGTTGGATACAATAAAGCTCTCTGTGGATGTTGTCAGTAATCTACCTCCTTAAACGATGGTCCTTCGTGTAACTCAAACTCCATTTAAAGACTATTTAAAGTCTGCAAGCTTTCACAACTGTTGAGGCGTGAAAGTGCTTATAGCTCATTTCCCCCAAAAAGGTCAAAATAGCAATACCAAGAAATGGGACATACAGGAGTGTGGAGAAAGAGGGAGAGATTTTATTATGCCTTAAATCCATCCTGTGTCCCAGATCTACAGACTAACGTGTGTAAGTTCATGTTAAAGAGGGACGTCAGCTCAGCCCATGTAGGAGCCTTTAGATTGCAGCCAGACGTTTGTTTTATACCTTAAACAGAAGCTCAGCTCACTGTTAAATCTTATGGGGTCGCAGCCTGAACTCACACTCCAACTCCATGTGACGTGCTGTTTCATTCAATTAAGATCGTGCTTTTATTTCTAAATAATAATCACAATTAAATAGAATAACCGTAACCACCCCCCTCTATTAACATCCCACAGTTGGCTGACTGTTGGGTTAAAAGGCTCGACAGAACTAATACAAACCACCATTAAACATTCATCTAAAGCTAAATGCGCGCACAAGCAAGACTTCTTTTCAGCGTGTCTCGCATTGTGCCTCAAGAAATGAAAAGTCTCTCTTAAATACTGTCCTTATGGAGAATTGAGTTTATAATCTATCTGAATTATTTTGATTAAAAAGATTGAACTTTTTTGGTTTTATTTTTATTTTATTTTTTTATTTGAATAAAGGAATTATTTAAATTTTTAGTTTGAGGATGAAAATGTCATTTCGTCCTCAAATCCACAGCAGGTCATCGTCCTGCTGCAGCTTTCTCTCTCAAGCAAAAAGTGCGTGCTTACGATCTGCAGGTTATGCAGCGAGGCTCCAGTACGTTTGGACTATTTTATCATGCAGAGCTGTTTGGTGGGCTCTTGTGCTCCTCAAGACTCGCAAATTCATTCACACTCACACACTCATAGACACACACACACACACACACATACAAAAGAAAGGCCTACGGCTAAGTAATTGTTGATGCATTACAATCCTGCTATAACACACACAAACAAATCTTTTACAAATTCACCTCAAGTGGCTCCAAATCGTCAAAAAAGATTTGTTTGTTTATCAATATTTTACATCAAAATATTATGAGCCGGTGAGTGACCTTGTGTGAAGGGGCGAGTGACAGGCAAATACTTTACAGCTGAGAGATTCAACATAAAAACGTCCTGACAGCTTTTATCGGTCTGCGTGTATTTAATTGTCTCAAAGATCAATGCAAAGTGCTGACCCTAACGCGGCATGTGTCTGTCAGCATTACCCATAACTTCGTTACCCAAACACGCAGTCAGCGTCAAATATAATTTTGAGTGCAACAAGCCGAACTCTTTAGAAAACATGTTTTTTTTTATTATTAAAACCAAATTGTGCTTAAGGCTTGTTTTGTTCTTTTTCACGTATTCTTTCTATTGTTATTCTATAGAAGTTACAGTCTACTGGTTCCCAATCCGCACTGGAATTTAACCCTGAAACGCCAGCAGCAGTATAATGGCTTGTCTCTGCTCCCAGTATGGCCCCTTCAGGCTCCAGCAGCAGCAGCAGCCTGCCAGACCCAGCTCCCCTTATCAACCTCAGGGCTCTAGGCTGGACCATATACCGCAGAGTCCCATTAATCAGGGAAACATCACGTCAAACATGGCAGACTGAGCGAAGGGCAAGTCTGGTCAAAGCTTCTTAGAAAAGTTGCATGGTCCTGCGCTGCACACAACATTGAGAAAGTCGAATAGCCTTTAGGCGAGTTTAGCTGTATTCCTGTGAGTCTATACAGCAGGTACATATGGTTGTGAGCTGTTAGTTTATTTTATTGAATTTCATCCCCTGTGGTATAACTATACCCTGAGTCTGCCTTGCTATATAATATTCCATCAGACAGTTTTATTTTTTTGCTATAGGACAGGACTAAGACTGTTGTTTCTGGAGAGGAGTTAATGATGTTTTTTTCGACATGAGCCATTCTTGCACATAAACTTCCCGCAAATGTATGCAAGCTATAGCATTGTTTCCTTTATGACTTATTCAAATGTTCAGCGTTCCTACAGGAGTGTTGCTTTGGCCGGTTTATTGGTGTTTCTCACTGCTTCGTGTATTAAACTGAGCAGGCTCACACCACCTCATGCGCAGTGGTTGCAAATGCTGCATGCGTAAATGTCTGCGGTTTGCCTCTTGTTATTATTGCAGGCTCCGCAGGCCTACCACTTCTTCCTACACACACCCCTTAAATACACCGGAGAAGGGATTCCCTCAAGCCTTTAAAAGAAGATACTGCGTGCAACCACCTTTGAGAGATTTTTAGTCATCATCGGCCCCATTGTTAGTTTAAAATGCCCATACTGTAGATAAGCACAACTGTATTGTACTGTATCTATTTAAGGTCTCCTCTCTTTCAAATTTGACACATCTTTGCCTAAGGACCAAGCTCTTATCTATTAGCTTGTTTAATTGAAGACTGGATAGGTCTAATTTTTCCTAAAAGCCTTCAAACATTTAAGAAATTACACTTGTTACAGAGCAAATTAAAAGGCAGGACACATTTAATGACAAAGTACTGTAAGATAGGCCCTATATCAAAGATGAAAAGCAGCTGTGTTCCCAAAATAAAACATTTTTTTAAAGGGAAAACCCTATAAAAACATTTAAAATCAATTCTTTGTTTTCATAACCCTCTCCCAACGTAAATCCCAGGCCAGTTTCTCCACCATTAAATCTCTTTAACCCCCTCTAAAAACAACACAAGATTGTCCAATTGAAAAGAAAGAGAAAGAGTCTTGTAATTACACTCAGTCGCGTTTAATGAATGCTTCATAATTAAAAAAAAGAAAGGGAAAGTGCTTTAGAAATCCACCGTTCAAGTTTCCATTTCGAGTGCAGTTGTCCTAAATATATATTCACAACAACATAAAAAAATCAATGTACAAGAAACCCCAGAAAATTCACAAAAATAAATATTCAGTTTCATATAAACAACCAGTGACTTCAAATTCCATGTCAAAAAACCTGACCTCAAGTATTGTATCAAAAAAGCGAAGTAAATGAGTGAATGAGGAGGGCAGGGAAGTGGGGAAGAGGAGGAGGAAGGGGGTAGAGTGCACGCAGCCTCTAGCTGCTGCGCGATGCAATTGTTTACATTGATAGCGTCACTGTCAGAGAGCTATTTGTCTTAACGGTGGAAAGGCCCTCCCAACAGGCCATTACCACCATCTCCGTCCCTCGGCCGCGCATTGTGAGTGCTGCGTGAGAATAGGCTGGTGCGTCAGGGGGGCAAACCCGCACTGCTTTGGGCGCAGGCTATTCCTCTTCTTCCTATGCCGCGCAGCCCATGCTTTTGACATGCGGATTAAAGGTTGAAAGCTTCGCTCTTGCAACACAGCAACTCCCCCCTCTCAAACCCTGTGCAACCCCCTCCGTTTTACTGCTAGCCTGCTCATATACCAGCTTGTGGCCATGGCTTCAAAAATAGCCAATTTACAAGCTGAGAATATAAGTTCAAGTTTGAATTGTCGCTTCTTGCCTCAGAAATAAGGCCCATGGTGAGTTGGGGCTTCATGGCTGCAGAGTAGCGCTTTAATCACATGGCTAAACATCTACCATATGTATCCACACTGATTTAGACGGAGTGAAAATCACTTTTTTGTACATTTTTCCTCTTTTTACAATCACCCATTAAATAGTTTCTACAATCCTCTGAATGAATGCACCCTTTGCTGTGCTTGTGAGGGGGCTGACATCATTCACGGGCTTTGGGTTTGTTGTGATCTGGCTCGCCATAAGCTGGGCCTCTCTTTGTCGCAGACAGAAAAAGCCTGCCAATTAGCAGAGCGCGTCCTGCACTGCCATTAAAAACATCTAAGCATTTACTTAACATACCTACATGTAGGTGCAAATTCAACCACCTGATTTACTTCTGCTTAAACGATGTGTACACTGGAGTAGCTGAATTTAGGGGCAAAATGAAACAGCTCTGTGGTATTACATTCACTGGGCGGCCATGTTCAAAAGCCTGTACTAAAGATGGGGAGATAGTGACACATTGGGAAAGAAATATTTAAAAAAAAATACTGATTGTGTTTTGGTTGTCTCAGGGGGAAAAAATACAGCCACAAATATGAAACAATTGGCAATTTTTTCCAACTCAGATTGAGACAAATAATGAACAACAGTGACTTCAATAAAAATATTATTATTATTAAATTAGAAATCACAAAACTGCATGGTTAGAAACTCACAAATGAGTGAATACCATAAATGTAAATGGCAGAAATGACTGTATTTTGGCCTTACATCCAAATCAAACTCACCTTCAGCTGTTATTTTTCAGCATCTCTCAGGCATCATTTCACCTTAACCTAAAGCTGAAACAAGACCCCCAACAGTTTCAAAGTGCAATGCATTTAAGCCTATCTCTTGTGCTTTGTCGCATTGTTTGAGTAGCCAGAATAGCTGTAAGATGTTTCACGCTGTTTTGGTGCTGTTTGTCCCCACTGTGACTCCCGAATCGCATCCCACCTAGAGCCTCTCTTGGACGTTGTTATTATCTCTGTGATTTACATTTTGTTCTTATGTTCGTGCTCTGAGCGCAAATGCAGACTGTCCCAGGCACAAAAATGGTGTGCAGAAGAAACCGGTGGCCAAGTGGACCAAGAGGGACGTGAATAGGAGTCTATCGTGGGACCTAACGTGCTGTGAAGGTCTGAGCCTTATTCTTTTTGATTGTCTGTACATAAGGCCTGTGTTTTGTCTGGAACTGCGGCTGTGCACACTCACACGTTTGCAAACCAGGAAATACTCCGCAGAAATTAAAACAAGACTGAAAACCAGATCACAAGGACTCTAGAAAAAAACCCACAACCACCAGGAAAAAAAATCCTGTCAAATCTAATAAAGGCTTAACCGTGAGTATGTATAGATAGACATTAATAAACCAAATTTTTAATAATTCTCTGAAACTGAACACTTGGGCACATGGGCCACTGTGGCCAAGCTGGTCAACATGACAGAAAGAAAACAGCTTTCCATATATAAAAAATACCAGGTGGCACAATATGGGAAACCCTGATTTTTTTGTGATTTACCAAGTCAAACTTGCTCTCAGTCCCAGGTAGATTAAGAGTGTCCCATCTCAAGGAATTCTCTGGGGATTTTCACCCCTTTCCTCTTTTTAGACAAAGCACAAACACTGAAACCCTGGCACCATACAATCCAACAGGTCGAGAATAGAAAAGCGAAGAAATAATAATAATTAAAAAGGTCAAGTCAACAAAAATAAAAAGAACCTAAAATATTGCTTAGGACTGGCAGCTTATTAATAATACAAGTTTTTTTAAGCATTAATCCACGAACGGTGTCTCACAGTCCTGTGGGCGTTTTCTGAGGCTCCAAAAAGGGATCTTGTGGGTTTTCCTCGATCAAACTTCAAAACAAAGCGGAATGTAAACCCATTCACAGAAAAAAAGGAAAGAAAAAAAATAAAAAACACCAATAAAGTTGCGAGCAATGTAGTGAGCTCATATTAAGATTCGGGCTCATATAGATTGGCGATGGACACGCAGGGGGCTTTTGTTTTTTGCTTTAAAACCCAGCTCAGTATTTCCTAGTTCTCTGAGCGTGTGGGGGAGGGAGAATCTGGCCGCCTGGCTGCCACCTCCACACGGGGTGGGACGGAGGGGGAGGCCCGGGGCCCCTCAGCGAGTTCAGGGAGTAAGCAGGGCACAAATCTCCGTCGCTGCCAACAACCAGCGACGGCGGGGATGGGAAATTTGCCATCAGGCTGAAAGGCATTTTTGCAGGCGATGCTACAGTGCTCGTGTTGCTGCGTTTGCGTCTGCTCGGTAAATCCTCCGTGGATACTTCCTCGCAGCCCGCGGGGCGAGAAGAAGAAGAGGAGGAAGAAGAAGAAGAGGAGGAGGTGGAGGAAGAGGAGGCAGTCTTCTTGACCCTGGGCACGTTTTGTTTTGTTTGCGCTCTTGAAACTCGGGATTTTTTACTCCCAAAAACTGGAGCCTTGCAGTTTTTGTTCCTGTGTTCCCCTTCGTCGATACATGGGGTGTCTTGGTTGCTCCAGCATTCCTGAGGACCACAGGGGGACCTGGGGACCACATCTGGGCTTCTCTCTGCAGCTTTAATCCCGCAGCTGAAAAAGTCCCCTTGTTTGATGACCCCACTGGGATATTGGGCATTACAGCTCTCTGCCTTATCTCCTTTACATTTGACTACAGTGGCCTGGCTCTGGTATTCATATTCATCACAGCTTTCCTCCACTTTAACTTTCACATTATAGAGGTTGAAGGGTGGTGTCCTGGATGTCCTGCCGCTGTCCGAGTAGGGGGCAGCGGTCACAAAGGACTCCTCCGCCTCGGTCTTTATTTTTTTCAGAGGAGTGGGAGGTTTGGGGCTTGTGGCCTTCGCCTCCCTTTTGTCGGTACATTTGGGGAGGTTGTCCTGGTCACACTGTGTGCTCAGTCCCGAGGTGCACTTCGCGGAATGCCCCAGTGTCCTGCGTGAGGGGTGAAAGGCCTTACTCCGGTTGGGTCCCGATGAATAAGAGGCAAACTCGTCCACAGGGTCACCCCTGTTTGGATTAGCCTCAAACACCTTTTCTTTTTTGGATTCAATGAAAAAGCTCTCCCCCACAAGAGTTGGGTTGAATTTTGGTGTCTGTAAGGCTCCTACATCCTTTCTAATTTCACTGCATATAAATTCACATTTCTGACGTTTTTCATGTCTGATGTCCCCTGTCTGTGAAGCGGCAACATGGCTTATTGCCCTGTGTTGTTTCTCTTGCTGCTGGTTGTTGTAGTGAAACGTGGGCTGCAGGACTAAAGGTGCTTTACCGGTGTTGAGAGTTTTGGCGAGAGCGCCGACCCGGGCCCGTCTGAACCGGATGCTCTGCACTGAAACACGGCTGGAAACGGAGCTTGAGTCGGACTGAGAGGAGCTCTCCTCCTCTTCGGAGCTGACCTCTGAACTCTCTGACTGCGTGTCATCTTCATCCTCGCCCTCCTCTGAGCTCCCGGAATTGCTGGTGGTGGAGAGGCCGTAGCCATAGTCCGAGTCGGGGTACGCCCGGTCTGAGTATGTGCTGGACTCGGTGTCGCTGCTGTAACTCTCCGGGAAACTCGGCTCGTGGTGGTGGTGATGATGATGATGGTGATGCTGGTGGTGATGATGGTGAGGTCTGGGGTCAAGATAGAAATCCGGAGCGAGGTGGAAAGCACCAAAAGAAGTGCTGTGACTACCAGGTGATTTGGGCTGTACCAGCAGCACCGGTGGTACGTGGTGGTGCGCGTGTCTGCTCCTGCTCCACGAGTGCCTCGCGCTGTCTCTGCTGCCGCCCCCCTCGCGCCTCCTCTTCCTTTTGTGAAGTAGGTCGCCGGCTGAGCGCGAGAGCCTGGACTGAGCAGCTATGGCGGACTGAAGCACCACCGGCTGCCGGCTCACTGCGCTCCGGAAAAACGAATGCCTTTGGCTCCAAGTAACACGGTTCCCTGTTATTTTAGCTGTTTCATAGTTTTTAAAGTGTTTGTGACTGGACTTGGTCACCGAACGGTATTCCCGTCCGTGGGTTTTGTGATAAAATTGAGGTAGTTTGGAGTCGGTAAGGCAAGGAGTCAGCTCTCGCCTCCTGCCCGTTTTGTTGTCAAGTGTGAGAGTGTCTGGGACACCGTGCAAACTAAACCAAACTTTTTCCTTCCACAGCTCGGCGTCCGCACGGAGGAGCCCCGGGGAGGCATCCTCATCCCCGGGGGAACACCTCGCTTTCGCTTTCCTTTTGTTGGACTTCAACACCCGCTCCGTCTTGCAGGAGAAATACAGAGCCTCCACGTCCTCCCGCGATATGAGAGTGCATTTAGCGGCATGAAAAGCTATAGAGTTTATTGCTTTGAGCTTCCGCAGCTCCTCCAGGTCGCAGTGGTGCTTTTTCACCTTCAGGTGGTCCATGCGCTTGTGAACCGTGGTCCGAGGGATGTTTTTCAGCAGATCGGTGAAGACCTGAGACAAAGCAAACATTTGCTTGCCTTTGATGAGCAGGTATCCCAGTCTCACTCCTTGCATTTCCTCAAAGCCACACTCCAGGTCTCCCATGTTTCATGTATCCGCTCCAATGTACTAATCCATGTAGTTACTGTCAGTAGCCTATATTATGGATTTATCTGTAAATGGCATTGGGTAGCGAGATCAAGGCATCCTGCTCATACCTTTAATCCATCCACAGTGCTGCTGATGCGTCATGAAATGCAAACTTTGACATGCGGAGTTAAATGGAGCTACCGGTGTTTAATAGGTTGAATGAGCTGACAGCATCCACTCGTCGCCTCTTACCCGGGTCCGGCATGGTGGAGGAATGGATGCGTCCACCAAGCCGGTTTTGCTGCTACCTGCCTCTGCCGGCTCCACTCCCCTCTGGACGGCAGCAGGACGAGGGGTAGGTGTACACCACTGCCTCAGCCAGAGGGATAAAATAGCGAGAAGAGAGAGAGAGAGAGAGGGAGGGAGAGGGAGTTGTGAGGGTGGAGGGGAGGGAGAAAGAGAGAGAGAGAGTCCGAGACAGAGAGAAACAGAATAAGAGCTAAAATGCAGCTGCTATTCTGGCTGCTGGTTGAGCCACAAATAAAATGACAGAGAGGGGAGGTGCGCCAGTCTGGAGACACCTTCATCAATTAATGCCCTCGGAGTCGACGCCCATTGGACGCTGCTGACAGGTGATGCAATAAAAATGGATATTCCATCTCCACCCCTTCCCACACCCTACCATTACAATAGTTTACAAATGTGCCCACCGACTTCGCTCTTTGAGTAAATATCGCTGTTATGACAAGTTCATATTTCAATAGCTGAATAAAGAGCTGATGAAAATTTAGCCTAGTTCACAGCGCGTGTACAACCAGAATGGGTAGCCCGAGCCTGTAATGTGTCATGATAAGACTGGAATGTATTGTGTGTTATTTCCTTTCGGTCCGCATTAAAACGCAAGCGGTAGTAGTCCTATGTGGAATCGATTGAATGCCGGTAAAATGACTCCACACTCAGTCGCTTTTAAACGGTTTGATGTGTGTTAACGCAGCGCAGCTCAAACAAAGAAATTTGCTTTTCCATGTATAGGCAGCTGCCCTGACCAAGGCTCAACTCATCTGCTTTTGTCAGCTCTAGCTTTTCCACCATATGATTTTTTTTTTTCCTCGTGGGTGACTATAGACTGACCTACTTGTCTTACAGTATTTGTTCAGACTGCGTAGGCCTATTCATTGTCTGGCTATACTTTAATTAATCCATCAGCACTTCCATTTGTTATTTTATGCCTTTTCCCTTTATTGTGAGTATGTGTGTGAGAGAAAGGAATTATTTGACACGTGCTGTAGAGTGTAGCACCTTTAATATGTTAGAAACATGCAATGCTTACAGCTCGAGATAAAAAAAAAATACGTCGTCAAACTTTACATTTGAAATTCTCGTGAATTTAGGGGCGTCATTATAAGCTGCTAATCTTTGTTAAATTGTAGTATTTTTCGCATGGTAAAACAATGTGAACAGTGAATGGGCAGGCTGAAAGTGCAGAGTCAGGGTTGCTTTTCCCACAAGATTTTCCAGACAATGTAAGCTAGGTTAAAGCTGCCACTTAAAATCCAACTGAGATCTCCCGTGAAAAAACATTTTTACGGAACATCTTCGAGCTACAATGGTAAAATATATCTTATATACTAACAATCTGTACCTCATTCACAGTTGTGTTATTAATATTTATAATACGTTAGCCTACTATCAACAAGTAGCTTTTATAATTAAGTGTATAGTAATAGCGGCAACTGTGTGATCATTAAATTAGAGTATTTACAAACATTTTATTTCTAGAAAATCTATTTGCGTCTATTGTATTTGGTATACATTTTCACATTTAGTCTCTGCGCATCTGCATATTGCACGTCCTCAATGACAAAATCCAAGCATACACATACACACACAAGCACGCACGCACATATACACACGCACGCATACACACGCGCACGCTCACACATGCACGCACACAAACCACAATGACTGTTCACAGAACATGCACGAGCAAATGCGCGCCCGGGCACGTACGCACACACAAAGAAAGACACACACTCAGAAAGACGAGGCGCTCACGCGCACACACAGATGTGCTCAGGCTACATAGAAAGCAGAGACTAAAGCCATTACCCACAAGGCTGTCTAAATAATGTGACTGTGTAGTATATTATGTAGGCTAATTGTTTGAATTACCGGTAGGCCTACAGAATGTTGTTTGGACTCGCTATTGTCTTTCGCCCTTGAGTCATGTTTTTTTTCCCCAACACTCCCTGCGTTATGTTCAGTCTTTGTTATCTATAAAACACGTGAATCCCTTGTGGCTGTTCTTCGCGGGCAACGCTTTGCGTGATGGGGCCAAACTCAAGACTGGGCATGCTCATCTCCACAATGTTAAGCCTATTTACTTATTTACAGACCCTTCACTGTATGTTAAATAGCACCAATGTTTCCTCGGTGTTACATCAAACAACGTGTTATTTACGTAGGCGTTGTTTTTGTAGGTTCTTGTTAAACCTCTGGATCATGTCCACACGATCCACCACGCAATACTGGACTCCGGAGCATAATCTTTAACGTGGTAGTATTATATGCATTGTGAATAGCAGACACTGTAAGAAAAAACGGTGTATAACTATACGGACACAGTATGAGCTACCTAGGTGGCTATATTGTGAAAGTGGATGGTAGAAATATCTCAATGTTATGACAACCTCTAATGTGAAAAGCGTCTAACCATATATATTTATATAATTTTTATTTTTAGAAACTACAAGATTTCTATGCACTGCATAAGTTAGGCTGTGGACATTATGGGTTAGGCTCAGGTTGTAGATAAAAGACACAATGATCACAGTTGATGTTGGCGCGCCTATGTGCAACTACTGTGAATACATGACTTCATGGCTACACAATCACTTTACAATCAGGCATTTCTAGTGAACACCCTCGGGTCATCTGACCTGTATTCTCGCCGTTTAAAATACAACCAGTGACCTGCACGCCGAGATGCTCTAGATGTGTTTGCAGTAAAACTCTCTTTTCACGTGCTGTTTCTGTATGACAGCATTAATACGTGGGGCAAGTCGAGTTCCACGAATGCAGCAGAGTAGAGTGAGAGGAGGGGCAGCTTGTTGAGGTTCGGGTCCCCGGGGGAATAACTCAGTTCCCGAGCCACGGTGCACCGTGCCCGGCCTGAAAGATGAAGAAAGGAGCAGACAGTTGGGACTTATTTTATTTGAAGTTGTAATCGACGCATCTCTCGTTCATTGGGGGGACACGTGTCTCTTTTTTGTTGTGACAAAATAGGAGCTTATTCCTCTTCTCTGACTTTCTCAGGGGTTCTCACTTGAAAAGACAATGAAAACCATATTTAAAAAATAACAAAATTATTTTCCCCCGAATTAGTACACATTCAAGCTGACAAGATTCATATGCGCCTTTAAAGGAAATATATTGGTAGTGTAACATAAGGTTTAATGAGGTTGAACATGAGTTACTCAACTATTTGCCGATTGCGAAGCTACTGCATCAGAGATCACTAAAACACATTTTCTCTTTACTTTTTTAGTGTTTTCACAGGTATCATTTGCATGGTGTTGCTAATTATACCCACTATCTTACCTACACACACTTACACATTCACAGAGTCACCTAGACACACACGCAAACACACAGTTAATTCGCGGGACACAGGCGCTCAATGATGTGTCAATTTTTCAAATGAAAATTATTATTATTATTATTATTATTATTATTATTATTATTATTATTATTATTATTATTATTATTATTATATGACAAAATCCAATGAGGTTCCTCATACATCAGTACATAGTTCAAGTGCCCCATGCTGTTTCCATGATCAGTGTTACAGCTCTCAGTTTAAAGGTCCAATATTTAATAATTGCTAAATAAAAATATACTTGTGTAAATAAACACATTCTAATATTTTCAATTAAGACCAGAGATTCTTTGTCATGCAGACTTGTGATGCACCAGATGCCACAGGGCACTTATTCCACTCTCTCCAGCGGCAGGGACAGGAGGGGAGGAGACGAGACCGAGTGACCGAGAGAGAGACCTCGAGCACGGGGAGGTTTCTTACAACAGCCCGCTGTGTGCAGGTAAAAAAGGGAAAAGCCTCAGACGACCAAATCTTAAGCTTTGGGCTCAGTCCTATAGTGATGGGCACTGGGCTACTACTGCAGACTGTAAGCTTCATATGTTTTGTGGTTTGGCAGAAGTTAGTGGAGGGGAACCACCAAAACTCACTTTGATCTGTAGGAACAACATTCATGATGAAGTGAAACAAAAATGAATGAAACGTCTATTTTAATTTAAAGAATAAATTGAGGATGTTTGCCTCCTAGCAGCTCATGACTGCTGCCTTACCTACTATATTTTCCACTACTTCACTGGAAGACCGGCTTAATGGGGATAGATAGACGGATTACGGTAAGGACACGGCCTGCACACACGCACATGACCACTGAACACACATGACCAGTGTTCCGCAGTTTGGTTCAGTGCAACCAGCATTTTAACGGGGGTGAAATAGTTTGAAACTTCAGTCTTCGATTTATGGAATATAAATACAATTGGACGCTAATTTCATTTTAATAGCTTGCAAAAATAAAGACAATCCACACATTTCATACAATCGCGAAGGAGAAAACAGTTCTTTAAGCGAGGTTTATTTGGTTCATTTAGTGAAATTTCTTTCATTTTTATTAGCTCGCCGGCTATAAACGTCTTTTGGCTTGCAACTTCTCCACTTTTCACGCACTCGTCAAACCAAACGCGTTGCTCCTGCAGCCGCACGTCGTTTGTTTTGCATTGAGTTTTATGAAGACACTTGGTCAAGGAGGCGCAAGCACTTGTAAGAGCATGGACTTTTTATGACACAAACCCACTGCCCCATGCCAAAACAATGAATTCCTCTCCAGCCCCCAACCACCCCGGGAGAATGTGATTTTACATGCAATCCGAGCCTGAAGTGTGTGCGGACAGTGGTGGGGGGAGGGCTCTCTTCACCTTTCACCCCGCCGCGTTGGGACTATTTTTTCCTGGGCCCCTTGTGCTGCTTGCCGACCAAAGAGGAAACTATAGGTATATACTGATGGGTCTAAACGTGGTGTAACCAGAAAAGAAACAGTGTGGCTCCTAAGCGTTGCTGCAGGTCATTCCAGTGTTTACAACTTCTTGATAATTTACCTTTCCTAATATGGAGGAAATAACGCAGCAGATGAAAAACACGGACATTTCTATTTAAATAGTCGATGCCTACTTCAATTAATGCAAACAATTGGTTAGTTTAATAAAGTGACGGGATTGGAAGTTTGCCTCTTTTTCCTTAGCTTTTCCTAACACATTTTGTAGTCTTGTGGGGACAAAAGTCATATGACACGGAGGAAATGCACATAGTCTCTAACAACCGTTTTAGCCCCTACAAGTTTTCCCATTTTCACGGAAAAATATGCAATACAAGCTCGGGTACGTTCATACTATGTTGATAAAAATACCCCTTCATATATATAGTTTGATATATGGCCTATAATTACTGCCTAAATGAATATCAGGCTCCGTTAAATTTAATGATGCATTTAAAGGGGTTGCTGCAGGTGAATAATCTTAACTAAAACTTACTGGATAAGCATATTTCATGCAGTAGGAAGACAGACTGAAAGGATGAAGAACTTGTGCATGTATGTGCTACTAAACCATTGCTTTTTCTGTGAAACACTGTGTTTTCATTGTATTTATTTAACTGAGCTTAAAGAATAACAGTTGGGCTGAACTTATATGCCAGGCTACATTGTATAAAAGCTTACCAAATATGTCACATGAAATACATTTTCCTGAGCTTAACTTAAACGATGGTAGGCTGTTTATTTTGTTTAGAAAGGTCTAACATGCCATAGATTTTACATGACTTGCATTAAAATACCCATAACTCATTAATAAATTGATTTGAAAACAAGCATATGGTGTCTGAGAGTACAATTACTTCAAAATAAAAGTCCTATACTTAGCTGTCAGCAGTCATTTGTTGAAGCTTATGAGCTCAGTCTGTGAAAACATTCCTCACAGACTGCTTTAGTTTTCTGCGGAGTTCCCCTACAATGTGGACACACACATTCACAATCACACTTACACACACACACACACACACACACATTTGAGATGCAATGTTTGCAATTTTAAGGACAAAACTCAGATTTTATTACTTGTGTGATGTTTCTAACAAACATTCCTTGCTCCCAGGTCTCACTGAGAAATTATAAATGTCCCAAAAACACACAAGCTTAAAAAGAGTTGGAGTTAGTCGGGCAATCAATAAAGAAAAGTAACCATTACACAAAATAAATAACTGGCAGGCAGTTAAGTATGTCCAACGCTTGTGTATACAATGCATCAACACAATGCCATTTCGGATTTAGCTTACATATAAGTCCGTGAGTGTGGGGGCTGCTTTTTTCCAGTGCCTTTCCTCCCTGCGTATTTTACACGTTTCCTATTCTGCACACAGAGACCACAAAACTTCACTCAGCCTATGCAAACATGCCCAGAACCCAATCATGAGAACCCTAATTTCAAGTGCTGTGCAGTCACCTTTCTGACGATTAAATGCAGCCCAAAAGAGACAAGAATAGAAGGGAATATAAATAAGCTTCCACAGGACAGCCAAATTTAACACTTTTATACGCATACATTATTTGTAGTTTCATGAATGCTTGCAGTCTGCAAAATCAATGAAATATTTAAAAAAAAGATTTTTTTTATTGTTTTTTAGGATGTTGTCACTGTTGTATATTTCTGCTCTCTTTCACCCAGGTCATTTACAACTATACTGTGAAAGTGAATTAGACTACCTACTGTGCAGAGTATACAGGCACAATTTTTTAAAACCTTGAGTGAGTGAGTAGATGGTGACAAAAATCTGGCCTTTACATTGTGGAAAAATGGTACAGGTTTCTTCGGTGTGTTAAACTTGAATTATTTCCATATCTATATATATATTTAGGTGGCAAAAGAATGGTTGAGATGAGACAGCTAATTTTCAAGGACTGGAGTTGAAACTCTGTTGCAGTGAATCAAACATCTTTTACAATTGTCAACTTGATGTATTGTGTAAACAATAAAGCTTAAACATATAGGATCTAAGACTGTCCAGTTATACTCAGAGAATACCTGAAAATATATAAAATAGAACTCAGTGTTTTCTGTACTTTGAGGTCACTAATGGTAGTTGGAAGTATACAGTGTCGCTGCAATTTTCTTTCTCAGTCACAGCTCTTCTCTGACAACTCAAGGAACATAATACATGATTCGTGTAGACTTTGACTTAATCAAGTGCAAGTTGTAAAAATCATTTGCCATTTTCAGTGTTTCAGTAGCTATATGGGCACCTCCACAACTGCTGCCCCCGCCTTCGCCTCCCTTTGTTCTCTCCAGCTCTAATAGGTTTTCCCCTGCCACACACAATTCACTTTTTTTCCCTTTTCCCTAGCTCCCCAACACCCCCTTTTAGTGCAGTGCCCAGTGTCGACTGGAGCATTTGAGCAATTTGAAATTAAAGCAAACAATGGGCAGGCACTCCCAGGGACCTCTCGCTCACCATATTACACGGAGGACGCTCGTGTGCTCTTGCGCATTATTGGCAAGTCATTACGTTTCTCTGGAAACCAAGAGCGGGAGCTCGCTCAGAGGAATCAGTGATGCAAGCAGCAGCTGAGTGCTTGGAGTAGCATGTGTGTGTGTGCGTGTGTGCGTGTGTTCTGGAGCATCCTTGGCAACAGCATGGGGATGCTGTCAAAACAAAACTGTATATTGACAGGTCTGATATGCGGTCTGATGTAGGGTTCTCAGAGCTCATTCCATATTTTTTTCCAAATATACCTGTATTTTTTAATATCCATATTTATATAAAGTGAAAAACAAAATATGTTAGTTACATGACCATGATAAGTACCAATCCAAGCCGTTGGTTTTTATGATAAATTTAATTTAACCATGATTAAAATTTATTTCATATGGGCTGGAGGGCTATAACTATTTTTAAAGGAAATGACTAAAATCTCTCAAGAATTCATCATGGTTGTAATTGACATTAAAGCTGTAAAAAAAAAAAAGCTGTTGATATTTTATGTCTTTATCATATCATTTCAGCATATCTTCATATGTTCACGACCTCAGTAAGATGCAATAAGATGCATAAATACAACCCCTAAAATTCTGACTTTTAAGGATTTGTAAAATATAAATGACATCTAGAAAAACTACGGCATTACAACTTAAAAATCAATTATTAAATCTACAGAATGATTACAAGTGATCTAAATAGCTTCATACAGCATAGGATAAAACAAATATTATTCTTATACAAAGTTCATTGAAAGGGGAAAACAGCTACACTCCAGAAATAAGTGAAACAACTAACATGTGTGTGTTTGTGTATAACCTGCTCGAACCATCTAAACAACAACAACAACAAATCTGTATCTGTGAACAAACACAATTTATTCAGACCTGCTACTGATACTGACAGTTATATTTCTTATTTAAACTACCATATTTTTGATTAATCAATTAATTATTTACTGCATAGCAAGCCAGTCCACTGCAGCGAAGAGATACTGCACTCAGCCTTGCTTGGTCTTTCTTCTTGTTTTTTTGTTTGTTTGTTTGTTTGTCTTTATAAAATATTTAAAACATACAATGCTTTTAAAAAGTTCTCAGAACCAAAGCTGATTAATATTCATTATGGCCGGATATTTTTCCAACCATCAGTCATAAACCCAAAGATGATCAATGAACTTATTAAAAGAACACCAATGATGAAATGAACACAGCAATGCAACAAATATTCACTCTTAAGTAGTTTGACAAGATTTTGTATTTTGCTCATAAAATCTTATTGATTAATCAGTTATCAAACTTGTCAAATATTTTAAATTAGTGAATGGAAGGAACTCATTAGCTCACTAATCGTCTCATCTTTACATTGAGCTAATTTTTCAAACAAACAAACATGATTTTTATACAAAAAATGGTGCCTCTTCTGTTTGATCTGGAATAAAAAACACCTACATTTCCATTCATGCAGCTATGCTCGTTTCATGACAAAATTAATCACTCAGCTGACCAAGCATTAGAACCCCTGTTGTATACAACTCTCAACAAAGAGTCAGCACGCACATCTGTTTCCTAAACATTGCACTTTTAACAGCTGCTGAACTCAGTAGGCCTCTGTCAGTAACACGCCGTGTCTTTGCCTACCTCCATGTTGCTACACTGTTGACAGTGAATGAGTAAAGTGAAGTCTCTTTGCTACAAAGTTTTAAACTATCTCGGCCATGTGGAACCAAAATGGAACGTTGCTCTTTGCGATCCAATCACATCCGTCTTCTACTTCCTGTCAGAGGGCACGCACACACACGCGCCTTGCGTCATTACGCATTTCCTGTTCTCTACGAGGTTCCCCCTCTTCTCCTGACCGTCGCGCCGTGAAGTGGATGTTTTGGTGAAAAAATACGGTGTCGAAAAGGGACGTAAACACGTTTAAAACATGACATTTCGATCGAGTGGGACCTAAAGCGGTATAGCAGGGGACAGAGTGGCGTCTTCAGCGACGGTTTCGGTATATCTGTATGTTGTATTCCTCCGCATGTCCGCTTTCTTCGTAGATGGTCTCCGGCGAGCGTTGTCTGGCGGCGGACGACGAGTACTCGAGTAATATGAAGGAGATGATCGGAGGTTGCTGTGTTTGCTCAGACGAAAGAGGCTGGGCGGAAAATCCGCTAGTCTACTGCGACGGACACGGCTGCAATGTCGCCGTGCATCAAGGTAAGCTGTGCTGTTAGCTCGGCTACTACTACGAGCTAGCACTTAGCTTGCAGGCTAGTTGGAGTTGTCTTGTTGCAAGGTTATGAAGCGCTCCATACGAGCCGCCTCCTCCGCTTGCCCCCAGCAACCAAGGCCAGGCTGAGGTCAGGCTCAACTCAGTGCAGCAGGGCTGTCCGCTGACCAGGAAGTTCATTCAGCCTGTTTAACGTTAATCCACAATGTAGCATAGTACGCATTTGTAGGGCGAACACATATCTGGCCGTGAATTGTGCTAATATTGACACAAACTGTCAAGTGAGATATAAAGAGGGGGGGGGGATACTTTAGCGTATAAATTCGTCCAACCGTCTACCGAATCGAAGATATTCGTAGCCTACGAGGGAAAACGCAATTAGACGCTATGTATCTTGTCTGAAGTCCGATAAATAAAACAGTTCAAGCAGTGCAGCAGTGATTTCTAATGGCTAAATGTCAGATCATAGTATAGTGACAGTGGTGTTATACTGCGAAAACAGTGCTGACCTAAGATGACTCAGACGATGACGTCCAGTGTTTACAATCGTATCAGCTGGCCATGTGTCGGTTTGGCAAACACAGTGGAGGCTGAAAGCTATTTGAAATGTCAGCAACTCTGAACCTATGCAGATGCCTTTCAGTGTATCTGTAACATTATTCTGTTTGATATAACCTGGTGTTTGGATGGTTTAATAATCCAGAGAGGAGCATGCCAGTAAAGATCAACCTGACATCCCATCTGTTACATACGTGGCAGGGTTTAGATTCAGACGAATTTTTGACCACGTGTTTCTTTTTGCTGGTTTATCATTGTGTAAACTAACCATAGGTAGTATTAGGCGTGAATAGGCTTATTATTTTATTATTAATGACAGCAGTGTTCTACATCTTATTAATATTTAATGTTAAGGCCAGCCTCAGCCTGTCAGACTCCATGAATAAAGCAAATACTGTATCAGTTTAGAGAAAACACACTTTGAAAGTAGAGAGAAGGCTGGACAGAAATGTTATTTTGTCATAAATTGTGGTACTCTCAATATCTGATATACCCCATCCAGTGTCCTGCAGCACTTTTTATTATCACAGTGTCCACCAAGGGATAAAATCAATTCTTAAGCTTCAATCCAGAGTGTTATTAACTGAAGCTGCATTGAACAGTGGAATGTATTGGATTTCAAATCACAGAAGAAGCATTTATTTCAAATCATGAATTCACTGTTTGCAAATGTTGTCTGGTTAAATTTCTTTGAAATTTATTTACTTTTACTTTTCTACTTTTTTACCATGTATGCTTCCCAGATACATGTTCTTAAATGTGATTGGACGTACAGATGGCACAATGAGGAAATTTTCCCACCAGTTAATAAGAGCGCCACAACACCATTATTATGGTCTACAAAACACAAGTTGACTTTTATAGTAAAGAAGCCACAGAAAATGCAGCGTGTCAGTTACTTTGGTACTTCTTGCTATCATTTATCAAAAAATGTTTCTCTGAAATAAGGAACTGGTCACGTTTGGCATTTTTTGACAGCTGATCAGTTTAACATATTGCAGTGAGTAATGGGATAAGACAGAGCAGCCACAGTGAGGCTGGACAGCACCTGGTATGATCTGATCACAGCTGGACAGCTTTAAGTACATGCCTTCACACCTAGCATCACATTGCAATCCCAGTGTGTCTCATGTGACAACTTTGTGATCAGATCCAACTTTCTCAATGCAACTTCAAATTTGCCATAGTCACCATTTTAGAAAGTTAATTAAGTTTCTACCCATGCAACAACTCACATTTTGGGGAAATTGTTTAAGAGGAATTTAGGGTTCAACAAAGCAGTAGTCTGTATTGGTTATGGTTTGCTGGATTTTTTTTTTTTTTCAGTTCTACATGTTTGTCATTGATAGAATGTTAACCCTCTCACATGTTTTTATAAAATTGTGAAACCAATCAAAACATTGTTTAAACAGCTGCTTAATGTTGGCAGGTCCACTGCACTTTAGATGAAAGTGTGAAGTGTTATATAAATTCTGCCTACTCTTCAACCAACTGATTGGTCAATGGAGGGAAAAATCTGCATGTTATCACTGGATTAACTAAATTGTTCACTCCACCTGTTTGCCTGAACAAGTGATAATCAGGGTTTAACAGAACTACCAAGCAAATGAATCTTACAGTTTGACCATTTCTTTTTCACACATTGTTATGTCTTTACTGTTTTTTATACAGCAGTAACAAAAACCCATAAGTTCCACACCACATTGTAGAAGACAGCACAACCTGGTTTAAAATAAGGTTACTATATAAGGCATAGCTTGGGTATATCTACATCTCAGCAAAAAGCACAGTGTCTGACATTTGTTTAAAAAATTATGCGGGATAAGAGCATGTCACCATTATGCTTCTGTGTCTCTCTAAAGTTTTAAGAAAAGCGTGAAATAACAGCAGACCTTCAACATAATGTATGTGGCTAGGTTTAGCACGGCAACAAATAGAGATTGGCTAAGCCAGTCTTAATTATTATAATGAATCGGGTATGCAGTGGGTGCAGAATATCCTAACCACCTGGTGCTTGATGTTTTGTCTGTAAGTCTGGCTACCCATTTTGAACTCTGTAACCCTTAGGTGTTTTGTTCTCAGAAATCTGGATTATAGCTGTTTATTTCATTGGATTATGGGCTCCAGTCAGATCAGAGATAATCTGAAAATGTGTAGAGGTAGGCTATTTAGGGTAGTGCTGCCCTATTTAGGCTTACTCCATTTGTAGTGCAACTTAAAGTCTGAGTTGCATAAGCATTAGTGAAATCAGTTTATAAATTAAGGTGGAATAGCTTAGTTTTTTAAGTCAATGTTGTAACTTTTATTTTTGCCATCAAGCAAGAAGTATATGTGACAGAGTTTAGAGCAAAGTTAATTTCATATAGTTTCTAAAACATTCTGTAAGTGCATATTAATCAGTTGAGATGGGTAATTGGTTGACCTCTAATTCTGCCATTGTCCCGGGGTCTTAAAATCTTTCTTAGTACTGGCAGACTGTGTCAACAGGTAGTTGGTTCATACAAAAAACCCAATAAAATCGTGTTAGGCAGTATTTCATATGAAAGAACTCTTTAGATGTGTATTCACACCAGTTCAGTAGCAATTTTGCCCTCTGGCACCTTTTAAAATTGTTGGAGAAACGTTGTGACATTTGTTAAGATGTTATCAAGTGTTGTCAGGTTTGATGTGGTTTCATTATCATAATGTAAGTGTATTCTCTTGTCTCTTGCTGTGGTTGCAATGACTTACTTTTATGTCACATTCTCTGTCTCTCCTCAGCCTGCTATGGCATCGTTCAGGTTCCCACTGGTCCCTGGTTCTGCAGAAAGTGTGAATCTCAGGAGAGAGCAGCCCGTGTGGTGAGTCACATGATTCATCTGTCCATTCATCATTTATTTAAGTCAAGTGGAATAACAGGACTGTTATCCTACAACAGTGCTTTCTTTTGTAAATGTAGCAAGAAAATCATGTCAGGTGTCATCAATGTGTCTGTTCAAAGGGCAATGAACGAAAAAGTCAAAACAGCACAATGCATGTTGAAGACACTGTTATATTTCATCAGCATGGGCAGTCAGTATCTGTAAAGTCCTACTGTTGGCAGCCCCTTTCAGAACCTGTCAAGACCATTCAAGGAAACATATAATGTTTAGTGCAAGTGTTGTGGTAAAAAAAAAAAAAACTGGTGAGGCAGCAACATCAAGCAAAGAGGAAGCAACATCAACCCTGCCAGAAAAGCTAAATAATAACAAAATATTGAATGTGTTTTTGTGAGACATCTACATAGATTTGATAATTCTTATTCTTCCTCGTTACTCCAGCTGGCTTTCTCTTCAAAGATTAAACTGTTCTTTTAACTCCTTTGCAGTATAAGGACTGGGGTGTTTGTCCTACTATTACTGCTATCTTTATTGAGTCTGTGTGGAGCATATTTTTTTAAAAGGCATGGTTTATGTAGGTTTGTGTCGTACTGGCCATCATACACTTGCAAAAGTGGAAAGTATAATCTCTACTTGAGAATAAACTGTATTGTACTAAATTACACTATTACAGCAGAGGAATAATGTTATTCTTGCGGAGAGTGAGACTTGAAATAGGGCTTGCTTTCTTCTTTAGCCCATCATGTAAACTGTTTTATCATAAATCTCTATATAGCTTGGCAGTAACTTTCTGCTCCTGCTATTTTTTGTGGAGAGACTGCCTGTGCTGACCTTAGTTTGACAGTCAGTCCAAGATGTGTATGTTCTGTACCAGTGACCACCTCATTTCACCAATTGTTTTTTAACCTGATTGCACAACTCTTTTAAAGATTATTGCAAGTACTGTTAAAGCATTGCCAGTTTACCAACTGTGGCTTGCTATAGCGTGTTAAAATCAAGCTATCTAGTCTGCATCAGCACATGAAAATGTGCAGGAACAGGCAGGGACATGGTCCTGGAAAGCACTGAATTTCTAATGATTGCAGGAAGACTGATCTGCTCTCCACAGATCTCTGAATCATATCACATACTGTCGGACTGGACTAAATTAGGCTAAAGAGCGTCCATATTTTAAATGTTTTTTTGTCAAACTTGGCGCAAAAGACACAAACACGCATGGCTTGTTGAGTTTAAACTTTATATGACCTCTGCAAACTTCTAAGGACTTGTCAAGATTTTGTCAGCGTAAGATTTACTTACATAGTTGTTGATACAGGTGCTTGGAATGATTTGCCTGCTTGCTGTATTCATGTGTGCGCAAAGGGCAAAGTTTCTTGTGCAGAAATTTAGCAGGATAACTTGGTTGTCCTCTGACCTCCTAACCCGTTGAGGGAAACCAGGTCTGATTTACATGGCATGACTAGAGGGCAAATATCCAACAATAAAGGGTTACATTTTCCTCTTTTACATGGAACAAAAAAACCTGCTAACATCTGACTTTTCTGCAGTAGGAATTTTTAACATTGGCAAATTTATTTTCAGTTCAAATGACTCTGCTTACTTGGTCTAATCAGCTCTAGAACTGATCAGCAGTGATGTTAACATGACCACTATGTATTATCTGTCAGAGACACAGTGATATACAGGACATGATCCTAAAAACCTTTTGGTCAGTTTTAGCTTTTGAATGATACTTGGGACAAACATTTAACATTGCAATGTATTCAGTATCCATTAAACTATGTTAAAGCATTCTTCAATCAATGTTCAGTTTGAGTAAGACTAATGTACAAGATGTAAAATGAGTAGCCGCTGTAGCTGTGTCACTGGCCTCAATGCTTCTTAAGGCCATAGAGGGCAACACAAGAAAAAAAAAGCAAAAGGGTTAAGTTGTCCACTGGCAATGGGAAAGGAGTCAGTGGCTTATCTTTAGCATGTTTACCCACATATTCCCACTTATTTTGGTGTGGAAATGACTTTAATTACATGTAAGTGGTTGAAATGTTGCAAAAGCTGTCAGGCAATGTTCAAGTGTACACAATCTTTACATTGAAGCTGGAACACAAAGGGCCTAACAGTAAAACTTCATACCCCTTAAATGAACCTGTGCACAGACATGTTTGTCCAGTACTCCAGGCTGAGCAACTGTCACATGCAACTATGGTAAATTGTTCCTTTAAAGATAATGTAAATGTTCTCTTACATGAGTACATTTAATGAGCTGATAATTATATGTGTGTGTATATTCACAGAGATTTGCATTGTGTTCAAAGTTACCAAGGTTCCATAACTAGTAAAATGAGATAGAGTGTCTTCATGAATATGGAAAATGCACAAAATGAAGTACTCATCTTCCAGCAAAGTTAATCTAAATGCAGAGAGCTAACAACAATTGATCTTAATTTTTATCTAGTTTCCCAAACTGAGCACTCATCACCTTGCTAAATGTAGTGTTCTGAATCCAACCAACTAACACAGTTGATCTCTAATGACACTGTTTTGTTTTATCTATTAACTGCTTCATTGATGAAACGGGATAAAAATTGAATGCTGGCATTGTCTTTAGCTGCCTAAGCTAAGTTCAGACAGATTCTTTATTGAAGAGTAAATAAAGAAATCTTTCATTGAACTTTTTTTTTTAATTACAACTTCATAGTTAATAAAACTGTCGTAGCATTAATAGAATGCTCACCATAACTATCTTTTTTGTTGAGTGTGTACATGGACATGCAGTAGAAAAATATTGTTTGGAGAAAAGAGGGAGAAAGAAGGAAATAAATGTCATGAAGTCTTTCAGTTCCATTGCAGATCAAACACACTCTGTGCTCATATCACATGTAGTTGAGGCTCTAAGATTAGCTTATCTGCGAGCTTAGAAAGAGCTGAACTTGAAGAGTTGAATATTCCAGCTCCCAGCAGAAATAAGAGCATAAGGACTTCTTTTCTTCTTTTTTTTTCGCTGATACACAGACATACACAAACACTTGGAGAGAAAAACATCCCTCAGTGACAGTTTGTGAGTGTGTTCCAGGAGAGTTTCTGGCCTCATGCTCCAGTCAAGGCTGCTTGCCAGTGTATCTCACATACTGGCATACTTGTCATACCTCCGTACTTACCTCACCCTAAGTAGATGAGGTCGACTCGTTGTTTCTGACCTGGTGTGTCTTCTTTACCCGCAGAGATGTGAGCTGTGTCCACACAAAGACGGAGCCCTCAAGAGGACAGACAACGGAGGTAGAATCTCTCTGCTGCATACGTTCATGCATACATTCACACACACATAAACGCACATCTGTGGCGAGCCTCCAGTGTATTTTGTCATTAATTGCATGTCACCGGCAAGTTTAAGGGGTGTGAGCGTGCTGAGAGAGTTATGTTGGTGTTTGTTGTGTGTGCTGCCTCTCTAGCGTCCTTGCCAGTCCATGTTTTATGAGTGTGGTGTGTGTGTGTGTGTGTGTGTGTATGTTTATGAGGGGGCGGGCCAGGATGGGTATAGTGCAGGGCCTGTGAGGAGTCTCCTCTCTGGGTTCATTGGGAGGTCAGTTTGGTGGAGACTGTAAATATTCTGTGTGCATGTGAGTGTGTGTGTGTGTGTGTGTGTGTGTGTGTGTGTGTTTGAGTCAGTCAGAGAGCAAGGCACAGCTGTGGGATTGTGTCCAGGCCTGCAGGGAGGCATCAGGACAACACTAACACACACCGTTTTACTACTTTCTCTTTTATTTTACCCTTCCCATGACCCCTCTCTCCCTCTCTTTTCCTCCCATTTTTCTCTCACCATCACTTTGTCCTACCGTCCGTTTCTCTGCTCTTGTCAGTTCCTCTTCACTTGTTGATCTGTGGGGTATTTGCTGTTATTTCAGGTGGGACAGTAATAAAGTAGAGTAGCAGGTATTGCTCTGAAATGGGTTTTTGATCCAGCATCTTAACATAAAGTTTGGGGTGAAGAAAGATAAGACACAGATCTGAACTGTAATTTTTTTTCTTGTTTGTTCATTTTTTTCCTCAAGTAAACATTGATGATCTCATTATAGCTTCAATATAAAGATGCTAACATACGATGGGTACAAAGGGTTTCAAACTCTGTCACATCCATACATTTAAAAGTTTCATGAAAAATCATCAACAGGTTTGCTTTTTTATAGTCAGATACTTAAAAACATCAAAGCTTATGGCAACAGTCTAGAAATCTTAAATTAGGGCTTGATGCTGTCACTGTACATGCAATTCATTACCTGCCACAGTAAGTACATCATCAACCACAGTCAGTTTGATTTTTACCTGACATGGTTTTGTCATGGTTCATCAAAAGAGCTTATAAAGCTGTTATCAAGAACTAGCAGCCTTTTGCTTATATTTTGTCTATTTGACATCACAAAATACTCCAGATTTGTTATGATAACTGTTGAAGCTTCCTCTCTCAACACATGAGACTGATAACTTCTTTAAGTAAGGGATGTCAGTAGAGAGATGCTTTGTTGAGTCTTATGGTGGTTTAAGAGTGAATGCTCAGTTTGAGGAGGAAGACTGTGCCACTTTTATAGTCCTGTTTTATAGGCCTCTTCCAGATTCTTGGAGGGACTTCAAAACAACAACATGCCCCCATTTCACACCCGCCACCTCCCCTCCGTCCCGCCCTCTGCCCTCCTCCCCCTGTCCCGCACACCAGGTCAAAGGCAGGTCAGGGGTTCAACTGTAAGTTTAAGCCTGTTTTTGTTTCCGCTATGGTGAAAAACAGACACCTCCAGTTTGGCAGGAGACTCCCACCTCCATTTGACCTCCCATTGACCTCCTTCTGCTCCTCAGCTTGTCGTCAATTCTGCTGCCACTCCACCATGCCCCACTGTCATTCCACCGCCCCCAGTTTGTCTTCACTGACAGGCAGCTGTGTGTGTGGAAGGCCTCAATAAACGGCTACTTAGATAGATTAACAACCAGTTTGCAAATTAAAATATTTACGAGTCCAGACCTCGTTTACTTTGTGCTTGGTTCTCTTGGTTTGGAGCCGAAAGTTATTATCCATTATGCCTTTTGGTGTAGACCATTTTGAGTTTACATTGACAGCCAGACAAAACTTGAAAAGTTTCATGAGATGACGAGGAACCTCACTGAGTCTGAAGGCCTTATTTTATCTTTACTAATGGCCACAAAGAGCTCAGAAAGAAAAATACACATGAATATTAATCAAAGCAGTGCTGTGCTTTGATTACGCTCTGCTGGGAGAGTTAGAAGATGATGTATCATGTGGTTGAAGGGTGAGATGGTTGAGAAAGGGGACCCTCATTGGTTGTCTTGGTTTAATTGTTTGATCCACACCAGAGTTCAAAAGCCAGTGCTCCAAGCAACTCAAATAAACTAGACCAAACAAAGAGGCATAGAAAAAAATCAATTATGCATTTAGTCTAGGTCACTTTTTTTAACAGTCTGTGTTTTTAGTTACAAATCTAAAGAATGTGTGGAAAAGGCTGTTTTCCTGTTTTTACCACGCTGATATATATATATATGATGTATAGAGCAATTATACTCTTCAGGTTATCAGTCCTCTAGGTTTACAGAGTTTTGTTACATTGGTAAAACTGTCAACCAACAAATCAAACAAGTGGATAACAAACATAAATTCTGCAGACTTTTATTACTATTCAGGACCTGAGCAGATGGTTTATAAATCTTCATGCAAACTCTGGAATGCTGCCACAAACTACTTTTTGCTGTCATGTATGTGCAGAGGCTGATGTTAGTTTTCTGTGTGTCTCTGCAGGCTGGGCCCATGTGGTTTGTGCCCTTTACATACCTGAGGTAGAATTCGCCAATGTCTCAACTATGGAGCCCATAGTGCTTCAGTCTGTGCCACATGAGCGCTACAACAAGGTAACAAAACTCACATGTTTATGTAGACATGCCACAAAATGTCATAATTATGAGAACTTTAGTCTGTTTTTGAATTAAAGTGGTTCCCTTAACTGTGTGTGTGCTTGTGTGTGTGTGTGTGTGTGTGTGTAGACATGTTATATCTGTGAGGACCAGGGCAGGGAGAGCAAAGCGGCCACTGGAGCCTGCATGACCTGCAACAAACATGGCTGCAGGCAGGCCTTCCATGTCACATGGTGAGATCCGCTCACTTCACATTATCCTCACAGAGACAAAGAAGCAGATTGTTTCTTCAGTTTTTTTTACTCCGGACTTATACAAATGGCAAACTGTTGAATATTGTCATAGAGAAACCTTTTGGGACACTGTGGATAATAAGATTTCCATGTGTTCCAGTGGTTTTACTGTTTAGTGCATAAAAAAGAATTTATCTGTTAAATTTTTTCACATGAGCTCTGAGGTCAGTTTTCTCTGAATGCCTGTCTTGCACTGTTTAAGAATTTAGGTTGAGTTACTACAAAGCCTGATTTAAAGTGGACAAACCTGAGTTTTTATGCCACCTCTTTTTCTGCTTCTTTGTACGAACCCTGTTATTTTTGTTTGGCACTTTTGGTACAATAATACTTTTTGGATTGTGCTATAAAACAGCTCAGGGGTGCTGAGAACATTTCGATATTTCCAGGAATGCACAAAATTAATATTTTTTCAGTTGATGCAGTATTCCCCTGCTTCTCAAACCTATTGAAATAAGTTAACAAATAATTTCACATTTTTGTATTTTTTTTAAATATTCCCTCATTTTAAAACCTGTTGCAGCATGTACCACAAACTGAAATCATGGTGTTTTCCTCTGAAACTGAACTACAAAAATGTACACAGTGGCAAAGACATGTTTGGCTCGGTAGTCTACGTTGAGCGAAAACATGCTGCACTCATTCCTCTACTCTATTTCCTTTCTACTTCTCTGCATACAGTCACCTACTGTACCAGAGTGTCAGTGCTGCAATTCTAAAGTCTCTGAAAACAGTTTGGCTTCTTACAATTGGCTCTATTCGACTGCTAATTTTTATTACAGTCAATCAATAGCTGATAAATTTCCCATTATCAACATATAATTATCTGCACCAATAAACTTGTGCACCCTAGCGTTTTTCAAGTCCCTTTAATGTTCTATGCACAACTCTCTGCCACAGTGCTCAGTTTGCTGGATTGTTATGTGAGGAACAAGGATCGGACGCTGACAATGTCAAGTACTGTGGATACTGCAAATATCACCACAGCAAACTGGTAAGTGTCATCTCATATTTTACTCATATTCCACGCTTAGCATCTCTTTTTGATACTCTTTATCAGTGATTCTTAAAGTGAGTATTTTAATGTGGTTTTAAGTTAAAATTACTAATCATTTATCCACCTTTTAACCAGTTGCAAGCTTGTGTTTTGTGAATATAATCATATAAACAATTTTTTTTGCACTTGGTCATGGTACAGTGGATCTTGCTCTCTAGCCTGTTTATGAATCATGCATACATTGTCTTTTCCCACAGAACTGAGCATTGATCTCAGTTTTCCTCAATTATGAAACCACTCTGACTTGCAGCAGCCACAGTGTTTGATGCATATGACTGTATGTATATGCACGAGAGTGACTTAAAGGTTGCGTGCCTGTTAACAATTTGGATCAGATTTATCTTCTTTTTTTGTTCTTACTAACTACAAGCAGGGTTGACTGTGTAGACATGACACACACATATCTATTGGTTGTACTATCGGTTCTCACTGTAACACAGTGAGAAATGCATTTCTTGACCCGTCATCATTTCTTTCCTTTTCATTTTCCTCTGTCTTTTTCATCCTTAGCCCCTCCCATCCCTGTTCTTCTCTTCAATACTACTCTCCTCTTTCCTCCACCTCTCCTTCTTTTTTTCAGTCTTTATTTCATTTTTGACTTCTTGCTTGGCCCACTCCTCAGCCTTCTCTCTCTCTCCATCTATTTTTTCCTCCCATATGCTTCCTCTTTTGCTGAACCAATGAATCAATCCGCCACTGTTTGCCTGTCTTCCACCTGTCATTTACTCCCCATCTACCCCTTTCCATCTACTTATTTCTCCTCCTTACCTGATCCCCCTATGCTCTATAACAGTGACCCATCGTCCCTCTCCACTCCCTTGTGTATTGGTACTAAGCCCAGAATGGGCACATCGAGTTGGGTTTCAGGTGTTGGGTGGGGTCCTGTTTGAGTCTGGTTTTCACCATGAAGTCAAATAAGGCTAATAAGACGTAATGTATATTTATGTATTCCCAATTCTTGGAAAGAAGTATTTCAGTGGTTTATTTCTTAGGTTTATAACCGACTTGTCCTGTCAATTAGCTTTTATTATTTGGTCACCATGTGAAGTAGTAGCTTTTGTGCGGCTTTGCTCAAACTGGACATGTGGTTTCAATAACAAGTTGCAGTGTCGGTTAAGGGTAGTTTGAGAAGCTTTTCCCACTCTTTTCCAAAACAGTATAAGAATAAAAAGTGTATTTATTTATTTATTTATTTATATGATTTAAGACCATAATAGTTCACCTAAAGAGTGGTGGAAAACAGTCTCTTTGTCCCTAGTTTTTTGATATACAGTTGGCATTCACCCCTAAATGACAGAATACTGGTTTATGGTTCATGATGGCAGTCCTACCTCATCTTTTGTGGTCTGTTGGTCGGGCTCTGACTTTCTGCAAGCATAATTCAACCCTGGTAGGTGAATAGCCAGCCATTGCGGAGTAGAATTCAATCAGATAAGAGGAGAATGAAATGAATAGGCATATCAACACACAAATTCAACAACTGGATATGCAGAAGAAATGTGTTTTCAGTACACACACTCAATGAAAAGACCTCCTGTTGTGTTCAAGCTGTTGTTCCACCTCTCCAACAGTTACCAACCTATCACAAGGCAAACACATTTATGCACGTACACAAGCTTGCGTCAGTTTGGCAAGAGACGTAAATATGAAAAGCAGAAACGTGACTTGATTACTATGATTTCTGGAACAGTGGTAGGATGGAAACACAGGACAGGCTTTACAGTGTCTACGCACACAAACACACAGATGACATTTTGCAATGTTAACAAACGCTGATGGAAAGGCTCATGCTGTTATATTGATCCTGTATGAATGGCTTTGGATGCAGGGGCATAATGTCATTAAGCTGGGATTGTATGGATGACAGGAATGTACAAGAGGGAATCAATGATGAAGAAAGCAATGTTAGAAGCAGAGTGGGTTTCATAAAATACCACTTGATGGATGTTTACGGCATGTTAGCAACATATGGTATTTGACTGGACTCAGTCAGCAGCCAAATCTAATTTCAAAAAAGTAGATTGTCCTTGTTGAGTCTGGACTACAGTGAAATTTCTCTTTAGCTAGATTTCATTAAGACTATGTGCGTATAAATTGTTTTTTCCCATTTGTAAGAATTTTAAATGCAGTTGTTGATGCATCAGCTTTACTTTTCTCAGTCATCTGGACTGGGTGTTGCAGGGACTCAGCTGTGTTTGGTTTCAAGCATCATCTGTGGCAGTGGTTGGCAAACCTTGTTGCATAATTGTCACTAGCTGTTATTTCAAAATGACTGGTCTCTAAAAAACATGTTTATAATCCAGTTCAGTCATTTTTCATTGAGTTATAAGTGTAACAAAGGGACCGTTTGTCCCTTAAAAAGGTACAGAGAAAATGAACTGAAATATTAGAAAGATAGTGATTCAGAGTGTTAGGAGGTCATTCTGCCTCCCTTTTTTTGGTAGGTTCATACAAAATGTTTTTCAACCCATTAGGGTCAAACAAAGAGGTTTTAGTGTTGCCCAGTTGTAGCAGTAAATCCTGAGCTCTTTAGTGCATGTTAACTTATAGTATGTCAGCATGGAAATCCAGATTTAGACTTAAAGGGAAAGCGATTTGAGTGAGTGTGAGGCCAGAAGAGGATCTGGATGCACCAGGTTGCCCCGCTGAGAGCTCATAGTCAGTTTTTACATGAAATGCCAAAAGAAACACAGTTCCTGGTCATAGATCTGTACTTTTGAATAGAGAGTGGATAAACGGAAGCCTTGATCTATGCCTGGAGGTAATATGGCTGTAATTTGAGGATGTAGCTGTTCATCACCATGACAACAAATACTTAGAGGAAGCTGACTTAGGCTGAGATCGATAACCCAGACCCTTCAAAAGTGTCCCAAGATGCCTCTATAGATCCTAGTTTTGGCAAAGGAGTTTAAAACAACAATAAAACACAACTTATGGCTGTGTGGGATTTCACTATTGCCCTCAATCCTTATAGTTTTTTGCGATGTGTAGTATTTATAGTCTTGCTACACTTGAATGACTATGCCTGATGATTACATTTGGTCAGCGATCGTTGTAAAAGGATTGGTATTTTTTTTCAGTGGAGGTATAATGTATTTCATTTTAAGTACCTGCTGCCACCATGCATTTCCTTCTCAGTATTCTCCTTTAATCAGTGCTCTTCAGTGACAATAATTTTTGACTGTTTTTGAATTTTGAGTTCTATTTTAAGTTCAGTCAGCCCTTTTTTTTAGTCCAAGCCTTGTTAATTTATTCTATCATAGAGGTTTCCTTTGGTCTTTTTTTAGCCTTTTTTTCTTTGGACTTCATCCAGTAACTCGGAGTTCCTCTTTACTTTTTTAGCGAAGGAGCAGGGGCCGTGGTAGTAGGTCTCAAAGCTTAAGTGACTCTTCCACTCAGTGTATGGATAGACCCCCAGACGAGGACAAGAAGGTAAGACAGCCCTCAGATCTTACCCCTCTCTATGCCTTCAGCCCACGACTGTGACTCCATCAGAAACATACGCCTTCACTGTTACATGCTCACACTGTGGAGGGACAGGCAAATACGCAGTAAAAACCATTGATCAATAACCATTTTCAGCTGCTCTTACAATGACTCCATAATGAGCATTTATGGACACAGTCTTTGGATATATTGGCAAGACATTATTTATGACAAGTGGAGTCTCAGAAGACATCTTTTTTGTTTGTTTTAGCAAGGCAAGTGGAAAAAGAGGTGTGTGGTTTTGATTAACTATTAAGAACCTGGATTCACATGAAAACTGGATGTTATTTTTCAGGACTTGTAATGCTCTCATATCCCAGGATAATACATGCTGACAATGAACCAAAACCCAAATAAATGTCGATGGTTGGTCTTGAACATCATTTTTTAGTTTTTTTATATAGGACAAGCAAGTTTGAAATGTTTTGAAAAAGATTAATTGTCTTGAAAGTAATACATTTAGTGCCTTTATTTAATATTTAATCAGCATTTTCCTGAGCACAAAACTGTACTATAGACATTTGTGATCTTCACAGTTGCAAGTGTACAATCCTGTCCCACCTCATTACACACTGATATGTCCTTCAGTTTTATAAAACAAGGCCTTTTAATATCACAGATAATTTAATTTGATGCTAGTATGACTGCAGCCCACATGCACCCACTGGTGATCACAGCCACTAATCAATGCTACATTAGTGTGACTTAATCAGTCACAGCTGTTCACAGAACACGTAACTGCAGACTGTGAAGAATCAGAATTTACAGGAGGTGTTAAGTCATCTGTCCAACTCCCTGTTTTTTTTGCTATGTGTATCGAACCCTTGACAGAATAGAGAATATACCTAATCTACAGCTGAATTACACCTTTCATTCTTAAAAAGTAGCTGGCGTGAGTAGTCATGAACACACTCTGGTTGAAACCATGGTTGAGACTCCATCTCCAACTTTTCTTTTAGCTCTGTACTACAGTAAATAGGTAGAAATCACCAAAATAAAATAAAGCAAACACACACGACTGTCCCTTTACAGTTGAGCTGTTTCCAGAGAGCTTGGTTTTTTGTCCAGTGTCATGGAGTCTCCTTACAACGCTCAACAATGTTTGCTGTTTGGACAGCACTTTGAAAATGCATCCATCCTCTCTCTCCTCTCAAGAAGCGACTACTGAGAAGTGATAGAAGGTTATGCATATTGATGTTGTGGTTTATGTGTGTCAGTTAATCACCCTTAGCATGCAGGGTTGTCGTAAAGTGCATCAGAGAAAACAAAGGGTGTTCATTAGATAAAACAAGGGAGCAAATACTCAACATAGTCAGCCACAAGCTTTGTGTCTGAGTGTGTGTGTGTGGAAATATATTAGCCACAGGAAACTGCTTCTGACCACTTAAGAAATAAGAAAAGGGCCATTTCTCAGTTACTTTTAAATAAACACTAATCACAGCAGAATGGTTATCCAACAAAAAATTAAAAAAAAAAAAAAAAGGAAACCAAATGATGAGTCATGTTGTGTGCTAATGATTCTGCTTAGTCATCTGAAATGCTCCTCATCTTTCCCCGACATTTAAGCTGCTCTGTGTAATGCAGCTACACAGTGAATGCTCATTGGTTTGGCAAAACCAATTCAATTTGAGAAAATAATGCTTTAAATCTGCATTAATAAAAGAGCCTGTATAAAAAAACATAAGACAACACTGAAAATATCATAATTAACTACAAACACTGAGTGAAAATTAAAGCATTTCAAATTCCAGTAGAATTTTATTCTGCAAGCCTGTTAACTGCCTGTGAGATAAAGATGCATTTCTATGATAAGTTTTGGTTGAAATCTTCTCAATGTTAAGATGATGAGTTAAAAAAAACAGTTAAAAAATAAAAATAAAAAAGTATTTTTTTCTCCTTGAAGACGCACCGTAAGTTTTCAGAGTGAGGAAGGCGGAATGCATGGATGCACTTTGAAAGTGTTACTTGGCCTTGCAGTCAGTGCCATCATTCTGATATTAAAGGAGGGGCGCTCCTCCACCAAGCTTTTTTTCATCACCTGAATGGTGTGGCAAATATTTGTTACTCCTACACTGAATGAAATGATTATGCTCTGATGAGATGTTGCATTCATTTTTTGACCTATGTTCAGCAGGCAGCTCAGTAGAGATTGTTTTAAAGATGTTGTGCCAAAAAGACTGAGGCTATGAGTTCTCTTTCCTGTCTTTGTCCAGTTATAGTTCATAGTTTTGTTTTTTTTAAATAAAAAAAATACAAAAGAAGACAATAGATTTTCCTTTGTGGTCATTCATAAAAATTAATTCAGCTCATTCATTATTAGAATTAGTGGAATTCAAGTTGAGAATTGAGTATGTGTATCATTGTATCTGTCTACTTAGTCATTGTGTCAAACAATGCTAGCTTCAGGATGTGTGTGTATGTGTGTGTGATTGTGTGCGCGTGTATGTGTGTGTGATTGTGTGCGCGTGTGTGTGTGTGCGTGTTCACATACTTTTGAGCTCCTCTGCCCTGGCTTTTGTTAATCTTGCCTTACTTGCATTATTTGGTGTAGCCCCCTTTTCTCTCCCTCTTCTCTTTTAAGTATACTTTACAAGTATTAATACATTACATTACGGTCTACACATGAAAGATGACACAATTCAGAAAAGGAAAAATATAAAGTAAATTACAATGAATAAAAAAAATCAAGAAATGACATCCTTCTCTCTCCCTGTCTCTCCCCCATCCACATTCCACATTCAGAGATCAGTATGCTCAGGTGTGTGTTCGTGTGTGTGCGCGTCCACACATGCATTTGTAATGCGGTTATGAGGCTCAGATGTATGCCCACCCCATGTTAGACCCTGCAGTCAAACTACAGCAGGGGCTAAAAGATCCTCCATACTGACTGCTTACAAAAAGGTTGCAGGAAATAAACACACACACATACACACATACACACAATGGCTGGTCAGAAATCCTGCCGGAAACTGCACAGGGGAATTCCTGCCAGGCCAGGGCGGATTATTTTCCCCCTTACTTCCTGTTCTTCCGTTTCCCCCCGTCTTCCCTTGCCACTTCTCAGCCTTCCTCCCCTCTGCCGCACCCTCTCATCATCCTTCTGAGGCCATTGCTTTGACTTTTGAAGCACTTAAAAATCATTGAATCAAATTAATAGGAAAAAACTCTGCTTTTGTTTGTCAAATGTTAAAACTAAGCTAAATACATTTTAATATTTTTGTTTATGAATTTTACAGCAAGGAAAAGAGCCACACACTGTTTTACGCTGTTTTAAATCCAGTTTGGATTTAATGTAGTGAAATAACAATTGAGTGTACAATTAACAGCAAAAAACTTCACTAAAATTTGGATAAAAAAGCTCAAACATTCTCTGGTTCCAGCCTTTTTATATGTTTTCTTAATTATAAATGAAAAATGTACAATTCTTAATTACTGTGTTCTGATATTTATTGAGAAATTAATCAATTGGTAGATCAAACAGAGGGATTTATAATGAAAATGTTTGTGACAATCCATATCAAATGCATTTAGTTTTAGTAACTTAGTGCAAAAATCAATATGTGAATACCAAGAGAATAAATAATTTTGCACTTACATAGCAAGAGACAGATATAAGGAAAAATATATCTCTGAAAAAGCAGTTTCCCACTTTTTTGAGCTTAATAATCAGCACTTGACATAGACTGAGAGGATTTCAGTTCACCATTGTATCACTCATTGCCTTGGAGTTTGTTGATAAATAGGAGTGTCCATTGTCCTCTGCCACCACTTATATTTACCCCACACAGTTTCAAAGAACCCTCGGACATGTCAAATGATCAGGCTGCTAATGGTCAGCAACAGAAAAAGAGGGGAAAGGACACGCTGAAAGGCTTTGTCTCTGCCTGTATAATCAATTGACCTGATTGATAAGGGTGTGTCAGGGGTACATTGTGTGTGTGTTATGTTTCCCACGCCCAGTGCTTCAGGTCCTCGTGTGTGTGTTTGTGTGTGTGTGTGCGTGTGTGTTATCCGACCCTCTCAGTTCAGCCTCTGTCCATCAACACCTACCTCTGGAATGTTAATGAAAAACAACAAGGGAATCCTAAAGAATTTACCTCTGTTTCTCTCTCACTCTCCTTTTCTTCACTGTGCCGTCTCACTTTGTAGAGTCTTTTTCTCGATTTTGTCTTCTCTTCATCAGCTTTTTGTTGCCAAATTTGGCAAACGGTAGACCTTATTTTTTAAGTCTCTCTCAAAGGTTTGTTGAAGTCGATCAACAGGCAATTAGGGTTGCTCCTTAAAAGTCCAGAAACTCTAATGCAACTTTGGCACACAGCTTTGTCTCAGTCAGTTATTGTGCTTTTTTAATTTTTAACTGTGTCATTGTTCACAGACTGCTGCAGAAATGGCAGCATGGCAGTGTAAACTGATAACCTGAGTCGAGTACATCCTCACAGAAGAACCAACAGCAATTCGGATAATTGTGTCACAAATTTTTTAGGCACAAAGCAAAAAACATCTGCTGGTTTCAGGCTCTGTGGAAACTTCTAGTTGTGGTTATTGATTATCTTTAGGTAATCACAGTTGTGATGACAAAACTGGCTATTCAAACAGGCAACAACCCACCAGTCGGCTCTTTATAAACTCAGTGCTGTGCAGCCACACATTGTTGCATTCAAGGATATCTATTCAAGTCCTAGTGAGGACCTCTGAGTTTCCAAAGACACAAAATATTACTTTTTAGTGTATGTAAAAGTTTGTACAAAATAAAAGCTGTTATATGACATTTACTATGTTTGTCAGACAGAGTGGGATACAATCATTTTAACAACTTTAAAGCCTCTTAATGTTAAATAAATGGGGGAAATAATTTCTAGTTGCAACCTCAATTCCAAGCCCTAGTCAGAAATAAACTCACAAACAGAACCCTTAACCCCAGAGCGTTAGCACTAGTTTCAGTCGAGCTGCTATCTCCTGATTTGGTTGGTGATGTCTGTTAACTGCCAGTCATAGAGGAAGTCTGGCTAAACTGTCATCAGCCTCCATGCAATCAGTCCTCAGCAAGACCCTAGAGGGGGAAGGTGGGGGAGGGGTGGTTTTGGTGTTTCAGAGTTGTCATGACACTGAACATTACAAGCATGTTGAGTCTCATGTCGTCTCTCAGGACGGTTGCATATTTTCATCACCCCTCCAAGAGTTCATCTGTGCGCATGGATGTGTGGCATGCATGTGAATGTCCATGCAAAAGTGTGTGCGAGTGTATGTGCACCTGTCTGCTCATACGCACGTGCAGGAAGGTGTCGGGGTGCAGGGCGTGCATGTGAGGTGTAAATGTGCTGGCACCCAGTCGCCACATGAGGGGTGTGAAAGGAGGGTGGCGGCACATGCGATTGCGAGGGTGTAAATTGAGCTGTGATCGTCCAAGAAGCAGGATATGATTGGATGAAAAGACAAGACCTTGTATGCTTCAGCACAGGGCACTTAGACGCACTCTGCCCTAAACTGCAGCAGGCTGGGTTCCTGTTTCTTCCTGCCCCTTTTTTTTATCTCTCGTCCATCACTCTCTTTATGTTTGTGGATCTCCAAGCTTTCATCTCAGACTGAGCCTTTGAAATGCAATGCTCTCCTTTTCTGTCAGCCACACACATTCTCCCTCTTCAGTGCTTATATCCTAATACCTCATTTAGTTTGTTTTATTTTTTGCCATGTCTTTGGCTTTAATCTTTCACAGAGCACTTGCGGTGGTCCAGTATGTCTCCACATTCTGTGTTTTCCCACTGTTCCTAAAATGCAGAGGGTTATAAAATAATGTTTGTAGGAGGTCTGGTTTTCTCTCTGTGTCATGTCTTCAGCAGCTTCACCCATCTGTTTCTCCTGTTTTTTTTTTTCTTCTCCATGCTCAGAAACACAAGGAGCGAGACAGGCACAAACCAAAACACAAGAAGACCATGGACATGTCTCCCTCCCTTGTTCTTCCAAACATCTTGGTCCCGGACAAGGTGAGGGTTCTCCTCCACTTCTCACTCCTTGTTTGGATGAATTGTGGCTGGGCTTGTTAAAAATTACAGCAGGGTTTGGCTTTTTTTTTTAAACGTTATTAACCTTTGTTGCTCTTCTTTTAAATTCCTCACACATCACCTAGTCTCTTGCTGACCTTTGTCCTGTTTTTGGTCCTCCCTTTCTTAACTGCAGTTGCTTTGATAATTTTTTTCCCTGTTCCAGTGCTTCTCATGGTTCCTGTCCTCCCTCTCCATTCAACCATATTTTTTTTATTTGATGTTCCACTTTTTCCACTTCCCTCATCCAGACCTACAACAGCAGCAGCTCAGGGGGAGGCGTCACCTCTCTGCCGGCGCCCTCACAGAAGCGACTAGATGACGGCACTGCCCGTTTCACTAATGCCAACTTTCAAGAAGTGTCGTCTGGCGGCAGCTCCAAAGACAGCTTGGCTGTAGAAGCTGGGAAGACGGCGTCTGAGGTGAAGAACAAGAAGAACAGCGGTGGAAGTCATGCAGTGGGACAGAGGGGCGGCCGCAAGTCTCTCACCTCCTCAGGGAAACCCCTCCCCTCTGCCGTGGTCACCATGGCAACCTCATCCACATCTGCCTCTGCTTCCACTGGGCCTTTCCACCAAGGTAAATTAATAGCTTAAAATAGTGCCGTATGTTAATTTTCTCACATCTCAGAATTAACCCTGGAGTTAGAAAAATGGAGACACAAGGACAGATCACCTCGTGTTCCCGCTCTGTGACACTGTTACAAAAACAGTGCTGTTATTGAAACCCAAATAAGAGTTTGATTCATGAGTTTTATGTTTGTGCTCACATGTGCTGTATCATTTTATGGATTTTGGCCAGACACCAGACTTTAGTGTGTGGCCATGATAACGGTGTTTCGTTTTGATTTGCCTCTGGCTCCTGTAATCAGGGATCCTGTCTGGGAAAAGACCAACACACACACACAAACACACAGAAATGCAGGGAGGTCAGGACCTCAAAGGAGTCAGTGCTAACACTGAGCTCCTGTGTTTTGTACTATCAGAACCTTGAAGGACTGTGTGTGTGTGTGTGTGTGTCTGTTTCTGTGTGTCTAGCAGAGAAATGATGTGTTTTTGTGTGTGTGTGTGTGTTGGAGTATTCATCCATTTGTGTGCTTTCAAAGCAGTTGGTCTGTTGCATAGGAGGACTGCAATGATGAGGGAGGGCTGACTGTACACAGATAGGGAACGGAAGAGCAGATAAAATGCTTATTTTGGTTATCTCGTTTCTGCTGCTCCCATTCTGATGGAAGGGAGAGTCGTTTGGAAACTTTTTTAGCCGTAATGCTTGTTTCCGCCATATCGTTTCTCTACTGCTCCCATTCTCTCTTCTTTCCTTCCAGATCTGTGTTTTTCTCTCTTTTAACGCATTGTCTTTTTTTTCCACCTGTCCCCCTTTCCTACAGGCCTCCTGTTGACCAGTGCTAGCAAGACGCCCTCTGCTCCTTCCTCTTCAGACTTTCTCAGCTTCTCGGACTCAGCGTTGCGTCCCGGGGGTGGGACTACCTTCTCCTCGCCGCCATCTTTCAGCAGCTGCCTTGTGAAGCCCAGTTCAGAGGGCGGAGCTTCAGAGGGACCTGCAACACTTTTTGGCTCTCTGATGTCAGCCACTACTGCTTCTGCAGGTACTGAACATTAATTAAAAACAACATTTGAAATATATTTTGTTTCTCTGTTATGTGTTTAATTTATCATTTTGACCTTTTATGGAGTCTAATTAATACAGTTATTGCATTATTTAATTATATGTTTCATCAACTAGTTTTCAGATGCAGTTTAAGGCAATTTTTCTCTTTTAATTTGTTCTTAATCTTTGTCTTCTGTGATCGTAAACAGAATATCTTTTGGGTTAGTCTTTTGGTTAGACAAAACTAGATATTTAGATATGTCAACCACTGTTCATCAAACTGTGATGTGCCTCTTTCAAACTCTCTATTTTCCATAGACCAAGCCACAAAAAAATAACTGAGTGAATAACCAGCAGGTTAATAGATGATGAAAGAAATCAGTAGTTGCAGCTTTAATCTACAAAAGAAGTGATGACGTAGGATGTGCTTTCTTCTCAGGCTAGATTCCTTGAATGATTTCAGGCCAACAAACAGAACAAACACCAAGAAACTGCAGGCTCTGTGCTTAAATATTCAGATCTGCTTTCTTATTCTTTCAGTGGGCGGGAAGCTGTATGAGAATTCCCATAGTCACACAGCCAGCGAGACGACAAGCCTCGGTGGGTCCACCGGCTACAAACGGCCTCAACCCTCCAGCTCAGGGCCGGGGATCACAGGGGGAGCGACCGCAGGAGGGGAAGATGGGGTGAAGAAGAAAAAGAAGGGCAACTGGCGAAACAGATTTGGACCGTGCTTCACCACCGATGTGAAGCCTTCAGAGCCAGCTCCCTCCCTAACTCTCCCCACGTCCTCCACAGCCAACACCTCCTCCTCCACGGCCTCCCCGTCCTCCTCTTCATCTTCAACGCTCTCAGGCCGGCCAGGCTTGATTTCCAGCAGTGGATTAGGAGTGGGAGTGGGGGGAGGAGGAGGAGCAGAAAGGGGGCTAGGGGTCATGGGTGTCAGCGGTGGGATTCAGAAGTCCCCGTCACTCCTCAGGAATGGGAGTCTGCAAAGCAACAGCGGCTCCGCTACCACTGGGCCAGGTAAGGAGGACACAGCAAGTTTACGTACAAAACAGTGGTGAAAGTAGGTGAACACTCAGATCTCACGAAAAGAAATACCTCTCAGATCCTGTGATTAGGAAATTATCTACACAATTTTGCTGTAGCAAATGGCCACAAAATTGCAAAATTGTTGTTTGGTAGCTGAAATCAGGAAACAAGCTGGTTCCTTTCAAGATTTATCAGTAGATTATCTCCTCAAAGACAAGTTGTGTCTTATCGTGCTTACCACAGTGTCATCAAAAGAACTAAAAGGGAAGTGCGTCATGTGGCATCACTGTGGTTTTGTCGTTCACATCCAGCCCCTGACATGTGAGGCTTTCTTGCCATTTGCAACTAAATGATGATAAATGCAAAAAATGTTAGTGGTTCTGTGAGCAGAGTAGAAACTTTACAAATGGTGAGGATTTGACTCACCTTTGTGATCAGCTCCTTGTGTGTGTGTGTGTGTGTCAGAGCGCGAGTCTCTATGTGTTATTTGCTCACACACGTGGAAGTGGTCTGTATGTTTTTTTTTTTTTTTCATCGTGTTCAGTTGCTTGGCAACTGTCTTTATGCTTTGGAGTTCCCCTCTGCTGATGGAAATGGCTCAGTGCAGCCCACACATCCCACATCTCCCCTTTCTTCCAGAATTACCACCCTTTTGTTTCTCTCTCCTGCCTCTCAGCTGCTCTCTCTTACCTGCATTCTGCTAGCTCCTCAGATCCTCGTCTCACCTGTTGATGCTTTATGCAGTTGAAAGTGGACGTGTGTTTGCAAGTCCAAATGCAAATGAAGAAAATAGATGCTTTAAATGGGCCACTGCCCGTTGTTGATCATTAGGATCGCTGATTACAGATTTATACACATGGTTCTCGCATAAAAGACCATCAGTTTTGTGTGAAATTGTTTTGAGTTGTAATGACTACTGGTTTTATAATTTCAAAATACAGCATTTTTGAAAATTTTGTACCCTTTTTTTTAAAAAGGGATTGTTAAAATATGTCTCTCCTTAACCTTTAAAATATAATAAATATTAGAAAAAAGGTTAGTACCATTGATTGGATTGGAGCATGTACTGACAATGAGTCAGTTGTAATGCATTGTTTTTCCTCACAGCAGTGTTGTTTTAAGTATTAAAATTGTCCTGGTTGCTGAGTCGGTGTGAGACAAAAGACTAACCCTGATCAAGACATATGTCTCTATGTGTTGTGTGACTTAATCAATCTAGGGCACATATTTTAAAACACACACACAGACACACACACACACACACACACACACACACACACACACACACACACACACACATATTTATGCTTTCAAAATCAAGTTTTTGCATGTTTTAGCCTGCATGTGCATCAAGGAGCAGGGATTATATTATTTTAGTGTAGCCATCATTTGTATTTATCATAATTTAATGGCATTAATTGTATTGATAGAAATTTCCACTTCATATTTATTTTATGTATCAATTTGATGTGAATGAAAGAAACATGTTACACGTCATTATAGCAACATGAAAAGTCACCAGTGTAACCAAAATGGTTATATCACCTCAAAGCTGTAAATGTATCGCAAAGTGTTGGTAATTGTATGTGTATCCATAAATGCTTATATTCAGTCATGCTTTTAAAGGTGCGTTTTGTGGATATTTTATATTTTTGTACTTTTAAGAATTAGTTAGTGAGTCGGACCTGAGGACTGGTGCTGTTTGCATTCTAAATGTAATTTTTTGCAGCAGTGGTGGTTGGGGATAATTTTGTTTATGATTCCACGTCCATCATTTCTGGTTCTTGTGCTTTTCCCCACAGCAGTGGTGGCATTTGTGACCACAGCTGGTGATAGAAGATAGGGAAACAAACAGTGGTGGTTATATATGGCTGTGCATTAAATATATGTGTGTGTCTGAGAATCGTGTTCTTCTTCTTACTGTAAATATTTAGCTGAAGGTTAATGCAGGGCAGTAATGGGGAGGATCTTAGCGTTTATCCCCCCACCTCCACCCTGTCTGCTGACTCCAGGGTGCTGATGGATAGATAGTTAGCCTGATAGATACGTGTTGGAGGGTGTGGAGAGGCAGGGGGTTAGATTTTGGCTAGGTTAATGTTTGACGGCAGAGGGGTCACTGATGGGACGGAAGAGCTGGTAGACCGCGGTGGGGGAGAAAAGCTGTTTGGTGAACATGAATTTATTCAGATCTGTGTGTATGTGTGTGTGTGTGTGTGAGAGTGTGTGTATAAATGATTGAGATACTTAGAACACTTGATTATTAAATTAATCGATTTGCTTTCACAGGTGATTATAATCTAAATTTTGTCAGTGTCCTCACTTATATTTTTTTTCTTATCCCAATGAATCAGACTTATCAGTACTTTGGTCTTACTGCAAAATATGAGGGGAAATTGTGAAAACCAGGGAAATGTTCAGTGAACAAGATTTCATTTAAATTCAGAATAAAGCTTATTGATAAGATATGAAACCTGAATTTGAAATTTCTCCCACACTCTCTTTGTTGTGGTTAAATGTGTAGCTGAAGCATTATTTCTTGTGCCAGTAAAATGCATTCTTACATTGAAAAATAAATTATTTGGAGATTCATAAAATAAAACAATTTTGGGCACTATAATATTTTATGACATGATTAAATTTTTTTAATGTAATTTAAATTTTGTAGTTTACAGTTTAAATGATTTTATATTCAGTTTTACTTTGTATATTTAACAAGTGTGAGCGCTGTGGTGGTTAGAACTTAAAAATATTTTTGGAGAACAGGGAACACACACACACACACACACACACACCATGCGGAAAACCTTGAACAAACAATACAACTAAAAATTGAACATAGCTAATTTTAACATGACAACTCTTTCATGTACTTTACAAAATATGTGTTATTCATCGCTAAACCATTCAGAATAAGGTTAGAATAATAAATAAATAAGTTGTATTTACACTAACTCAGATGCCCCTGAACTTGAAGCCCAGAGTTGTTTTTTCTCTATCTCCAGTCTTAATGCATCATTGCAGAGATTCTTGAATTTGGTCGTCTGACTGTTCTTGATTCTGCAGCTGATGTTTGGTTATATCAGTCTATGGCAAAGCTATGTGCATTTTGTAAAACATGCAAACAGACAAACACACACACACACACACACACACTCACACACACTCACACACACACACACACACACACACACACACAAACACACAAAGTAACAATGACCACCCTCAGTGTGGCTTTGTTCCATCTACACATTACCCTGATGTTTGAATACATACTGATTGTCTTTGGCGGTGGAAAATTCTCAGTATAACAACTATCTTTCTGTTGTCATAATTATGTTTAGTGTTTGTCTCCATGTTCCATTTTTGGACCATGGTTGAATGACTGTGTAGTTTTTCAAACAACAAAAAAAAAAACCCAACAAGCTACAGGGCCTCAGTGTTCAGTATCACTCCTCTATTAAAATGGAAGTGTCCTACTAACAAAGAATTTGTAGCAGGTTTTTAATCAAGACACATGTTCAGCTGTTAAATAACATCCCTGATGCCATCCACTCCATTTTTGGATTGGATTTAACCCTCCCTAAATAGATAACACAGATTTCCTATGGGAATAATACCAGCTTGAGCTAATCAAGGTGGATATTTTTTAAGCTTACAGACGTAGTGAGCAGGAAGGGAGAAGGAACAGGAAGGTCGGGCAGTGGAGGCAGTTGTGCTCCAGGGGCTTAACATTATTGATCACACAGATAGGGTATGTAAGTTTTACAAGCTCAAGCTTGTGTGTTAGAGGTGTGTGTGTAAGGAGAATTTTTTTTTAGGCTAATTCTTTTTCTTTGTCGTCCAAGGAAGAAGTTTTATTTCTCATCAAGAGCTGTAAATAAATAAGAATCAGTTTGTTTGAAAAGCAAACTTTGCAATATTTGACAATGTTCTCAGCACTGTGAGTAAAGCACACCAGATTGTGATTATCTCAGTGATGATGAAAAACAGCCGAATTGTCATGACTATATATATATGTGTGTGTATATGTATATATATATATATATACATATTTTTTTTCAGTTGATTTAATATGTTTAATAAAGGTTTTATAAATGAAGTGGTTCAGGTTTAGAACACATAATCCTGCTTTTCACTTCAAACCAGGGATTCATCAGATTTGCAGCAAAAGGGTTTTCACCTAAAATTGGCAAAATTATTAAAATAAATGAGAGAAATAAATATAATAAAAATAAACTTTAAATTTAAAGTGTGTAACTGTTTTACACATTTGTTAATAAATGACAGGTATATTTAAAATTAGCTTCAATTTACTGGCTGCTTAAATAAAAATCAGGAAAACACCAGCTATGTAGTCTGATCGTCCAATTTAGGAATATAAATAAAGATATTTAATTATGTTATAAATTCCAGCATTCTTCATAGAGCATTGAAACAGCATCTATTGTAAGTAAATCATCAATGGCGTTGAACTTTGGAACATTTTTAATATCCTCTGTATTTTTATATCATAATGTCATCATGGATTTAGATGAATCTGTATTTATTTCTCCTGTTGCTGGCTCTGTTTTTGCACCTTTCCTTTGTGTGCAACTCTTTTCATCAACGGCGTGAGCTAAACTCTGATAAACTGTTGGTTTGGCCTCTAATCCAGCTGCTAAAAATCTTGCAGGAGCTCGTGCCCCCTGAGTCACGGCAGCCTGGCTTTGGGTATCAATTTTTCTGGTGCATATTACAAAGCGTTATAAATAGTATGTAGGCCCATGTAGAGTTCGTATCTCTCTCTCTTGCTCTCCCTCTCTCTCCCTCCACCCCTCCCCTCCTGGCACAAAGATCTCTTGTTCCCCCAGTGAATGTGTGCTGCCCTGAGCCATTCAGGCTTTTGTGGGGCTGAGGGGCCCTCCAACCCCCCCTCCTCAGCAGGGGTCAAAGGGGGGCAGGGGCAGGGCTTATCCCTGGTTAGTGGGCGAGTGCAGGGGTGTGTAAAGGGAGGGAGGGGGAGAGATGGAGAGAGAGCAAAGAGATAAGAGAATAGAGCATGCGTATGGATGTGTAAAAATGGAGTTATATATTTGGAACTGGTGAACGATTTGTAATGTAGTATTCAGGATTATTTATGAGCTGAATAAAAGTGTGTGTTTTGTCGAAATTAGTGCAAAGAGAATATGAGGGAAAAAAAATATAAGGGGGGAAAATTTTCAAAATGATTTTTCCTCTTCTGTTTTCTGCCCCAGTTTGTAAAAGCTTTATGTGAATTATTTGTGTCATCTGGTTTTTTTTTTGACACCAGCTTTGTGTGTGTGTGTGTGTGTGTGTGTGTGTTTCTGTGCATTAGAATTTGAGCTGATTATAATTGATGGAGTTTTTATGATCATAAAGAACCTAGATTATCTGACCACACACTCTGGCAGGCTGGTGTACTTAATCATGCGTTACATTTGTTGATTTTATTAATCATGCATTAAATTGGTTAAAGTCAACAGATCAGCACCTTGTTTAGAGCCTAATGTTATATGTTCCATTATCTTAGTAAATGATACACGCACCAATATGACAATTTGAACATTTCCATTCCTTGTGATATTAGCAGCTTTGTCATTCCATGGTAAAACAACTACAAAACATAATATAGATAGTAGGAAAATAAATAGTTTACTGCCAAAGTGGAACATTTTTTGACTGACACAATGTCATAATTTAATTAAAATGTTTTAACTTGTGTTTGACAGCAGATGCCTGTATTTTCAAATTAGTGCATGCACCAAAATCAAGACCAAGGCAAGAATCCAAAGAAAAAGGGACAAATTTTAGAGCTGCTACAATGTCAGTGATTTTCACTTTTTGACATTTTTAAAAAAATTCCAGTGTTAGTGAAAAAATAAACAGTGGTTTTTTTCTGAGTGTTCTATCAAAGAATGAGAGTGTTACAGTGAGCTAAATCAATTATTAATTCTATTACTTACCGTATTGTTTTTCATACTTTTATAATTATAGTCACTGTAACATCACCTGTCAAACACTATTTCTCTATAATTATTCTTTTTTGTAATATTTTGTGTAGTATTAGTTGACTATAACATCATCTGTTATCTCTGATTTCTCCACAGGTGTTTTCTCTGGTGCAGATGGGACATCTTCGGGAACAGGAACTGTCGTCGTGGGCGGGGCCAGCTCCGAGTTGTCCCAGCAACAGCAGCCCACACCTTCACTAGCCCCTCCTTCTCCATTCACTGCTACTGCACCGCTAACCAGCACAGCTTCCACCCACGTGAGTCCAAACACACAACCTGTGTTGAAAACCCTCAGTGCCCTCCTTGCTTGCACATACATGACAATACGTGCTCATTAAACACACTCCATCACTCTTTCTTTTCTTTCACAAACACACAACCCCCTCTCTCTTCATTCAGCACCCCCTACATCTGTCAATTCACCCACATCTCTTGCATCTGTGAGCTGAAGTGCAGATAAACTGTGGGAACACAAATAAACCAAAGCACACTAATTAAACGTCTTCCGCACCAAATCTCTCAGCACTATTATTAATCCACTGCATGTTAATTACATGTGAAATGTGTGTGTCCTGACCTTGTGTGGATTGTGTTTTGTAAGCAAGATGTTCTATTGCTGATTTTATAAGCTGCACCTGAAGAGGCTCTTTGTGATTTAATCAGAACACACAAATAAATTTATTAATTTTTGTCACTTACATTTCTTTGAAAGGTCTGTGGTTTCCAGCATAATTCAGCAACTATTAACATTAATAGCCTGGCTTGTATTGTGGTTATAATATTTAGTGATGCAACATTATTAATGTAAATGTGCAGAAGTAGGTAGAGATAATGAGCAAGATAACAGTAAAATATTTGAACCATGATTTTTCTATACACAAAAAAAGGTACATGAAGTCAATCTAAAAAGAAATTATGTAAATGTCACTAAGCTAGCTGCTATTGTCATAAACACTCACTATTATGATTTCCATCGTGTCCCTCACTGTGGAGAAAAAGAAGGGGGAAAAAAAACTTATGGGCAAAGCTGGGAAAGCAGTCATTCACTATGCATTAGGTCAGAATGTGGATCCAGAATCCAGGCTGCATATTCCAGATAATTTCTCCTATTTTGGAAATATTTATATAATAATCGTTAAAATTTTATGTACATTATATGACCCACATTTTTCCCATTTTCAACATATTTCCATTTCAACATCAGGTGTTGGAGCAACAGTTTAGTAGGTTTTTCCAGAACAAAATGAAGTACAGTGATTTATAGGCGAACTCAAAGTGTAATATTTTTTGGTGTGTCCATTGGTTCAAATAAGCTTACATTCAAAAGTGGGGGCATTAACTCTGTTCTGTCAGCTTAGCCCTCTCTAGTAATCAACCCCCCCCTTGTCTCTCAAAAAGAAAGAAAAGAAACTCATCTTCAGTCACTGACCCCAGTGTCCGTCCTTTTCAAAATCTCCCCAAAGACCACGCTCTGTCTCTGTCCACCCAACTCCATTTTTCTCCCGTGTTCACTCACCACCTCTCTTTCTCTTCTTCTTACCCACAAACACACACACACACACACACACACACACACACACACACACACACACACACACACACACACACTTTCTCTCACCCTCGACCTTCCTTCTCGCTGTCCCCATCCATTTCTCTTTTTCTCCCGCCGTTGTCCTGTGATGTAATGACATCTGACAAGCACCACAGTAGGGACGGAGGGATAGATGGAGGGAGGGAGGGAGGGATCGGGTGTGTGTGTGTGAGTGTGTGTGAGTGTGTGTGTGTGAGTGTGTGTGAGTGTTTGGGGTACAATGAGTACATTACAATTCAGTGGCCTGGCCTTCATCTTGCCCTGCTCCTCTCTGTTCGGCACATATTATAGGGGACAGGAGGCCCGAGGAAGCACAGGATATCACGCCTGTTTGCAGCACGTATAGATGACTTTAGGCTGTGTGTGTGTGAGTGCATGTGCTTGTGCGAGTGCGTGCACGGCCAAAAGCCAAGGCGAGGAAGACATTCACAGAGGAGGGATTTCTCTTATTCCCTTTATTTCCTTCAGTTCCTTCAGTTTGTTAAAAACAATCTAAATGTGTTGTGTGTTAGTGTGTGTAATGTGTGTTAGCCTCAGTAAAATACGAGGCTCTGGGCACATGGGACACATACATACAAACACTCCAAATCAAAGCTGTGGAAATTACGCAACTATAAAAGTACGCCAACAACAGGCTTCCCCTAGTGTGTGTGTGTATGTGAGTGAGTGACAGAGACCATTTGCTATTTTCAGTCCGCTAGCAGACTCCCGGCCTACTGTTATTGGCTATCAGCCCAGGACAGAGAAAGGGAGTACGAGAGAGACTTTGAATGAAAAATGAATGAAAATGAAAAATGAATGTTGATGGGAAAGGGGGCAGGATTATGGCATTGAGAGGGTGGAGGAGGAGGAGGAGGAGGAGGAGGAGGAGGTGGAGGAGGAGGAGGAGGAGAAGGAGGAGGGAGGACTAGAAAGAAATCTGGAGTCATTTCAGTCGAGGAAAATGCACAGAGGGTACAAGTTCTCTCTGCAGATTTAACATTTACCAGTGGTGGGAGTTTCCAGGATGTTTTCCAGATTTTGTTGTTTTAGACAAACTACTTCCATGAATTCATAATAGGAAATTATGACTTCCTAGATTTTTGTTTTTCCAGGCTGTGCCCCAAATTTCATCAAATACATAAAAATGAATGAACAAACAACAGATGAGACGTATAGGCAAGGAAATCTGCACAAATGCAGGATCTGAATGTACTTGCTCTTTTGTTTGTTTGTTTGTTTTTATAAATTTGCCCCCTCCCCCTACATTTTTAGTCTAATATATAAATTAAATAAACTCACAAAATGTCAAGACAGGAGCACCTTACACCTGTTTTGCCTTATTGAGTTGAAAAATATAACTGCACACCCTCTGAAATTTCTTTCTTTCTCTCTTAAGCTAAATTACCTTATTAGCTCATCAGTAGACAGACTTCAATTAAAGTAAATGGAAAACAAAATAAATCTTAATAAAAATGAATTAGCTGTCAGTTAGTTTTGATCCACTTTCACAACAATTAACAACTCTTTTTTTGTTTGTTTGTTTGGTTTTTTTTGCAAACGTGTAAAAAACAGAGCAGGGACAGAGCTGCTGTTTGCCAGGTCGCTCTAGAAAAGAGACCAGAGGAAGAGCTGGAACTTCTCTAGGAATAAAAAATAAAAACCTGCCATCACACTAAATTCTGCTCCTTCCATAGTTGTTTAAAGGCAGCAGGAGGGCTCAGAATTAATTTTCTTGAACTTTTGGGATTCAAAAATTTTTTGGGGCAAATGTTTGGTTCTACAAGTTTTTCTGCTGAATAGCGGCGCTAACTCATTCTTCAGAGGTAGATTATTACAGAACTAAAATAAAATGACCAAAATCACCCAAGAAAAAACTGGCAATGGACTCAACCAACCCTAAAGAATATGTGAAAATTCAACTTAAGCTTGTTTTAATATGCTTAAAATTGCACTCAGAGTGAAGTTTATCCACCACACACATGACCAAGAGATTTAAGTGAGTTAGATTTTACCTCAAAAAGGAAACTTTGGTTCTGGTTGTGTATTTCCAGAAAGTTTTTCTGTCTTGTGCTCATTTGGCATGAAACGGTTTTTATGTTTTATTATCAAAACTCTTTCAGATGAATTAATTTCCCAAATTTATTAATTTCCTCTATTAATTATGAAATTGTGTTTCAACACCTTTTTTTTCTTTAATTTTGCTGAAGAAAAATCTCCTTGTGCCTTGAAGCTTGAATAAAAAGACAACACGTCTCAAACATCAAAACAGATTCTGGCAGAACTTCCTCAGATTTGAATGGTTTTCTGCAGTGTTGCATGCTTGTGTCATTGCTTTTCCCTGTACTCTTCTGCAACCAAAACAGTCAGCCATTTTGTTCTTTTAGATAGACCTGATTCCCATTCTGATGCTCCACCCTCGCTCTCCTCCCTCCAACCCCACCCCACCCTTCACTCTACGGTCCTTATTTGGGAAATGCCTTAATTGGATTAAACTCCATGCATCAGAAACACTTTGTCAGCGTGTCAGCGTACTGTCAGGGTGTCGAGGCTCTCTTAGTCTCGTGTTTATATGGGTGTGTAACTAAATAATGAGTTGTGGATTCATAGTACAGAATCACCCTGTTTTTGTAATGAAAGACATAGTGAAAGAATGATTGATATAAATTGGAAAGAAAATTAGTCAAGAAAACCTTTGATAATCGGTGAATCCTACAGGTCATTAATCAAGCAAAATTGAAAAAGATCTGCTAGTTTCTGCCACTAAAAAAGAAATGTTTAACTTTTCATGCATTTGTTTATTTTTGTGTGCGTCTTTTAGTTCTATTAATTTGTCCTTTGCCTTGTTGAGCTCTAGAAAATCTTAACAGGCATTTTCCCCATTTTGCGATGTGTGATACACGTGGTTATTCATTTCAAAATAAAAAAAATAACTGTGATGAGTATAGAATGATAATGAATCAGTCTGATAATGGTTTTATTCATCATGAATTGTAATTAAATTGATTCTAATTGGATTTTTGAAACTCTCGATAGATTTTTGTTTCTGTAAAACTGGTTAACATTTTAAGCTCTCATAGAGGCAGCTACGAGTTTAAGAATTGATTTAATGTTAATTTTACAAAATTTTTAAACCTTCTAATAGTCAAGCAGTGAGTATGCATACTGTATCACTGCACTGTGTGGGGACCTGTTTGGAGAAAATGACCAAAAAACATCTCACAACCTGCCTGTTCAGTGATTTTTTTCTGAGATTTCATAATGAAACATAGCTTCTTGTGGCTCATCCTCATTTGTATCTGTGTCTTTGTCTACAGGTGAGCGGTCTGCCAGGGTCCGTCTTCAACCTTGCTCCTTCCCACATGTTTGGCAACAGACTGAACCCCAACTCGGCCATGGCGGCACTCATAGCCCAGTCTGAGGCCTCACCAGCAGGTACGGCAGCAAACCTAATGTGGCAACGTGTGTGTATGTTAGAGAGAGAAAGAGAGGGAGATAATGGATAGTTCATGCCCCCTCTGTCCCACAGAGGGGTCAAGGGTCAGCACTCGTGATATTTTCAAACTCCTCCCACTTGGCTCTGGTTGCACACCATGGTTGTCCCCTCTCTCTGTCTCTCAGTCACACACACACAAACAAATACAGCACTGAATTCAGACACATATAATTCACATGTAAATCGTTTAATTCTGTGGTCGGTGTAAGAGAAAGAGGAGGCTTGTGTCGAGGTGGTGCTGTGACAGAGGAGCAAAGAAGGCCGTTAGCTGCCTTCAGGGAGCTCCTGCAGCAGGAGAGAGGTGGTTTGTTGTCTGTCCAGTGCAGAAGAGCTAATGAGGGGTAAGACATGGCTTTAGTAATCAGAGTAGCTATTTCCTGATAGAAGACATCTGGTTGAACAGAGAGGAGAGAAGAAAGAGAAAAGAAAGGAGAGCAGGAGAGAGTTGAAGAGGAGGAGGAGGAGGAGGAGGAATAAGGTAGGTAGTTCCTGCTGCCGGTCAGCAGTCATCAGAGTCAGATCCACCCTGACCTGCAGGTCAACTCACTAATCAGCCTGAATGACAGGAGGCCACGGGGCTGAGTGTGTGTGTGTGTGTGTAACAGATAGAGACTAGGGGGGCTGTGTGTGTGGACACAAGTAAGCTTTGTGCTTCTTGAAACAAAACACAAAAAGTTTGATGGCATTGGAAGCATTTTATCAACTTTATCAGAGAAATATTAGATTTTATGTCAGACATTTATTAATAAACTGAGTACAACTATTGATTCGTGTGAGCTTTGACACTGAGGGGAACTAGTGTACTGATAAATCACATTTTGCTTGTAAGTAGTATTTAAACTACAACTTTCAGAAGTTTGGTGATTTCAACTTTCAGATTTGAAGATCATCCCCTTTTATTGCTGTTTATGTAACGAGTGTCAATAATGATGCCAGAGTCTGTCAGCTGATGTCCTTACCAGTCACTTTACGGACAGTCAGAAGCAAAAAAGTTATTCAGTTGGTAGTTGTATCAAATCCTCACATTTGAAAGGTTGAAACCAGAGATTTTTTTGCATTTGGCTTAAAAAAACAGATAAATAATTGATCCACCGTTAAAATAGTTGCTAATTTATTTTCAGCTGATTCACTAGTCTATTAATTAATTTAATTAAACCTCCAATCAGTGATGAAAATGATTGTTCTGCAGCCTTTCTGGTCATTCCCTTGGGATTTTTCCTTACGGTTAAGTCAAACACAGTCATGTACAGGATCAGTATAGAGCTACACAAGCGTGAAGCTCTATTTGTGAACCAGTAAGGGTCATGTGAGCGCAAACATGCAAGGTGTGCACGTGTTTGTATGCATGCAGGCTGTTTACTTTGGCAGCCACTTCTCTTTGCTTTGAGTGTCTGGAGGGAGGTGCCAGGACGGAAGGGGTAAGGAGAGAAAAAGGACTTGAAGAAGACGGCGAGCGAGGGACTAGAGCGGTGACCTGGTGGGGGTAAAAGCTGCGATTGACCGTCTTAAGTAGAGGGGAGTTTGTGTGAGTGTGTAAATGCAAAAGTGTGCGTTTGCATGTGTGTGCATGTGTGATTCATTACTGAAAATGAAAGGAAGCGTCTGGCCAGGGGCCCAGAGGGAGGAGGTGGAGGCTCTAACAGAAGGTAGAGGGAGAAAGAGAGACGAACACGCGTTTAAATGAAGACTGATGTAAAGGAGAGACAAAGTTTTGAAGGTTGCAGATCCACAAGTATTAAATATGTCCACAATATGCTGGCTTAATTTTTAAATGCATGCTGTCCTCTTTGTTTTCATGCCCAAAGAATTTAGAGTGCATAAATCTGAGAATAGCTGTGATGTTTTTTGGAGCGGAGGAGGACAGCAGAGCTGATGGAAAATGATGTACTGTAATCCTGCTCAGGGCCTGAGTGACAGTAAAGTTTAACCCTTTGAATTAGTCAACATTAGCTACTTTCTCATTGTTTGGGTTTCCATGGACCCCACTGCTCTATGTGTGAAAACAATAATAGCAATAATTAATTAATCAACCAAATTGTTCCTTTAAATCTGCAAGAACAAATGTTTATTTCACCCAAACAGTCCTTCAGACAAGGGCTGTGGTGATATGAGATTTTCACTACATGACGTTCATGGCCTGAATAACTGTCAGTGACAATATTATCACATTATCTGAAGAAAATTTGTGGGGAAAAAAAAAGTCTATTTTATTGTCTGTTTTGTCGCTTGGCAGATAAATTTCTCTTGAAACATAAGGATTACACTGGTGAACTCTTATTTTTTATGACGGGCGGCAACTAGCGTGAAGAAGCATTACCACCACATACAATGACAAAGCATGAATGGAAGGAGGCGCTGCATTTATCACATGGAATTATCATAATGAGCATGAGCACATGTATGTATTAACACAATAAAATGCAAATAATTCACTGTTAAATATCATTGTTATCGTCAGTACATGTATATCACAAGGGCAGCACATGATCCTGCATTGTTTGGTATGTTAGACCTACATATAAGGATTTTGGAGCTGTGTCAATGATTCTCAACACCAGTTACAGGTTAAGTGTGTGTAGTACTTCTCTGTGTCCTTATTTTTTAAAGGTGGATTAATTGGTGCAAAATCACAGTTACAAGGAATTTTCCCAATTTCTCAGTAAAAGTTATTAAGCTTCAGGTTTGACAAGTTATATCTATAAGCTGCAATCAAATACTTTTCTGCTTTTTTGTTACCTGCCAGCAGAAATAGGAAAAAAATGTAAATGAGAACAATATTATCAGGAGTTAGCTGTGTTTTTGTGATCCCAGAGAGCAGCAGGCTCTGGGCAGGTTTGTCCTGAGTAGACTCTGCAGAATAAAACAGGTTGATGGTCTCAGTTTTTACCAGATGTTGTGATGTACATTTGTTGTTGTTTAACCATCCAAATAGAATGAAAAACAGATTTAGCATTTTGATATTTCTGAAGGGATTTTTATAATGAAAATGCTGTGTGTATGCATCTTGTGTACACAAATAAAGTGTATACAACTTTAGCCAGCCTAGTGAGGACTTGGCCTAGGATATACAATTGATTTTTGTGTGTGTGTGTGTGTGTGTGTGTGTGTGTGTGTGTGTGTGTGTGTGTGTGTGTGTGTGTGTGTGTGTGTGTGTGTAGATCAGGAGGTGGGAGACGGCGGTGTCGGCGCTCAGGGCTTCTCCATAAGAGCTTCTCCGAAGACCACCCCGCGGTGAGTACGCACATACACATGCACAGATGCCCCCCTCACCCATTCCTCCCCATTTACATTCCTCACTGCCCCCCTTCACCCATCCCCCCTCTCTGCTTTTCCCTCTGCTGGCCCCTCGTCTCCTCTCTCTTCCTCTCATTCCTCACAAACACACATGCACACTCTCCCTTTCGCTCTTGCCCCTACAGGCAATTCTCGCTCTCTCAGCCAACGATAACTTGTGTTTTTGAAGGTGGTAACCATCCTTCAACCCCAGTTAGATTTTTTTTTTTTCTGTGTTTAATCACACATGGAAGGAGGACAGTCTGATGATATTCTGCATCTCCTTCATTTGGGAACATTTGCATGGATCTGTCAGGATGGGAATATTGATGGTGTAATTCCATTTTTGTTTGTTTCCACTTCTTTGTGGGATGGATAATTTTACTTGATGAGGTTTGTCGCAAATTTTATAAATCTTTGGAACACGTATTTTTTAAAACCGTGCCTGTATTATTAATGTCTTTAATTTAGAAAACAAAATTCTTGACAGGCTGACATTTGATTAAAATTAAAATGTTCTGATGGAGAAAATGCTTAAGCCGTAAAGTTTGTCATTTTAGATATCTTGAAGATTTTTGTAGTTTTTGCACCACGAATAATTTTCTTTTTTTTTTTTTTAAGAAATGCTGTGACATTGACACTCATATTAAGGGTGTGTTTACCTCTGCGGTGTGATTTACAAAGGAAAAGTGGACAGTGATGACAAGACTTCTCTACTTTTTGCCCACATTAAGCACCTCTCATTTCTGTCATCCTCACTCTCTCCTGCTGTCCCTCATTTCCCTTCTTTCATACTCAACAGATTATCTGAGTGCACACATGAAGATTTATCACATCAAGACAGTCCACTTCCCTCTTTCTGTCTCTCTTGCATGTCCTCTTTCTTCCTCTTTCTCACTCTCTCACACACACTCACTCACACGTACACACTCACACAGAAAGCCTGGCCCCTTTTCATTAGAGGCCACTGTAACAACAAATTGATGTAGTTTTATAGCCGGCAGTGTCTATGTTTGTCTGACGTTTATGTTGGGTCGTTAATCTCCCCATTGACCTCTTTATCTCTCCTTTTCTACCCTTGCTCACTCACTCTCTTCCCCTCTCTCTCTCTCTCTCACTCTCTTTCTCTCTCCCTTCTTCCAGCTCTCCCATTGGTGGCCTACAGATCCGCTATGACTCCTCGGGGTCGTTGCCGGGGCCGGGGCTGGGGTTGCTAGGTGCGGGGACAGGCGGCGGAGAGACGGTGCCCCCGGTGGCCACCAGCATAGAGCAGCTCCTGGAGAGGCAGTGGAACGAAGGGCAGAACTTCCTGCTGCAGCAGGGAGCACAGGGAGACGGTGAGAGGACACACACACACTAACACACACCTGAAGACTCACAAAATGTTGTAACTCGCACATGGCTGGGTATCATGTGAGATTTTTTTGAAATTGTTAATAATATAATAACCAACACTTTACTCTGATAACAAAGCAATTATATTATGATCCTCAGTTTAATTCTCAATAGAAAGGTTCTCAAAAAATCCTTCACGAGAAACATCTTTGATTCATTCTTTTTTTTTAAGTTTTTTATTTCATTTTTTGAACATATTTTAATGTCAGACAATGATTGTCAGCTATTTGACGAAGCGTGGCAGACTTTGAAAACACCAGAGACAATGATGGAAGAAAAGAAGACTTATTGTCCTGACATGCTGTGTTTTACACACAGAAGAGCTTGTGGTTATTTCCACCTTTTCCCTCATTGCCATTTGCTCTGTGTCTCGTCTGTCTCTTCAGTCACTATCTCACCTTATCTGTTTTGTAGCATCTGTCACTCTCTGTCAGTTATCTGCCTATCTGAGCATCCCTTCAGGGATCTATAAAGTAAAAATAAAAAAGGGAAAACAGCCCAGTTGTTTGAAAGGTCATCCTTCATCTGGACGAGTCAATTTTAAGTCTGTGTTGCCGAATCTTCCTCCTCCTCCTCTGAGTTGTCCTTGAGCTCTATGCTGAGTCAGCACAGGCACCAGGGTCACTGTTTTGTAGCTGATCTTGACCTTTGACCCTTGGAGTATATCTGCGTAATCAGTCACTGGGTTGCATGGCAGTGCCCTTACAGAGAGTCGCTATAGTTTAAGTTTATAAAGCTCACTCACTTTTTAGTGTCTCACACAGCTGTGAATGAGCTGTGAATTAGGAACAATTTTTTTTTTTTTAGCTGACAGCGTTTAGTTAATCAACGGTTCATGATGGTAAATCATTTAGATCAATTAGTTTTCTCCGCCTCTTTCAGTGGTGGGCATGTTGAAGTCACTCCACCAGCTGCAGGAGGAGAACAGGAGGCTGGAGGAGCAGATCAAAACTCTGACCATGAAGAAAGAGAGACTGCAGCTTCTCAGCGCTCAGCTATCAGTGCCTTTCACTCCCACCACGACCTCCTCTGGTACACCCACACACTCTCTCACACACACCCTTACACACACTTACACACACTCACACACACACACTCACCAAACAGTCTTGGTTAAGTAATTTTTGGTTGAAGTTGGTAATCTGTTTGTTTCAAATTTACAGGAATAATATATATTATATTATATCAATATAATTATTATATTAATTATAGAATTATAGGAATGTAGTGCAGGAAAAGCAGGATGTTAATGTACATGTATTGCTTTATTACACACGAGTCTTGAGCTTTCTCAACATCTGCATCTAAATACAAACACATACAGATGCAAGAGTTGAACAGTATTTTATCATTTCAGCCTTTCAGGTGAGAGGATTTGTGTCTTTTCTGCATATCATATTATTTAAATTAAAAATCCTCCAAAAAAGGCATTTGAATATGAAACTTTAAGGGCTTTAAGAGCTTAAGATCTATATTTAGATTTATTTTATTTTATTTACCAAACGATTATTATTTGACTAAGAAAAAAAAAGGGCAGAGTAATCAATTACAACAATCATTAGTTGCTGCCCTAATGCTTATATACATGGACCCAGAAAGCGTAAATATGTGTTAATTTGCATTACAGATGTGAAAGGATCCCACCTGGGAGCCACTGACTCATCTTTACCTGTGGCAGCTCAGGTGAGAACAAACATCATAAACGTGATGGTCAGTTTGGATCCAGTATCACTTAAAAGTCCAGCACTACCGAGAAAAGCTGTTGAGAAAAGATGATTTCTGTCTCGCTCTCTCAGGACAGTACGTCATGTGGTGGCCACAGCAGTAGTGGCTCCACCTCGTCTCTCTCCACCCCTCCCTCCGTCTCTCAGAGTCCGCCCCAGCCGCAGCTGAACGGTGTGGCTACCGTGGGAACGACCTCGGCAGGATTGGGAGGGGTTGCAGGGCTGATGGGTGCACTGGGTGCAGGAAGTGCGCTGGGCATGGGGGGAATCGTGGGGGCACTGAACGGGGTGATCCAGACGCCGGCGGGCACCGCCAGCCCTCACACACACACTACAGCAGCAGCTACAGGGGTCACACTGCCTGTTAATAATAGGTAAGTCTGACAACTGCTTTCATTGTCCTGACATCTATTCTGATGTCCTTTGCATGACTGGTGAAAATACAAAGTTAAGTCAAGTGATGATGAATGACACAGGCATATTATTGTTAACACAATCAGATGTTAAATCAAAGCAAACAGCAAATAAATGTATTGCCGGTGGATGAAAGGTCACCAAAAGTGTTCCAGTTTCCTTACATTCATTCACATTATTAAATGGTTCAAGGTTTCACTCCATTTATCACTTTGCCACGTTAAAGCATTTAAAACACCAGTTTCACTCTTAAACATTTATGTGTTGCAGCCTGGTCTCTTGGTTTCACCAGATTTTTGATTGTGCTCTTTATTGCATCCTCTCCTTTTTGTTTCCTCTTGCTTGCGTGTTGGATTCTATCAGCTCAGCAACTAGTAAAAACAGGTGAGACAGACATCTGCTCAGCATCCGAGGAACCTGTAGCTCCTTTTCCTTCATTTTTCTGAAGTCTGTAAAGGAAACTTTGTGAAGGTGTTGCAGCACTGAAGGTGTTCTGTGTGTAGTTATGTGCATGCATATCTCCTTTTGGCCACAGCACATTTTAAACTTTGAGATGACTCCAGTTTTTGCTTAATATATTTAAAATCAATGCCTATAAATTTGTTTATTGTCACGGGTTACATTTTTGCTGCAGTCAGCAGTTCCTGGTGGTTTCAGTGGTGTAAACCTTTTTTTTGAAGTATTGTTATAAAATGTCTTGTGCTGTAGCTGATGGAGTGGGGACGGTGTTTTCTGACTGCAAGTTGTGTTTCGTCTTGTCAGCGCTGCGCGGCTCGGCCTGCTGTCGGAGCAGCAAAGACTCCTCCTGCAGCACCATCAGCTCCAGCAGCTGCTGTCCTCACAGCCTTCAGCGGTACGACACACACACACAGACGCACACACACTGGCAGGCCATTGCCACTATCACACACAGTTAAACACACACAAAGACATTGAGCTACGATTTTCCATTGGATAATGGCATAATAGATAATCACCAAGTTATTAACTCTCCCCCATTGTTGTCCTTCTTATCCAACTTCTGTTTCCCTTCCTTTATTTTTTTCTCTTTTTCTCCTCCTTCCCCATCTTTGCTTTCTCCCCTCCCTCCTCCCTCTCTCTCCCCCAGGAGCAGCAGCAGCAGGTGTTGTTCTACCAACTGATGCAGCAGCAGCAGGACCTCCAGCAGCTGCAGTCCCTCTCCTCCTCTGCCCAGATTCCCTCCATCCCGCTCTCCTCCGCTCAGCTACCCATCAACAACCTGCTGCCTGGCGCCCAGAGCCAGGGCCAAGGCGCCATCACCGCCAACCCCTTCCTGGCACTGCAGCACGCACATGCTGACACACACGCCTCGGGAGCACAGAAGCCGCGGCTAGCTGAGAAGGCCGTGGGCGTTGCAGGGCAGGAGAAGACATGACGGCAGATGCTTTTTTTGTTATTTTGGTTATTGTTTGTTTTTTCTTAAATAAATATGCAGCATCTTTTGGGAGATCAGCCTGTTGATCAACTTTGTAGTTCGGCAGTGAGAACATTGGCAGCAGAGAAATCTGTGTTCCTGATAGTTTTCCAGTTGTCTGTGCTTCTACATTAGCACACATCATTGCTATTGATAGCATTTATTTGCAGTCAGTAATTCACTCTAGTTGACTTTTCCAGGTTTATTTTTGCAACTTTTTAAGGTTCATCTTAACACAGCTTTCTGTGCTCATTTGTACTATTTATTTCCATCCAGTTTTATATTTTTTTACTTTCTAGCTTTAGTGCTGCTTCAGGTTCTTATTTTGTCACTGTTAATGATTTTCATTTGGTATCACTGGTAGCAACTTAGTGTGTTAGTGTCTGTAAAAAAAGCACATGCTGTGTCTGTTCTCTCAACAGGTGAGCTGACTAACAGGTCAGCTTTTTGTGTTGTGTCTCTCAATATTTTCTTCTCTTATGTCATCATTTTGCTTCCTCTTCACACTGTGTCTCTCTCTTGTTTCCTCTCTTTCTCATCTCTCTCACTTGTTTCCCCATCCTCCACACATCCCTCTCGGTCTGGTCTCTCTGCTGTCTCACTCTCTCAGGGGTCTCAGCTATCAGAGTTGTGCACTCGGCACACAAGCTAGCACACACACAGAACTTAAAATGTAAAAAAGAAAATTATCAAAAATACATGAGTTATAAAAAAAGAAACTACAGTTCCCGACCACAGGACTTAACAGTAGCAGATGTATGTTTGACATCTGTCTCACAGCGGTCCCGAGGGGAAAACTGGGTGAGAGGCTTGTGAAAATATCCCACATGTTCTCGCTGTTGCCTCTCCTCCCGTGTCTCTTTCACTCCGTTTGTGCAGATCCATTAATGTCAGTGAGCCAAGCCTTGTGCAGTCACCGCAGAAGCCTTGCTTTTTGACTGTCTCTTCTCTGGGCCAGATGCAGGGGGCTCACTCAGGGAAGCGCAATGTAAAAAAAAAAAAGGAGGAAAATATGGAGGGATCCATTAATCCCCACGGCATGGACTCAAAAGAGAAATAATGCAGTTGGTTGTCAGCACGCAACAGTCATTACATTGCATCTTCCTGATTGAGCCCCCCGCTGCACCTACCTCTCGAGCAGGACCAGCCTATCAGGACCTAAAGGCCGACGACAGCGGCCGCTTTGAAACCCGCATCAGTCAGGACTGGCCAATCAGGGTCCAAACCCAAGTGCCTGAGGCCAAGGGGGGAAGGCGGGATTTACTTTTTCCTTTTACCTGTGTCCCTGTCACTCAGCCCAGTTCTTCACAAGCTACTGGTAATTAAGCTGCGTTGCTAATAGGCAACAGATTACAAAAAGACTTGGTGACGTCAGGCTGGACGTGCCGCCTCTTTAATAAAAACCAGGAAATGTTATTCTGCTGCATACTCTAATATCAAAGCCAACTTTGTATTGTGCTTTTTATTTATTGGGAGTTTGTTTGTTTAATGGGCATAAGATGATATATTTTAAAACCTGCTGGTGTTACAATTTAACATCCTTTTGTACTACTGTGTAAAGCTTTGTTTGTCTTTTGTTTTTTCTCATACAGTCAAATCTTGCTGTAAACCCTTTTAATGACTTCTATTCTGTGGTGTGTTTGAAAGCTAGAAGCTATTGATAGTTGGCTGATTGGGGAGGGGATGTGGCTGTATATAGCCGCTTGTAGGGGGGAGGAAGTGTGTCAGTGGCACAGTTTTTACCTCGTTAAGTGTACATAGACCTTTCTCATTGGCCGTTGGTGTACATAAGTGATTGTGATTGGCCGTGCTGGTGTGAAGGAAAGCCAATGAAGCCTCAGTTTGTGTGTGTGAATCTTTAGGACCAGACAAAAAAGGTTGACAGTGACTGGACACACAAAGTATTAATTTATTTTTATATGTTCAGGGACATTGTGTTTCTTTTTTAAGTTTTGCACCATTTTGTTGATGAGAAGTCATTTTATACTTGGGGGGGCACCGTGATTTCATCTGTGCACACATTCATTTGGATAAATTTTGTACAAGTGGAAAATGACGGGGGGGAAATCTGATGTTGTATTTCAAAACACCAAAATAAAGAAACACTATGGATAAAGTAAAAAGAGCATCTGGTCTTTTTGTGAAATAATACATTGGAGTATAGAGTATAGAAACTTTGTTGTCTGTTCTTCAACAAAAACAGAAATTCGTCTTCGACACGGTTTCATCACAAATTAAAAACTCACTTACAAACACACACACAACAACAGATAAGAACAGTGCAGCCATTAGATTGAGTTCTTCCATTTATTGTTAAGGTGCTTTGCAATATTGAAGGATTAATTGAAAATACTAATGCATGAAGGTTTTATTTTTTTTAAATCACAGCACTAAATCATAGAAGCATTTCACTTTTTAAAAACAATTAAATACAAATTTTATTCAGCCTATATTGCTTTATTGCTTATTGTGTGGATTTATTTTTCACAGTGATCACAAGCCCTTCATAAAATAAACTGGAAATGCATTTTATTTACAGTTTAAGCATTTATAAAGTGTAGATCAGTTCATTTATATTTGTAATAATTATTTGTTTAGTTTATTGTGTTAGAAAAAAAAGTAAATGAGCACTGCGCTAAATTTAGTTTATTTTCACATGGACAGATGTTAGAAAATGTACCCTGAAAAATATTATAACGTGCCTTTCAAAATTTATAAATAAATGCATTTTAAATTCTAACAAAAAATGGTACAATCCAGATTCTCAAACAAATATTGCCTCATTAAAATTCACGTAAGCCTAGTTGGTTGCAATATATAACAAAAAATAAGTTGCCTAATTAAACACACTGACATGTACATATTCAACTTAAAAATCTGTTTTTATTTTGCTTTATGATCACTTAAAAAACATGACTGCAGATAAAATAATTGATGGTAGAGGCAGTATGAAATGACACGGTGAATACAGTGAAATGGCTTACCTGGTTTACATTATGGCATTAATTATACTGAAAATTATAGAGGAGGTGGCAGCAGAGAGAAGTGATTTATTCAGTAAGAAGGGGGAGGAAAATGAATAATCATGGAGCTATAAGTGCCAATAGAAGCTGAACATCTTTAAATTTAAACAATGTGCTTCAAGGCTCCTGTCCTAACAAATATGCACACAAACCCCCCCAAGCTGATGACTTCCAGCTGCCAAGAAACAACCAATGTGTGTGCGCGTGTGTGTTAAGAGGTGGGGGCACCATTCTGCTACATCTGCTTCTGCCCTGGTAATTAAAAGCTCACTTTCCTCCTGCACCCCTGCACCCCTGCACCCCCAAAAATACTCCCCCCAACCCCTTTAGGAGTTTTTAAGTCCCCCCTCACTCAACACGAACTCACACACGCACACACATACACACAAACATGCAAAATCTAACCTACATTCAACAACACGGGGGGCGGGGGGGTGTGGGCGGGGGGGGGGGGCGGGGGGGGGGGGGGCGGGGGGGGGGGGGGGGGGGGGGGGGGGGGGGGGGGGGGGGGGGGGGGGGGGGGGGGGGGGGG
>JAQMCX010000032.1:10241616-10259854 GCA_029814765.1 Acanthurus leucopareius
CCTCCCACTACCAAATATCCCTCACCGTGCCCCCCACCCTCACTATCAGCCCTGTCAATCACAGCCAGGCTGTTTAAACAGCTACACCCCCCCTCCATCCCCACCACCACCACCACCACCACCACCCAGGACCATCTCTTTCTATAAGCTTCCACCATTGGTGTGTCCTCCCCTCCGCTCCCCATAATGGCAGCACCACCCTGCCACATGCACACACACATTCACACACACAGGGCAGAGCTGCCGTGTCCATCATCGATCACAGTCCCCTACAAACCCTCCTCGGGGGTAAGAGGGCTTACCAGCTGATGGAGGACCCCTGTGTGCTGCCCGACCAGGTGCCTGATCATAAAGTCAAAACACTACTAAGCCCTGGTGTTAGGAGACAGGAGATCTCTCACACACACACACTCTTAGAGAGAGAGAGACACACACACACACACACACACACACAAAGAGCAGATAGCAACCCAGCAGGAGGGTTAAGCCCCTGGATGATTAGACAAATGTTAGGCAGATATCTGTGGCTTCAGAGTCGTGCTGAGCTGCTGTCACAGAAGGAATGCACTGCAGCAACAACCTGAGTCTGACAGAACAGGCTCCGTAAGTTTCTGTTCCTGCGCTCAAGTATTTATTCTCCCCGCTTTAAAACAAAGCTTTTTAATTGTCTGGCATTTTTCAGAGACAAGGAGGCTGGAGAACAAAAGTGCAATCAAGACAGCTTAAAGCAGAGTGAAACCAAAGAGAGGAAAAGCTTGATTTGATTCTGGATTTTATTTGCTTTGTCCTGATTGCATCCATGAAAACCAAATGACACAGCTTGAAATGATTTTGGCTAGAAATTTTATAACCGCACAGTACACACACAAAATACTACATTCAAAATTTATGTTAAACAACGCAGGTTATGTGAGTTAGCTGTGATGAATAAAAAAAAACAAAAACATTGGATTAGAGAAACAAGAGCATGTTTTGAGATAAAGTCTTGTTCACAAGAGTTTTCATTTTTTGTTCATTTGTAACAAACGTACCAACCACCACTTTAACTACTCAGGATTTTTCTAATTCATAAACACAACCTCAGGAGCAGAGGGCCACCAGTTCATCACTGTGCAATAAAAGCCACACATATACAAGTGTTGGGATTTTAGATTTCAAGGAAATTCTCCTAATTCTTCAGTTAAAAAAAACAACAACAAAAAACGGCTATAGAGCTTCAGATCTGAGAATTGCAATTTGACAAAGCCAGCAGTTTAAAGATATTTGATTTTACAGATACATGATTTTTTTTTTCAACATACTTAACATGTATGTGAAAAAATTGGCATTATCTTACCCATCCTGGATAAACTCAGAGCAACTCAGCTTAGACATGATAGCCAAACCATAAAACAAGTTAACCAAGTGCTATGAGTAATTCCTACACAGGTTTTGGCAAATGTTTGGTAATTCAGTCAAATTATTTAATTAGACCTCAGCCTCAAAGAGCAATAAAGCTGAGAGAGGCTTCGGTGTAATAAACCATTAGCGGGAGGAGGCAGCTGCTGGTGTGTACAGTAATGCAGTGTAAATCATCACAGAGTGGCTGCCATTAGGAGCTTTAATCCCAGTCAGAAAACCTGCAGTCAGCTGCTTGGGGCCCTGATCCGGTGCAGAGTGGAACCAGATCCGGCAAACAGAGGTGTTAAGGGTCAGGGCAGGAGGAAGAGGAGCAGGAGGAGGAAGGGTACAAGGATAGTGTAAAGGGGACAGCTGAGGAGATTCCCAGTGTATGTGTGTGTGTGTGTGTGTTTGTGTGTATGTGTGTGTGTATATGTCAAAGGTTCTGTGTGTGTGCCCCCCACAGCTCTCTGTCCTGTAGGATAATGGTGGCAAGGAGAAGCAGCAGAACTCATCCTTCTTTGCTCTCAGATAGCTCATATTTTTCTGCTAAGTGACACTCCCCTGTCACCCCCCCCTCAACACACACTCACACAAACATGCATGCATTCACACACACTTCCTTCCCTCTCCCGTTCTCTGACTCTCTGACTCTCTGACTCTCGGTTCAGTGAAACTTCTGGACACACATGGAGTGTGTAAACTTGAGGCTTAATACAAAACTAGACAAATTCTAATAAATGTAAAAAATGCACTGTTTATTATTTTACTTTGAAAGTCCAGTCGCACAAGTTTTGTTTATTTTCCCTAAAATTTGAAAATGAGTCTCTGAGGTCTTATAATCTGTACAACACAATACTTCCTGTCACCAAACCCCTAAAACAAACAAGAAGAAACTCCACTAAATGACTGTTTAAGTTTTCTGCACCACTTTAGTATACTTGCAGTTTATATCAACTAACAGTAAATTGTTTTACAGCCATCAATTAAATTAAAGCATCCTAGAATAGATAAGAAATCATGTAGCTTATGTTGTCCACAGCATTGAATTCAGGTGACAACCAGTTGTGAACAAATATCACCAAATTACAGCCAGACTAAAAACTGCAGGCAGTTAAAAGAAAAAAAAACATATTATACTTTTAAGTTTTTACAAACCTAACTTATTTTACATAAACTAATGAAGAGGTAATGTACAATTAAACTAATAAATATTTGCAGAACCAAAGAACTTTGTAAATAGGTGGATGTTCATAGACTGTGAGAAGCAAATGGATGTTCAAATAAATATTTGGACTCAGTGCGGATGATGTGGATGTTTGTGTATAAGATAAAGAGAGCGATGAAAAACCTCCAAACCTCTTTTCTTGCTTGCACAGTCCAGTGCGCGTGTATGTGTCTGTGTGCATGTGTCTGTATGTGTATGAGAGAGAGGGAGAGAGGTAGAAAATTTTTAAAAACTATCTATCTATCTATCTATCTATCTATCTATCTATCTATCTATCTATCTATCTATCTTAACAAGGTAATTTTATATCTGGCAGTCATCAGAGTAAAAATGCAAATTGCAAATAAACTGATATTAATAGAAAAAAACAACGAATATATAACACGATGCTACATGAGGGTAACTCTACATTTTATTTATTTTGGGTTAAAATCTTCTTTGTGTAAATTAAAGGTTTTTCTCTTAAGTTGAAAAGACATTTGCAAACAAATAAGATGTCCTAAAACAAAGTGAAAGCTTACTATTAAAATCTGTTTTAATTAGGAAATCCTTTGAATAACTTTGGATAATGTGTAATGAACTTAATTCTAATTTATGTACGCCACACATGGACAAAGTGCCTTGCTGTAGCCTGATAGTTTCAGTACAGTCCATGGTAAAACAGTTCGTCGCCGCAGTGAGCAGCAGCGTCTTTCCGGGACTCAGCGGCGCCTTATCGGCTCGCTGGCCGCGCTGAGTGAAGCGCTGTGCGGCCAGCGAGCCGATCATCTCCCGCTGCCTGCGGCTCCCACTACCGGCGAAAAGAAAGGAGCTCCGAAAAGCGCACAAGAAGATAAATTCACTGTGCGCCAAGAGCACCTAAATTCAGTCTTGACAGGAGGAGATTGAACAAGTGATTTTCTGTTGCCTGCTTTTCCCCTTTGGAAGGGGAAATGCAGCTCCGCGGCAGAGCCCGCTTCCACTGAGGGGAAGAGTTCACAGCGGCAGCCCCGGCGTTTGCGTTACCCTGCTGACTTCATCTGAGGCTGCCCGTTTTGTTGACACACGTGAGATTTTCACAACATTCAAAATCACGTCAATAATGTTAACGTTAACACACACACACGAAATATCTGTTATAAAGTGGGGAAACTCCACAGACTTTTTCATTCACTACAAATTCATATAAGCCAGTGCATGATATCCATGTGTGATGTTACGTAGTCTGGATATTGCCTAAAGTAAAGGTAGAGTGATGTTATGGTAAAGGCACATTTTTAAATGTACATAAATTAGATTTAATGATGTTTTTATGAGCTCTCACAGTAGGCAATTCCTCAAAATTACAATTTTATTTTATAATACGTATCGATTAATTTGTAGTGAGGTTTGGATAAACTCGTTTGAATTACATCAAAATATTATCCAATTTATTAGGATAATATAACTTAACTCCAGCAGGATAAAATAGATTTGCTGTGATGTCTGTCTTTGTAAAATGTAGGCAGCCCCCTGTCTGTTGTGGCTCCACTGTGTTGTTTTGAAGACCATCGACCAGAGCAGCCAACTGCAGGGAAGCCACATGACCACACAGAAATGCACTAAATTATGCATTAATTCATTTAAGCTCAGCTACAAACCCCTTTTTTTTCTTTTCAATTTGCATTTTTTCTTTGGATTATGCGTGTCATGTTGTTTTAAAAGCGTAATTAGCCTTAATTGTGGTACAAACGTGACACATTTCTTTATTTATTTTGTTTTAATTTTTATGATTGTATTATTTTGTTAAGAAAACATTGTTTATCATTCTTGTCTTATGGGGATGTTTTAAGTATAAGTAATGACATGTCAGACATTAACTAGAAATAAAATAAAACCAGAAATTAAAGACACACACACAAAGATACACACACACAGAGATACACACACACAGATACAGATACAGACACATAAAAATACACCCAGAAACTTTTAGCATTTTTTTCCTTTAAATGTTTTCATCTTACTTGGAAAAAAAAGTCAAACGTCGACAGTGCAATTTCTATATTTACCATCACTGTAAATGAGCTCTGGGTGAAGAATGAAACACCATTACAAGGACAGGTGGTGCTGGCAGAGATGAATGTAATCTTGCAGGGTTATAATGAATGTGACGGGATATAGATCTGAGATGAGATCTGGTTTGATTATCAGGTAAAAATAGATCAGTCAGTGGCAGATCATTACTGATAATTACTTTCAAATGGTTGTGAGAAGTCTATATTATTAAATAATTCCACCCCTTGTTAGTGATGGCAGGTTGAGGGAATTGTGTGTGTGTGTGTGTGTGTGTGTGTGTGTGTGTGTGTGTGTCCATATAATTATATTAAAAGTGATAGAGTAGAGAGGGGTCTTATTAATCACCCCCTCTTTTTGTACTTGTTGTCAGGTGTCAAATTTGATTTTAGTATTCATCAAGCAACTTTAGTGTTTCAGCTCAAAAGGCTTCAACATGCATAACAAATTATAAATCCTCTGGTGCTCATTTCTCTGCTCCACCTGTATGTGTGTATTTTGACCATCAGCTAATAAACATCAGGGGGAAAGCTGCAGAGAGACGTAGGATTTCACACACAAACACATGGGGAGGGCTGCCCCAAGCAGCTGAGGGATAAGTGCCTTGCTCAAGGACACTGCAGTGGATCGTAAGAAAGATATCCCTGTGGAGACGTGAAGCTAATTTCCAGTATTGAAATCAGAACTTCAGAGATTGAAAAGCAGTTGAACTGCTGCTGCAATCACGATAAATGAGCCAACAACAAGCATGTAAAGAGACCTGGGATTTCTCCAACTGCAACAGCTGTTAAATGGTAAAGACCCAGGCTGCATAATGGTACAGGCTGATGTGTGTGTGTGTGTGTGTGTGTTTGAGAGAGGGAGAGAGAGGGATAGCCCTCCCCCTCCCCCTGTTCATCCACCTATCAGCAGGCCTCATTTATTATGCAGACTGGAGACCCCCGGGGCTGGAGGGGAAGGCTAGTGTGTGTGGGTTTTTGGAAATGAGAGGAGGGGGTCTTACATGTGATGCCCACAAGAGTGCACGCAGACACACACAAATGGCCACAAAGAAACACGCACAGCTGATTTGGTTTCTCTGCTCATAAGTGCATGCAGCGGGGAAGAGGGGGCCGAGGGAGGTATGAAGACAGCAGAGTGAGAGAGTGAGAGGTTTGAGTGTTGAACTTGTTGCATCAACTCCAATTGAAATATTAGTCAAGTAACAGATGACTGTGAAGTTTTGAGGGTTTTAAAACAAATAAGTGTGTGTGTGTGTGTGTGTTGCATTTGAACATGTGTGTATGTAATCACACAGACCTTGAAAAACGCACACAAAAGAAGCTGGAAATGAACTGTAAATGCATTCCACCCTGGAAAGCATCTTTCAACACAAGGTACCTTAATACAAGATGTTAATTAATTTGTCACAAAAATGCCCCCCCCCAAAAAAAACAGCTGTGGCTCATGTGTCTCCTGCAGTAGAAGGCATAATATAGATTTTTCTTATTGAAGGTTTGGAATTTAATGCTACCACAAGCTAAACCCAAATGTTCTAGTGTTACAAGTAGGATACAGTAATTCTCCCATGAGGCAAAGCAGCTTGTGCTGGTAGAATAAGTGATGTACAATCCTGTCTGGTTGTGGAAAGTGCAGTAACTTAATGCATTTACCAAAGCACTAATACAATTTTGAGGTACTTCAATTTCCATTTAATTCCACCTTATACATTTATCACACTGTAATTCAGAGGGTAGTTTTGTACCTTTAACCTCACTTGACAGCTATAGTTGGTTTTCAAATTAATATTACACTTAAAGACATGATAAGACTATAAATAAAATGCATACTTTTGTGGCTTGTGGCCTTATATGAGTTTACTGTTCCACCATCCAGCACAGACATTTCCCTTCTAAAGTTAGTCCTTGGTTAGAGAACATTAAATGTTTCACAAAAAAAGAAAGATTTGTAAATATTAGAGTAAATTCCATAATTAGAATGCTATATTTCTGTAGCCTTACTTAGTGTTATCTTCTTTCCTGACACATTAATCATTGGTAAACCCTCAAATTTATCTTGTGTCCTACCTAGGGGGCTTGACCCTCGCTTGGGAAACATAAGCCTAAACTAACTGTAAAGCAGTTAAAACTAGATTCGTAAATTATTACTGTGGGAGTACTCTTTCCTTTTGATTCTTCATTTACATTTTTCTGATAATATTATTGCTTTTAGCAGGAGTTTTAGTCATAACTGTTATTTTTAACTTGTTGTAGTGATATTTACCTCAAAGATTTAGTTGGTAGGATTTAGTGGTATGCAGTGGTGAGGAGGTAACCACTGAATACCATGAACATTAAAATGTGGGAATTTCTCCCTCAAGCCTGTGTTTGGTTTGTCCACTCTGGGCCACAGTCGAAACATAGCCATGCAAAATGGCAGAGTCGTCAGAGGTGGAACTGCTCTCTGTAGATATAAGGGGCTCAATTTTAAGGTAACAAAACATTCTCATTTTCAGTTAATACACCAATTTAAGTATGATTATATGTATTATTCTGTTTTTTGCCAATAGGTCCTCCTAAATCCCATACTGGTACCTGGAGTAAAGGATTTATATGTGTTTTCCAGCACTGCCTCAGTCAGAAAGAAAACTACCAAAATAACAAGTAAAAGTTTGTTAGCTGAGGTACCAAACATTGTGTACTAACCAGCAAGGAACATGTCTCTTGATGTGATTATAGCTGCACTGTAATAAAGAAGACTTGCCCTTAAAGCTTTTAACCAAGCACACGCGTATCTTTTTATCACTAAATGCACAGAAAACCCAGCAGATCTGAGTTACATAGGGAGAGAGCTCAATAATCAGCCTATGCATGATCATATCAGAGTATAAAATAACAAGAAAACGCATCCCCACCACCGGTAGGTATTTTTGATGTTAAAAAGTAGTATTCTCCATTAGTGTCCCTCATTCCATGCTGTTGACACGCATTAGTGGCACAATTATAAAAGCTGTGGTCTAATCTTTTAAAAGTCCCAGGGTAATGTTGGAAATGGCCAGAGGAGAAGGGGAGAGGGGGATGGAAGAGGGATAAAGGGAGGAAGGGGAGGAGAGAAACTCAATCTAAAGCACCAGGTGCACCTTTTGTCGACATAATCTCTCAACCCTTGAGACCGCGCACACACTGGCCAACGTATACAGCCTTTCATACGTACACATGCTGCCTTTTCGACCAGGGGATTTGGGTCCTGGGTTGGCTCTGGTCATATGTAAAACGGGACTCTCAGGTCACTGCGTTGCCAGAATGGGCTTTGGTCCATTTTGATTTAACCACACTTATGTAATAATCAATAGGACAAGGCCGATAACTTTGCACCGCAGTAATGATATGGATTCATCACAAAAAGTTAACCCTGTGTACAAAGTTGTGGTCAAAAGTTATACCTGTGCAGCTTAACAGGAATTAGGAGAAAGAAAAAAGAGAGCCGTCATGTCTGCAGGGGAAATGCTGTAATGTGTGAATTTGGAGCACATGTGCTACTCGGACACAAGTGTTTTCATGTGTGAACCAGTTTTCACATTGTATCCTGACACTGACTGTTTCAACTTAAAATAGCAATTAAAATACATGAGACTTTTCTGTTTCCTCCTCATAGTATTGTTGCCCATGTGAACCTTAATTTGGTAACACTTTATTTTACTTTCATTCATCACTTTTATGCAGCATAGAAATAATTGAGAAGTAGCAAAAAATATCAAGTCTGTGTAAGCAGATAGAATGACAAGTGTTTATTAATGCAACTATAAATCAACATGTGAAGTATGAATGCTTGATAATTTGACATTTATGTATAAAATGACTTCATCAGTTTTCAACAAATTTATTAACAGTTTAAAATAGTTTAAACCCACCTGTGACTGATTTGTCCAAATTCTTATGTTATTTTGTGAAGGTGAGTGTTTATAAATGTTGACAGTTATGTTCTCCAGCATGGAAGAATTTGCAGTTGTAGATAAATGCATAAACAGTTAAAGTTAGTGTATGTAACATTTTTAAAAGAAGGCATGGCACCCTCTTCCTCTTGATTGTAAAATGTTAAATTCGCAAGCAATAAAACACACCTTGACCTAGTTCAATACACTCAGAAACTACATGTTGTAGCCCTTCTTTACATAGCATGACCTGCATGGTGGCTAATGTTAGCTAACGTTAACAAATGTCCAATAGGCCTAAATGTGCTTTGATATTGAGTCTGTTTGCTGACGTTATTTCTCCTCTCTATTTGCACAGTTGTTACATTTTTCCATCTATCATTATCCCATAGCTGTCCTGTAACAACAACATTATTATGTGTTGTAAAACATTTATCAAGTGTTTATACACTGCTTATAAATGTTAAATAGGTCACATGCAAACAGCAAAAGCACTGGTTAAAAATTGGCTTGTGAGGGGATAAAAACCAAACTCTCAAACAGAAAGATATGCAGAGCAGCCGTGGTTGAATGAGCCTTGTTTTTCTGTGTGTTTGTGTGTGTGTATGTGTGTGTGTGTGTGAGTTGAAATGAACAAGACCTGAGCTCACACCCATTGTGAGCCTATAGACATGTATTGATGCCTGCCAATCAGCCCACGACGCTGCACAGGGAGCTAAAAGCTTGAAATGTTGAAAAACCTTGGATTGCACAAAAACACACCCTTGAATAACATTGCAGTGCATGTTAATCAATGGCTCTTACCACAGTGGATTTAAGCAGGCCGGGCGCCCCTTGTCCACAATGCCTCACCCGTCATCCTTTAAGCTCGACCCCTAAACTCCTGTAAAGCCTCAAGTGGGGACGAAGCCAAGGACAGAGCAGGCTGCTCATTGTGATTTAATCTCTCTCTGCCTCTCTCTCCACTGCCAGAACAAACATCAAATATGGCCTCCTTATCAGGACCGCCCTGCTCTATCTATCTATCACCAATCAATATCTGCTATTCTGTGTGTGCAGGCTTGTATCTGCGTGTATGTGTGTGTGTGTGTGTGTGTGTGTGTGTGTGTGTGTGTGTGAAACAGGTCTCAAGGGCTGTGCTAACTAAGGTCAAAGATCAGGTATAACCCTCCAGCGTGGAATGACAGATGTGGCCGGAGGAAAACAAGATAAAAGAAAAAGAGCGGATAAAAAGAAAGAAGGGAGAGATTTATGAGAGTTGTGCGTGTCCTAAACAACAGATCATAAAAAAGTGGTTGTTATTATTGCCTCTGTTGCTTTCTGCAGCAGGTAGAGCTTCGCCTCAGGCCTCAGGCAGACACCAGATCAGTTTACCTGAATGAATGATGGCCTCAGACAGTGAACTGGAAGCTTTGTCAGAGTCCAACTACCTTTTTGGAAGTAACACCAGCTAAACAGGCAATATGTGTTCACAATGAGGTGAATGTAGCTCTTTATTAAATGCTCCTTTCAGTCTCAGGGAGTGGAAATAAATATCGAGAGGTGTTGCCGTCTTGTGCTTCCTGTTTGCAGCGAGAAAGGAGAGCCACATGTTGTGCTGAGGCCTTTGACCAACTAATTCAAGCACACACATAACAAGAATCAAAAGGTAGCATACATGCACGACAGCCATTTTCTCCCCTGCATGCGCACAAGACAGAAAGTAAGTGTATTCATATGCATTGGGGGGGGGGGGTTCTTAGGTGATATGACACTGTATTCACCATGAAACAGCTTTGTGAAGCTACAAAAAATGCTGCCAGAGCTGCAGCCAGGCTGTTAGAGATAGATGGAGAGAGAGAGGGAGAGAGAGAGAGAGAGAGAGAGAGAGAAGGGGGGAAATCCTTTGTTCTGTCAAGGACTTAACACAATCAGAGTGTACAGTGTGTCAGGAGCGCACAGGCATATATCAACTTCAATCTCTTTTTAATGAAAAATCCTGCCCTCTCTAATATGTGCAAATTAACCTCTTCTCCTCCCTCCCTCTCTCCTCCCCTCCTGCCGTTTCCCCTCCTCTCTCCCTCTCTCCCCAACAGAGGCCCCTCACTCCCTCTCTCCTCCCTTACTCTCCACCCTCTTTTTCTGTCCCTCTTCTTCCTCCTTTTTCACTGTTTCGCTGCACTTTCACCAATTTTTCCCATGTCTGTCTTATTCTGAGATGGAGGGCGAGATGATGGCAAGAGAGGAGGACAGATGTCGATAGAGACACACTCCCCCTGTCCATGAGCTTGTTGCTTTAGTCACCCAACCTCACCACAGCAATTATCCAGATCACTTAGTTGTGAAAAAATAAAAATAAAAAAAAAGCAGCAGAAAAACATCCCACAGTCCGTGTCCAGCAGCAGCAGGAGAATTAAAATTCACCCTCTACCCTCCTCTGCTCTGGTTTTCATCTCTCTCTGCTCCAACACACACTCCGAATCATGCTATTACACTGATTATCCTGATGAGTTGGTCAGGTCCTCGCCTTCTCATTCTGCCCATGCTGATTGTAATTTAGAAATTACACCTAATGAGGAATTTTTAAAAAACACGGCGGCCACTCTGTGCTGCCAGCTCCACGCCGCTCATGGCCCTAATGGATTTCCTGGTATGGAATCCATTTTTCCCCTTTTCTGCCCTACAGGGGGTCCAGCTAGCCAGGCCCTCCCTCCCTCCCTTCTGCGCTCTCATCCCCCTCCTGTCCCCCCTACCCTCCACCCACCCCCAGGATCCACTAATTGGGGACGACTGGTTTTGGTGAAAAGAAGTCATAATCATTGTTTCTGCTGCTAATTTAAGTGGTTAAGTGTACGGGATCAGCTTGCAGAATGAGGAAATGAGCATGACTAAATTTACATTTTTTTAATCTTAACAGCCAAAGTGCCAATTTCCTTTTTATGGTTTTGTTGAAGTTAAAACTCCATATGGCAGTTGGTACAAGATAAATGCACATGTTAGCATTTTTTTAGCATCTCAGGAGAGTTTTTGAGGTTTTTCTCGGTTTCTTACACTGTATTTTTTCATATTAGGGGCACATTATAAATGTAAGCTTGTTGTTATGATAAACAACAGGGTTTTTTATAAGTGACATCCTGTTGTCGTGCTCTGAATAAAGGGAAACGTTCCTTTGAATACTTACACAATAAAAGCATCAAAGAAGAAACACAGTTTTTCCACGTAAATTATATTTATTTTATGGAGGAGTGTGATGCATCACGTCTTTTGATTACAGTTTTTAACCTGTTGTATTAGTCACACACACACAAACACCTGTATGACGTGTGTGTGTGTGTGTGTTTGTGTGTGTAGGAAGTATTTTGCAGAAATGGGGAGGGGGGGGACCAACACACACACACACACACACTGACACAGGCATGCATGCAAATGAAAGCCATCAACAGCTTGTGATGAAGTGAGACGTCGTGGCATAAACAGAGTGTGCCGTTACCATGGAAGCCACTTTCACCTCACAGGCCGAGAGAGACAGGCCGAGAGACAGAAAAACACAAAGAGCCAACGAGACAGGGAGGCAGTGACAGAAACACTGTAACAGACAGACAGTCAGTCCGTTACAAGCTCTCCTTCAGCAACATTTAATAGCTTTTCAAAGCCCCTCCGTGCTTTTTCACCACTTTCCTTTCCCTGGGAGAGAAACAACGCATTTGTACAGTAAGCATTCCGGAGAGAAGGAAAAGTTCATTGAAATGTTGTTTAATAGCTGGTTAAACATTTGCAAGTTTAATGAGCACATCACAGATCTACAGAAGCAGACATACAGTGGCTGTTAGAGGGGTTTTGTGGTTTTGGGAGCCACATCTGTCCCTGTTTTGCTCTTTTTATTAATCTTTGGCTTCACTGCAGGTCACAGCCTCTAAGGCTCTGACTTAAGGAGGCCTGTGGCAACATTTCTGTTGGAAAGACAGCAGGTTTACCTCCCGAGCATTTGTTAAGGGAAGCTGTCACATGCTTGGGAAAATTTTGCTCTCTTTTTTATAGGAAGTTTTACCTCAGCATGTCAGAAATTGCCATATTTATCTCTACTCCTGCCTGACAGCAGTTTGGTAATTCTCCAGCATATTTTTCTACCATCACACATGCATTTTACTTTACAGTGAGAGCCATAAACAAGACTTAAAATTCACTCATCTAGAGCTGGAACAAATCACTCCCTGCATTTTCTGCATTGCACTGAACGTCCACTTAAGTAACCAATTTATAATCATAAAGCATGTGGCAGGAAATTGAACATAGCGACCTGGTCATATGACATCAGGCCTTCTGGGCCCAGAATCACAAGCGAAGGGATACTCCAGAAATCTCTTTTAATTTGTCAGAGGACTAATGACAAATTTACTTCTTTTATACTTTATAAATGATTCATCTCAGCCAAATGGAAACCTTTATCCATTTAATCTGGCTCATTTTCCCTCTTACAGATGTAGGGGTTACATAACTTCTCCAAAGAGCAGCTTTGAAATTGAAAAAAGAAGAAATTAGTTTAATTGCGGCTTTAAAATGTTCCTCTTTTGTTGAGAATTCAGAGTAAGGAGAAAAATGTGCATATCTCCTCATGAAGAAAAGGTTTTCTTTAAGTCCAAAGTCTGTCAGGTCAGTTTGATTGCAATTTCCTTGTCATTTGGCATGTTGGGATGTGTCAGCTGCACTGTGTGTGTCTTCTCCACCTCAAAGCCTGATTGCTGCACAGTTAAAAGAAGCAACAGGGCTCCATACCTTCTGCGAAAAGGTCGGACAAGCGAGGCCGCCGCAGCAATGCTAGCTTTCAAGGTTTGCCAGAGAGGCTACAGGAGGTAATCAGAGGAAAATATGTCCTCTCCTCCTCCTCTTCTTTTAGACCTCCATTAGACCAGCCTGCCTCTGTCTGGGAAAATTGATTTTCTCCCTCCCCTCCTCCTCTCCTGTTTCTCCTCTCTTTTTTCTTCTCAGGTTCCATTTGAGGCTTGTTCATCCACTCTCAAGAGCAGTTCTGCGAGACAGGGGAGAAAAGAGAATAGTTAGGCCACGACAGGTTGTTCACACATATAGTTACCAACCCCCAACAGCAGCCACCAGGACTACAGCCTCATCTCTGTCATCTGCGGACACACAGGGGGCCTGCAGTGGTTTCAACTTCTTTCTTTCACGTTTTTTTTTCCTTTACACATCCTCATCTGCCTAATCCTTTGCTTCCTTTACTGTTTTTTCTCCATCTCTTCCTCTTTCTTTAGCGCTTCCACCAGTATTCACACTTGCATCCCACCCCCCTTCTCTCAGAGCCAAGTCTTGGATCAATGCACCATTGATTTTCCTATCAATGAACATTAGTATGGATCAGACTGCTGCTTGCACTGCCCTGCCCCGAAAACTACTCACACACACGCACGCACACATACACACACACACACACACACACACAGATGCACGTTCATACACATACATTGCATACATGCAGTAAGTAGTAAGTGTGCCTGTTGCCTCAGGGACCCCAGATTTCATCACTGCTTGGCCATAAGCACTAAAAAAAAAGGAGAGAATGAGCAGGGTGCTGTGGACAAAATGAGAAACAGCGAGGAAAGACAGCAATAGAGATAGAAGAGGGTGGGCTTGTTAAAAGAGAGGTTCTAGTTGAAAGCACAGGAGCCAATCAATGAAAGGAGTGACAGAAAGGGTAGGAAATGAAATCAGACCGAGCAGAGTTAGTGTTTGTCTCTGCGTAAAGGAAACAGTCGTTGGTCAACTGCCTGCAAGTCGATTCAGTGCAGAATAATTCAGTCTGATTGGCAACCAGCGCAGACCGCTGATAATGGCTGCTGATCATGACAGTGAAAGGATGCATGCGCTTTACACACCTTTTGGGTGTCTTTCTCTTTACCTCTCTCTCTCTCTCTCTCTCTCTCACACACACACACACACTCACAAATACGTGTACACACACACATGCACATCTCTGTCTCCTCTCTCACCCTATAATGGGCTCTGAGTCAGGTGGAGATTGACACTTTTCTTTCTGCCCTGCTCCTTTTGTGTCCAACATTGTATTCATTCCACACAAACCAACAGCAGCCACTCGGAGAGAGCACATTTCTGCACACATCAGCTACATTTTGCATCACCAAACAATGAATCTGTGCTTGTACACTCGGCATTAGCATCTTCAATTAACCCTGCATTTGGGGGGTAAAGCAGAGGGAGGATAAACAGAAGAGTAAAAAAAAAAAAAATTCATGTATTATGTGGCCTTGCTGGACTTGTACACTGACAGTCAATCCACACTATTCATTTAATAAATGAATGACTGTATAAAGGATGTTTATAATCAACTCTCCCTTCTTGCACAGTTTGAGAGGTCGTTGCAGTATGTCACAGTGTATAAATGGTTTTTTGGGCTTTTGTGAAGTAATGCTATATCACTTGTAATTACATTTCCTCATATCCTCATCTCTCTCACTTGTCAAACCCAGAGAGAAGCCCTATAGACTGGCTCTAATAGAACAAAGAAACATCCTTCTTTGGAGGGGCTTGCATGAAAGTTGATCCTCAGTTAAGACAAGACCCCCTGCACAAGGAAACTGAGACGCCTCAGGGCCGTCCTCCACCCTGCCTGATTGTAAAGGGTTTTAATTTGGGTTGCAGTGGACGCCTGCCCACCTCTGTCCATCTTTTTACCCAGAATGCAAGCCTGCTAAGAGTGTTACTGTGTAAAATTTTATTTTACTTTTTAAATATATTTATTCACTTAGCATGATGAATAAGGTATGTTTTTCATTAGATTATTTTGTAGGCTAATCATTTTTATTCATATCCTGTGTGAAAATTATATTTTGATATATTTTTTATGGTTTAATGTTTATATAATTTCCTATCTATCTATCTATCTATCTATCTATCTATCTATCTATCTATCTATCTATCTATCTATCTATCTATCTATCTATCAACACCTTGGTGGCATGAGCACCATCTGAAATCAACTTGTGCATATTAAAAAAAGTTTAAAAATGTGATAAATTAAAGTAACAAGTGACATATGTGTAAGGATTTTTTATTTTATTTTTTTAAACATTTTTTTTAATTCTCACAAAGTACTTTACCGATCAGGTTCATGAAAACCTGAAGGGGAATTTAATTGGCAGGAAAGAGAATTTTGGTTAAGGACATACTGTGATTATTAGAGAGCTGGGTTGTTCTTCATTGTGCAAATGGCCTTCAGAGCTAAGGAGGCTCTGTTGGCTGAAATTCACATTATGTCACAAAAAAAAGAAAAGAAAAATGGTGTTTCCTAGAACAATTTCAAAACATCACAAAGATCTTTACAGATTCTTTCCATAAAAATGTCACACTCATAATCACAACAATCCCTTTATGCTCAGCTGTCATTCAAATTCCTGTTGCAGCTTCTGGCCTTGAGTTTTAAAAGTCTGCGTTTTCCATTGACTGTAGCAGAAATGTGCTGATAGAAAACAGTTATATTTGCTGGTGTAACAACTTGACTTCGGGGCTTCAAAAGCCCCCTTCACTCCCTCCCTTTTTCATTCCTCCTGGACCCAACACAGATGGCCAACCACGAGCTGCTGTGGAAAATCCAAAAGCAGGTGAAAGCAGGAATATTCATGAATTTTATTGGTGGGCGAATGATATGATATTATTAAAGTAGATAAAGTAGTGCAAAACTTCTCCTCCCTGACCAACATTTACTATTTCTCCTCTTCTTTGCACCGACTGCAAACTTCGTCTGATCACACACACACATAAACAAACAGTCAACCTGAGGGAACCGTAGAGAAAGAGGGGAGCCCGCAGATTTTTTCTGGCAGCATGTCAACCGAGACTATAACCTCTGAAACCACAAAGTTCAATTACTCACTTAACTCACTTTGATCCAGACCTCTGCCTCTGATTGAGGCTTTGACGTGCGGACTGAATAAAACGAGGCTTCGACGAGCTCAGTCCTGAACAAACCGCTCAACAGCAACACACAGTTGTAGCAGTGTCAAATTCTTGTCTGATGGGCGCATCGTGGGGAAAATGCACGACTTTAAAACGGGCAGAAATGATGTTCACAAAACTAACCGCGCAGTTATTAAAACTGGATCGTTTTTTTGTTGTTGTTTTTTTTTTTTACAGTGTTACAAAACATATGTGAGACCGGTTTGGTTAAAGTAAAGACGCGTTCGCACATTAAACTATAGTTTTGGAAGAGCAAAGTTGTTAATTAGGCTTCAAGTTGAGTAATGCAGAGCCAAATGTGTAAAGCTGCAAGACCTTTTTGCCTGCCGTGCTCCGTCAGCAGCAGGGTAAACATGGCGGGTCCACCGAGAATATATCATGAAAAAAAAGCCACCCTACACGTGTTTAAATTTAGTTTCAGTCCGTAAAGACGTTTTGTGACCTTGATCTAATGGCAAAACTCATCTGTAAGTTTGTACGATCTGCTTGTCGTGTTCGGTGCCAAGCCGCCGTGCCGGGCAGCCGAGCAGGATGTGAGGGGACATCGAGCTTCTGACAGCGGCTGCAGCAGAAGCAGCAGCCGGCAGGAAGCTGCTATTCACCGGCAGACAGGACGAGGAACAGCTGCCACTGCGCACTCCGGGAAACACCGGCAACTCTCACTGTTCAAGTAGCGCAAAATATAAAATATCATTACAAATTTTAGAAAATAATTGTAAGATATAATATGATAGGCATAGTTTTGTATTTGAACAAATGAGATTAAAGAAACAATGAAATGTAATATTTTTATTGTTTAAATAAAAACTGAGTAGCAATAACAACAACACCAACACCAACACCAACACTAATAATAATAATAATAATAATGATAATAATAATAATTATTATTATTATTATTATTATTATTATTATAATAATTGTGACGTTTTATTTATCTGTGGCATAATGACTCATGATGACTTACTTAGGTCTACAATTATATTTCAAACAAAACCCATGAATTTATCATTTATTAGCCGATAAGCGGATTCTTATATTGCAATCCTTTCTTAAATAAATTCAAACACTTTTAATTTGCGATTGCAGTGCTACACAGACGAAAAGTTGAGCAGGTTAAAGACTGCGAGCCCTGTTATTGAATTTTACGTCAGGTGATATTTGCATTTAATATATTCCTCAGCCGCACATTGGCCTGCCATATTGTTACTGTGATAGACAGGCTTAAAGGAGTGTAATTGCAATCACATTGAACCCCAAACGCTTTTATTGTCAGGATATGAGCACACACACACACACACACACACACACACACACACACACACACACTATGGGGAAGCAAAGCTTATTTTAGGCTATGAATGTATAGGCTACCTCTATACACCTCTCGCAGAAAATCACCACGGAGCCTCTCTCGCCGTTACATCTGTCACGTTTGAGGCTCCTGCTTTAAACGCTGCCCCGCGCGCGCGCCCCAAGCCATAATGGGAGGTGATGGTGGTGATGGTGCTGACTATAGAGCTGGTGAATTAGAGCAGGCATGCGCGCTCTGGTAGAGGTGAACGTGAGCCATTTAAATTTCCGTGTCCTGTCACAAGGGAGAACCCCTCTTCTCCCCCTCCTCCTTTACTCACATACCCCCGCAAACGAACACGCACACACCCTCCCAAGGGGGGGGGGGGGGGGGGGGGGGGGGGGGGGGGGGGGGGGGGGGGGGGGGG
>JAQMCX010000032.1:10259954-10290222 GCA_029814765.1 Acanthurus leucopareius
TCTCCCCCCCCTCCCCCTTCCCCCCCAACCCCCCCAAACCCACCCCCCCCACACCCCAAAAACGCCCCCCCCCCCCCACCTCCTTTCTTTGTTCCCCTCCGATGATTCCCTCTACGAGCTCCCAACAGGACAGAGAGAGAGAGAGAGAAACCACACCACTGCCACCCAGCGGCGGCGAAGGCGCGCGTGACTGTGCGCGCGTGCTTTGTAGTTAGCTCAAACCTACATGAATTTCATCATCGTTCTGTTTTTTGTTTTTTTTTTATGAATGCCTCTATAACTTTGTGACATTTTACAAGCATACTCCTGCACAAAACATAGCGAGTTTAATCCGAGGGTTTGAGCCACTGCTGTGCCGACATACACCCACGCGCCCTGCTGGAGTGTCCTTGAGCAAGACACTGACCCCATGCTGACCTCTGGGGACAGGGAGGGGGATTTGTCCTCCTGATATGCTCGTATTATAGCATCATGCATCCGCACTTCTTTCTAATTCCTTTTCATTGCCATATCTGGCGAAATACATCAAAATGATTCAACAAAGAGGAGCATATAGGCTCTGCAGGACAACAATTTAATTAGCTCTATATATAACGGAGTTAATGAGGTACTTAACAGGGAGACGTTAATTACACATTCTATGGCTCTGTCTTTTTCTGCAGGGCATCTATCTTTTCTGCGCCTTTAAATTGGATTAATCAGTCAAATTTTTGCACTTTCAATTCAGTCGTGCCAACCTGCTAATGCAAACGGTTTCACATTCTTATTTACTGTGGTTAAATCCATCTTTCCTGATTTAATAAAAGACACCTGCGGAACAAAAAAGCAGGTTAATTTAAAAAAAAGGCACAAACGACAGAAAATGTCAGGAAATGTGCTGACTTGTTAGATCAATGTTAAAAAATGTAAACGTGTTAATAGTTGGAGGCAAATCATTCAAGAGAGAGGAAGGAGAGCGGACAGTGTTTTTTTTTCCAACAGGGGGCAGAATCACTCTGCAAAATAAATCTCTCCCTCTCTCATTCTTTCTGGTCATCTCTCTATCATAACATCTGCACACTCATACGCACACACATGCAATTCTTTAGGATCTGTTGTTTTTCTTCTGCAAGCAATTTTCACCTCCCAGCAGCTGCCTTAAAATGATCAGACCGATCTGAGCCCAGCGTGTGTGCTGTTTGTTTGTTTAACAAATAAACTTTTGAGCCAGATCACAGAAGTGTAGATTGGTTCCAGGGTGCCTCATCTGTTTTAGCAAATGAAGCTGAAAGGCTGCTGGGACCCCAAAGTTACAAACGTGCAGAAATGGTTGAATGATGTTTGGCAAAATGCAAAAGCAGCGTTTTTTTTCCTCCTGGGACCTGAAATGAAATCCCCCTTTAAGGTTACTGCTAAAGATAAGTTCAAACTTTAAAAATAATAACCAAAAATTAATCACAGTGAATTTAGTATGTTTTTTTGTTTTTTTTTATCGAGGGCCTTGTGGTTACATCGGGGTCCTGACCCCCGAGCTGGTTGCCTCAGAGTTGTGGTTTCATGTTTTTCGTGCTTAATTAAGCTTTAAACAAAGCAAAATCTGTATGTTTGGGTCATAAAAGTAACAGAATGAAAGGTAATGAGCAAATACATGGGCAGGTTAATAATTTGCCACATTTCAGTGATTATATTTCTCATCTATTTCTATGCAACTTTTTAAAGGTTAAAGTATATTTTAAGTCTAGATTTGCCTTTGACAGGGCAGCTGTACATCTGTCTTTAAAATAGATTTTCCATGTTGTGTAAGAAATAGACAGAAGCATGCTTATTTAAAATCTCTTTTGCTCCATTTACAATCTACAGCAAGGTCACATTTGGGTGTCACAGAGCTTTTTCTGGGTGAAAATATTTAGATAAGGAGGCGTCTCAAGGCTCGAACACCCACAAAGACAGTCAGCCTTATATCTATTTCAAAGCTACTGAATCAAACATGGAGATGACAGTTGCAATTAGCTTTGCGGACACTGAATTAAAATTTTACTCTTATAAGTCACAATAAGAGCTGCCTTCCTTTTATATAAACATATCAGATAAAACATACAACCTACTGAACTCATATGACATCTTCAAATTTCTGCATGTTCTTGCAAAGGTGTTAAGCAGACACGTTCAGTTTGAAAGCACATCATGAGTTCTTATTTTTGTCCCCCAAAATATCCACCGGTAGCAAAGACTTTTTGTCCCACGTGGTCAAGAAACGATTAAACAGCATGTTCACTAATTGAAAATGTTTTGGAAGTCTTTGGAATATACTGATTATTAAATGGACCAACATGTCTTTCACAGAAAAGAATGTTGTCTTTAATGGCAGAATTGAAGGAAAAGAGAGTTTCTCTTTAGTCTTGAATTAGGTTGTTAGCTAAAGAGATTTATCATTTCACAAAACAGTGGAAAATGAATAGATTCCCCAACCTTTTCCTGTCATCATTGCACACTGTTGTTAATAGCAGCCTAATAGAAATTCCTATGTGCTCGACTTCTTGGGGGAAAAAGAAAAACTTTAAAAGAGAACAACTTAGTGTCACATTTTATTTATCCTCTTAAAGGGGATGTTTCCATTTCACCATTGTTAATAAGACGATAAATCTAAGGAAATAATAGCTTAGACCGAGGTGATTATTCGACTGTACTGATCTTCAGTCGACCAAAGATTAACAGGAAATCAGCAAAGCCAAATAAAACAAAACCGAATATAGAAATGTCAGCGTAAATTTCTAATGTTTTTTCAGCAGAACTTTATTCAAAAAACATCCGTAGTCTGAAGCAGGACTTGTCCTTTAGCCTATATTTATTTAATCTAACTCTTTAAAGATTTGTGGGGCAGAAACAACATACAGTTCAGTTTAATTAAACTTTTTTTCTCCACAACCCGAGCATTTTTTAATTTCGCAAAGGAAATTAGGTGGAATAGTTAAAGCTATCCAATTATGCTTTGGTTTGAGACATTAACGTAATCTTGACTTCCCTTTAACATTTTTGACAGGTTTGATAGTTTTATAATCCCTTTAAGAGACCACAGGTTAACGCACTGACAAATCATGCGTCTTTTAACGATCTGGAGTTTTTTAAAATCTTTTTTATTACTAGATTCATGCAGAAAATAGGCCTACTAAAAGGTGTTAAAAAGGTTAATGTGGCTTCATCAACACTGAAAAAACCCGAGACAGGATCAGCAGCCTGATTTTATTCTGACAATAGAAAAAAAGTGTTTCCGTTGAACTTGCGACCATTAAATTTCACAGAAACAAGGAAACGTTGTGGTCAGCTGCTCAGCTGTATGTCACACGGATTGGGCTGGTGATGATGGCATTGAAAACACTTGTCATGCCACAGGAATAGACCCAAGGGGGTAACTGTTTATAATAAAAGATCGTTTGTTACGCTTGCATTAACAGTTTTTCAACACTTGTATTAAAACATCAACAGCTACTCTGTTTAAAAGTTAGGCTATAGCCTTTATATGAGTCAGACTTTTATTTTGAAAGAATTAGATCAACCCATTAGAAGCTTCATGTGAAAATACATTAAGCTAATGCACAACACGGCAGCAAATGAGCATGAACATCAGCTATACCGGCGTTCATGCTTTCTATGTATGAATGGGTGACATGTCTGCGGAAAATCAGTTGTGACATCAGCCTTATGACGCGTAAACGTTTGCGCAGGAAAAAAAAAAATATGATGATCTAACATGATGACAGACGTCGTAATGAAAAGCGTCTGTAGCAGCGGGATACATAGCGATAAGCGATCATTCTTGAAAGAAAAACGAAACAGCAGGGAGAGAGTGAAGGCTAATCTATTTCACAAGCCGAGCCAGAGCCAAAATGGACTTTGGACAAAGCGCGGAGTCAGAGGTCACTCCGATAGCAGCAGCGTGTGTGGCCGCGCGAGAGACTGCAGTCCTCCTCATTTCTAGATAATGAACGACAGGCTGACGACGGTCTCGCTTTGGGGAAATGATGCAGTCTAAAATTAGGATGGTAAATTATAAAAGCGGTGCATGACGCAGCGACAGGCAACAATTCAAAACAATACATATCACCCCCCACACATCCCCACCCCCGAGAGTTTAACCCGTTTACTGCTGCTGATGGTCATGCAAAATCAAGAACGGCGCAGAAGCTTGTAAATAATAAGCAGATGGTGTGTCACTGCAGAGAATTACAATGTTAAATTGGATCAAATTTTAAAACAGAGTCGAATGTTGCTGACACATTTGCCTCAGATCGGGACTTCTTCGGGTTCGCTTCTCTAAAAGTTGCACTTCTCCAGGTATTGCTGCTATGGAATGTGCCCATGAACGCCACGTTAAATTCCTGAAGGATTTATATTTTTCCTGACAGACGGTAAAAAATTGAGAGGACAGTAAAGAGCAGTTTGCACCACTGAATCACATCTGCATGCATCATTATTATACACTTAATAATGCAGTTGTGTGTTGTTATGCAGAGAGAAACCTCCTTCCTTGGTAGAGTTAGTTATCATGTGGTTCCAAGTCTAGGCTGCATTACACGCTGATTACACCAGTTTTAGCTGACATAATGGAAATTTAGACCTGCTCTGCACTAACAATCTACCTGATGACTGCTTCACGAGTCCAGATCCTCGCATGAAAAAACAGGAGAAAGAAAGCAGCACATGCATGAGAATAGAGCAGAGAATCGTATCAACATGATGACTAAGTTAAAGTGTAACACGCACTGTTCTAAAAACGTTATACATGTTTCTAAACCGTTTTAAAACTGCAAAAACAAAGCTGTGGAGTTTTGAAAGGGCTTGTGCTGCCCTCACTTTACACAAGTCGAATGTATGCTGGTCATAAAAATATTTACATGTTGTGCAACCTTTCCTTTATCTCCATCCGTTGATCTTGATCGTTAAACAAGGGCAAACATTAAAGCACATCAGGTTTATTCTTGTTTTACATCTTCTAAAGAAAGAAAATAATATCAACGTTATTGCTGAGTTCAACTTTAACAGGTTTCAAAAGACAATATGGTAAACTGTTATCAGCAAAACCGTGTAGATAATGGATTTGGAAATAAGTTGTCAAAAGGTTGGGTCTGACTTATATGTGGAATGATATTGGCAGTTTCCTGGTCATTGAATGAGTGTGAAACAGTTTGTCCTGGTTTTGACAATACACAACACCCCATAAAACAACTAGCCTGATATTATCACTTTTATAGGGTTTAATGGTAACAGAGTCCGTGTGTGAAAAGCGCCAACGCAAACGGATAAAAGCTTTCAATCTGTGACATCTGTGTTGTGTCAGTCTGTTTACTTATAAACAGCTCCGTGCAAATATTATTGCAGATCAACTAAAAATGCTTTCATTGCATCTATAAAGCTTATATGTGTAAACATGAAAGTTCCTACAATCCGAAATGCTGAAATTTGCATTTTTCCTATTTGTATTTTGATTATGTTTTATTTGGAATTCAGTTTGAATAATTGGCTTTGATATTAAGTGCACTTTCAATGAGGAGCAACAAGGAGGGTTGCAATACGATGACCTATCACTTTCGAGCAAATGCCCCAAAAAATTGCGCCTCCTAAAGATTTAGCTAGCCTACTTGACGACCCCCCCAGTGATTTCTCGACATTTTCCAGCCCCAGCTCTGGGCATAATCGCCTCAGCAGCCCCGGAGCTCAGCCCTCTGCTGCTCCACACGCTACATCAGCTGATCCGTCACGTGGTTTGGTGTCGTGGGTCACCCGTTTGCAAAATGGAGTTGTCTGGCTCTGTGCAGAAAGGGCTGCAATCCCTCGCCGACCCGTCCGCCTTCGACCAGAACAGCTTCCAGGTGCTGGTGGACGTGTCTTTCCGCAGCCTGCTGTCTTCTCAAGGCGACCCCGGAATCCTCGGTGAGCCGCTGTCGCTCCCCTTCCCCGCCGCTGCCGCCGCTTTTGTCTCCGCTACTGACTTCCGGTTTCTCTCCGTGTGGATATAAACTGCCTCGATGTTTGTGGGGAGGGGGGTGTTTTTTCACGGCGCGGTTTCGTGCAGCGAGTCGCTGTAAACCGGTTTCCTCGTGTTTATACTGTATTACGATGTTATGAGGCGGAGTGGATGAGCAGACAGCCGCGCATCAGCGGAGCTACATGTTAGCTCTCTGTGCTGCCTGCTTTACATTCAGCAGCAGTCACACAACCACACGGCTGCTCGAGATGCCTTTTGTCATTTAAACTGGCATTAAGTCCAATCAGCATGTTACAAACACAATGTCAGACTCTTTTAGCAACCGTTAACCAAAACTAGTAATGACTACACAGCTGATTGTTCGCGTCTGGCCGCTTCTTAGCATGTCTTTGAACGCAGCACTGCTCTGTGTGACCCTAATTCTGATCCTCCTTCGTTTTACGCGTTAAATAGCGTTAAATATAAATTATGCAAAAATGACAGCACACTTGGCCACTTCGTGCAATAGTACAGCCTCCACTGTGTCCCGGCTGCTTCGCTCTTTACCGCGTGTTGTCCAACTTCTGCACCAGTCCACCTATTTAATGGCAGAATAATTTAGAAAGTGGATTGTTCAGTATACAAACAAACAAAGGAGCCCTGGCTGATGCAGCTGAGGGGTCCATTCACATGCAAATCATCATTGATTTCCATTCTACACGTCAATCTGGAGAGCACGAGTATGGATCGCACATCTACATCATTTATAACAATCACCCGCGTCTGCTCTGTTCATATAGAAGAAAAGCTGCATGTTGTAGCAGAGTGGCATCCTCACACAGTGTTTTCCTGTGGTTGCAGATCAACCCGAGCTGAGGCCGATCGACCAGATCCTGCTCAAACAGAGTCACACTGCAGCGACAACGTTTATACTCGAGGCGGTCAAACAAAATGCAGACAAGTCAACAATAAGGTAGGCGACATCAGAAGGAAGAAGGCTTCCTGTGACATGTAGAGCTGCAAATGCTCGCGGTGAACGGCTAAATATAGGCTCATTAGTTGTCTGTTTATAGCTGTGAAAATTGTGCCTTTTATCACACGTTGTGACAGGAAATATGTTGCCCTTAATCATGTTGTTTGCTCGATATTTCCTTCTATTTTGACCAACTGCATTGCATCTCCAAAGAAAGCATTAGAAGAGTGCAGCTTTAAATTAATAAAAATGTGAAATGTCATCATAATACCTGTAAAACCAGAAGAAACTAAAAAAGAAACAAAATATTGTACTAAGTCCTTGTTTTAAATACTGGAAAGCAAAATTATTCACAGGAGTGGTGTTATTAAAATGAGTTAATTAGCCGTGCCGCTGTTTTGTTCTTAATATGCCTTAGATGTCTAACTACATATGGGATGATGTGTTTGTGTGCTGGCAGCGATGTTCCTGTCGATAAAGAAGGCGTGAACATTATTAAGCAACATTTCACATGACAGCGAAACAGTGCTTTCTGCAAATTTTTTTTTTTTTATTGAACTGCAAGTGAAAGAAAATCCATTAAAAATGAGCATTGTAGTTACATTTGATGTGTCGGTTTGAGTTGATCATTGGCAGCTTATTAAAATTCAGTTTCTCATATTTGTAGCTGCCTTAACATTGTGCTTTTTTGTTATTGACTCTGGGTGTTCATAATCAGACAAGGGAAGTTGTTATTCTGATCATAGGTATTGGGTGAACATGATATAGGACATGGGTGTATAAGCACTCTAGATGTAAATGTGTAATCATCCACAAAAAAAAGCCCCAATCTGCAGCCTAGAATTATTTATACTTTTAGGAAAGTTATTCCCTTTCTTTGTGTTTTCTTTTCCACTCCCTTGAAATACCCTGCTATTAGGTTGCCTTGTGTCTTTTGCTCATTTTTAAACTGCATTTGTTCAAACTCAAGACAATGGAGACATCAACATTCAACAGAGAACCTAAATACAGACTCTTATTTTGGAAAGGGGAACTGCACGGGTAACAATTAAAATGCCAGGCTAAACACGTCCAAAAATATGCTTATTTCAAAAAAGTCAGTGTAAACCACAAGCGGTTTGGTGAAATCAGCTGCTAATTAAAGTTTCGTTTTTGTTCTTACAGCTCCTGCCTCGAAGATCTCACATTCAGTGCTGAGAGAATAGAAATATTCTACAGCTCATATCAGGTAACAGTTCAAACACTGTTATTATTTGATTTAATCTTTAGGGGGATTTTTTTTTCCATGCAGTTTTGTAGCTGTGACTGACTTGCTCATAACTCATCTAAGCACATGCTTTGTTTTTTGCAGAAACACAAAAAAGAAGTGGAACATCTGTTGGCGAGGTGAGTCTGAGCTGTCGGTGAGCGGTGCAGAGACTTCTTTGTTGTGTCGTTATTTTTGAGTTCAGCCTTGTACCTCAGACTGATCATGTGTCCAAAACGAAACTCTTGCATCAGTGAGAATTTTTTTTAATCTTTAAGCTCAACCTCGCAGTAATCTAACGGAACGATCTTGCTTATTTATGATTCATGGATTCAAGTTTTTTTCAATTTTTTTTTCTACCTCACTTCATTGGATATGGGGTTCAAGTTAAAAACAAAAAAACAAAAAAAAAAACAATCCATAGATTGGATAAAGCAAATCGGGGGCACAGAGAGCAAGTGGTTGCTCTGTGAGCCCTGTGGGGAACAGAGAGGATATTTGGCGTGTCATGACGACAGGATCAAACAGTGAGATGGTGTGCGCTGAAAATGCTGGTTTATGACGCTCTTTTCTAAGAGGCCACATTAAAAAGCCAAAAAAAAAAGTTTCAAAACAATTAGGCTATCTGTTCGTATAAAGCACGGACAGTCTTTTAAATCATGCACAAAAATATAGTGTTCAGATAACCTCGAATGGCCCTATTTTTGAACACTAAGGCTACAGAGAATGAAAGAGAGCCACCTTTTTCATCACTTTGATCTTGCCTGCAGTGAACAGTTTCCCTACTGTCGGATTATAAGCAAACCTTCCTGAACAGCTACTTAATTCCTGTACGAGATTAAACTCTTTTTTTTTCCAAAACCGTCCTCCTCTAGCATAGGAAAGTGTCCACCTAAGGTGACTGATGTGTCATGGCGTCTACAATACCACATGAAGGTAAAACAAGTTTTAGGACACATTCTTGTTTTTGTTTTTTTTATTAGGACTTTTTTTTTGGTCGTATAGTTTTTTTTGTCTTACTAAAATGGTTGTTTGCCCGACAGAACGGACATCTCCAAAAGGTTGACGAGCCTTTCTACATGATATCACTGAACACTGAGGTAAGACCCGAATACATTTTTTTTTAAAAATCATGTTTTGTGTGGGTGTGTGTGTGGTTCTGTGGGTAAAACCAACGAGTGTGTTTGTTCCTCTGATAGAATGAAGGATCCTCGGAAGATATCAACTTCACCTGCACAATGGAGCAGCTACAGGTAGGCTGAAGGCGATGTTCTGTTCCTTGTGTGGGCCTGCTGCTTTTTAATCGACTTCATCTTTGCTCTTCATCTGTCATTGTTATTCCAGAGGCAGACTCGCACCACAAGCAGCCTCCCTATTAAAAACACACACTGAAAGAATTCATTGAACTGATTGCTGCAGGAGACTTCCAATGAAATACCCGCGTTGATTAGGCTTCACCTGCGCTTTTCAAGTAATAAATTAAGAGCTTTTGGATTATTTCAGCAAAACTGCTAAATAAGAAATAAGTAAAACCCGCAGGAACCGGTAGATTATCGCATGGTTGATTTAAAAAAAAAAAAAAAAGAAATCACTGAAGCTTTCATAATATTAAAAGTTGCTGTGTGACCTGGGCTGTGTGACGCTTTCCGACTCTAATTTAAATAACGTGGGGTGCAATTAGATTTCCTATGCAGAATATGTGAGCTCATCAAGTCAGTGAGCTCAAAGGCCCGCAATCCAAGACAATTCAGCGTCAAACTGCAAACTGTATCAAAAAATCCAAACGCAATAATAACTATTCTTCAGCTAATTCTTATTTATCCTGTGTTGAATAGGGTGCATATTTTTTCAGAGAGTAATGTTTTAGGTCGTTTTGTTTTTTTTCCCCCGTTGAAAATGATCAATGGTTGCTTTTTTTCAGGATTTGGTGGGAAAGCTCAAAGACGCTGCCAAGAGTGTGGAGAAAGCCAGTCAGATGTGATGCCGGTGTCCTGTTTCCTCGACCTTTTCTGCACCACAAAAGCACTCGACTTCAGCAACTTCCAGCGGCAATGCTCTTCTCTCTCTAGTTTGTTTTGTACCTGACATTGACGTGACATGTGCGCATTTAGCCCATCATTCAAACTTGTGTTTCAATAAAAGAAAATAAATAAAAGAAAATCCAGCTGGTGACTGAAATATTTTAACGGCTTGAAAAGCTGCTCACGCTGATCCTGATGTTCCTGATGTTCCTGATGGTGTTCTTATAAATTCCAATTTAGTGAGAAAATATTTTCTGTAAGAAAAGTTAACGCCTTTGACGCGTTGTATATGTTTGTGTGAGATATGGAGATCGTGAACTAACTGGGAGGCATGTGTTTTGTCAACACTTACCAGCCTGAATAGGATTTTTGCCATAGTTGCATGACAGCGGTGTACTTTCTTTAACTTTTGTTGAAACAAGAAGATCAACCCAGCTTTTTTTTTTTTTCTGAAGGACTCGAGCTGATTAGAGCTATTTATAAGAGAATAATAACAGAGATGTATGACTTTTTAGACTAAACTCCCAGCTAAGAATTCCCGTCCCCTTTTAGACTTTGCATCCACCTCAGCTGAAAGTTCAAAGCTCCTCAGCTGAAGCACCACAGCGGTTCAGATTCCATAAACATCCGACATGCCTTCATTTTCTGCGGCGCTGGCGGAGGGATAAAGGCTCCAATTCATCAAGTGGAAGTTGCGGCGCATTTTTTGCAGATGTCAGGACAGCCTGTGACAAAGGTTTGACACCAGAGCCATTTGTCACATGGACGTATTTTAACCAAGTGGCGTGGGTCTTTTTCAAAAGCAACACTGAGCAGAAATGGATGTGGAAGGTCGCTGCATTGTGCTCCAACAGACCGATGGGTAAAAGTGGATCGGGGAATTTTGACGGACAAAACAACGTGAACGTGTGTGAGTGCGTGTGCTGCAGTTATTTTTAACATCAGACGGAGGAGAGACCACCATCAGCAGCCCTCTTTCTTGACGCCCCTGATTGCAGTGCCATTTTAGTGCAAGTGAGACACATATTAGCGCCAGGATTTTTGCTTTTTTTGCGGAGAAGTACATCAAACTGTACAAACGTGTGTTATGGGTTATTTTAAATCATGCGTCATACATTAGAAAGAGCAGAATACACCGACAGTAATTTTTTGCGACCTCACACAGCCGCCTGGTGTCATTCCAGTTCAAATACAGCACAAACCGCTGAATTCTTTATTAGATTCGGCTTTTAAAACGCTTTTCAGATGCACACGTGTGTGTTTTGTGTGTTATTTTATATCATACGTAGTAGATTAGGAGAAACAGCATACACCGACAGTAATTCCTAGGCACCCTTAAGCAACGAGACCACGTGACCAAAGCGGGGCGGTCGAACTACAAGCCATTTTGGGGACGGTGTCAGTTTCCACGGAGCACACACACACTGCTGCATTTTACTGGGGGTGAAGCGGATATTTTGGAGGCAAAGTTATCGGTGCCGAAGTGGGAGGCTTACCGAGTCAAAGCCGAAGGACTGGGCTCTTTTGAAGCCGCGGATAGGATACGCACACGGCGCGCAAGCGGCGAGGAAAAGAGGAGTTTTATTCTCTCAGCTGAAATGCGCTCCGGTCCGCCGTGCGCTCTCCGCCACTGACAGCGTCTGCAGCCTGCTTCAAGATGGCGGCTCGGCTCCTATTCATTTTCTGCTGATCGCCTCCCAACTTTCATTGTCTATTCGCCTCAAGACCCACCGATTCGCAGCCGAGCCTCCAGGTATGTCTTATTCGATATCGTCTCTAACTAACGGGGGCAGAAGGCGAGGTTTGGGGTCGGTGCTTTTGTGTTTTTCTACGTAGTGATCCAGCGGTGGATGTGAAGCTTTCAACGGTGGCTGCAGCGATCACCGACGTGGAGCTCCGTGTGTGTCTGCGCACCACTTTTTTTGCAAAATATGTTCCTTACTCGGACACAAACGCGAATTAGGTTTTAAATCAACCCAATGACGAATGATCTACTACCCAGTAATGTGTCTGTATAAGTTGATCTCGGTTGGGATTTGCCTTGAGTCGTTTGGATTTATGTAAAGTGGGAGATCTCAGGCGAACCAGGCAATGTTGGCTGAGATGTTAACAGCAGCAAGTGCTCCAAACGGTCCTCCTGTGCCCATATTTCCATCCAGCGGCTTTACTTTATAGAGATGGAATGTCTGTGTTGTTGTGAACTGGATGAAATGTTGCTTTTGGGTGTTTATGACCATATGTTGGAATTATTAACTTATCTTAGATGACTCCCATAAACGTGACAAGGTGGCAAACCGTTTCGATTGTTTATAAATGTTTCACCACGGCTGCTTGTTAAACACTTGGAACATCGTTGATCACGCACAATGGTTGTTTGTCTCTCGGTGTATGATAATCCTAATTAAGAGGGATGGTTGGGTTTGGGGATAATTTAAAAAAAATGCAGACAAGCCTGCCAAGATACAAAGGGCTGGTTGTGTATCGCGGGCAACCAAAGCGTCGGTAAATAGACATTATTTCATACTGAGCATGGCCATGCATGGACACTTTGTTGATGTAGACTAACTATAGATTTCCACATTTTTACCTCCATATGACTAAACGCTGGCGCAGTGTGGCTCTCGGTGTTTGACACAGGACAGGCAGACATGAGCCAGGCGGGCTTCTGCCTCTTGGGGGGGGGGATAAAAAAAAATTATCATTTTACTCATGAATGCTGTTGGGGAGCCTGTGTGCGCATTGGGTCAAATTAATGTATTTCCCCCCCACTCGGGTTTGCAGGTTGACAGCCTTGCAGGTCTGTGGACTTGATAGGCTGATGTAGTCTAACCAGACTGGAGGGTTCCCACGCGACGAGCACTATTTAACTCTCGAAACGAAAGTTGCCCTCGTTTGTGTTGACTTAAATACGATTCAGTCATGTGGTCAATTAGGGATCTTTCCAAAGTGACTGACAGCGGTTAATATGAGGTCTTGCTTTTAATTGGGTTACTTCCAGCTGCTGTTGATTTAAGTGGAAGGGGAACCTTTACAAGAGGAACTGCTCTCGTGTGGGAATAAACGAGGTAAAGGCATGACTTTGGGTCACTGCGAGAACAGAGGAAAAAAATCCCGTCATTTCATGCTGCTTTGTTGAGAGAATTAAAATAATTAAAAAGACTGATGTGGGATCAACTCTGACTCAATAATTCAACCTACATGTGTCCATATAAAAAGAATACGTGTGATGCAAATGCTACATCTTGTGTGTACACTCAGTGTTTCTGTATTCTAACGGAATCCATTATGGTAGTCTTGATTTAATCCAGCATTTGTTGGCTGGTGTCACTGTAATTTAGCAGCATTCGTTCTCAGTGTGAAAGAGCTTCTTTACTTTTGGATTTCTGGAGTGATTGACTTGCGTCTTGTAAAGTGAACGTGCTGCTCCCACAGGACAGAGGGAGAGCAGTTGTCCAAACACCAGCCAATCGATTAATGGCGCAACAGGCTCCCTGCATGTATGCAGCAATGATCCATCATTATCCATGTGTAAGGTATCTTTTGAGCGGAGTCGCTGTCAAAACTTGTCTGCAGTGGTCTGTTCAAAGAGCACCGGGAGAGGTCGGTTGGAGCTCTGAAACCGGTCGGGATTTGGGCATGATGCCCGACTGACACAGGCTCCTCCATGAAGTAACACTGCGGGTTCAGAGCTGGACAGGCTGACAAACTCCTGGTGTTTAAAGAAATCCACCTCCTCATGTCCAGTGTCTGAGCAATATTTAGACTTTTAATAATGTTTTTAGTTCTTCAGGTAAAAGCAAAGAAATCCCGTTATCATCGCAGCCAAGATTTTATTAATACACACCGTTTTAGATGATTGTTTTCACGCATTATATGTTTTTGTCTTTTGGCTCATAAATACTGATAAAATGAAAAAAAAAATGTTGATGCTTCGACATTGGAGAACTTATTTCATGGTTTGAGCTTGTATGTTTTGTCAGTCGGGTTTAGGAAGTTAAATATCTATTTTCACCAAAGTAAAGCCGAGGCAGTGCAGAAGCTGAATAAATGCTTTGTGATAATGGCGCATAAAAAAAAATAAGTATGATTCAGCGTGCGCTCCAACTTCAGCGCAGTCGCTGCTGTCTGGCCATGTTGGTGCTTCACAGTGCCGATTATCGCGCACACGCCATGAAAAACACGGCGCAAAGCGAAGCAGAATAAAGCTGAGATTATTCACCGAGTTGGACACGTACGCTCCTCCCTGAGCTCCAAAAAGATTTGTGAAGCTCTCGTATACGCACCGGATACTGGTTTTATATGGCCCCTTTCGAAGGAAACCCCTCAGCCCGTTGAACCGATACGGGCTTTTTTTTTTTTTCTCCTCCACAAAATGGCAGCCGTGCTGTCGGCAGCCTGGCAGTCCAGCGGCTGTCTGTGAGCGCGGAGGGACGGGGAGCCTCCGGTCCCTCCTTGTTTCTGCTCTGCACACCGGCGAGCTCGCCGTGCTGTTGTTTTGGTTGGAGATCCCGCCTTGTTCTGGTGACTGGCCACCAGCCATGTGGGCTGAAAAGCAAAAGGAGTTGCCATAGAAACGCTCAGGTTTCCCCATAGTCTGTGTGGCACACCTGACGCAGTGAATGGGTGTCTCATAATATGGCTCGCTCTCCGGGGCGCCACAGACTCCGTTTATAATATTATTTTCCACCAAAATGTGCCAATATGGAATAAAAGTCTGGTTAGAAAATCGGATCGACCACAAACTGAATCTCTCTTTCTGTCTGTCTGTCTGTCTGTCTGACTTGCAAAGGTTAATTTTAAGACGCAGACAGTTTATCTGAAAGGCTAGACAAACTCGTTTGTGACGCTTTGTTTCATAATCATATAGTATATGATTATATAATCATAACAATATAATCGTTTGCTCTCTTTTAACGACAAAATTTTGAGGCACAGTTGGGACTGAGTCCGCAAATTTTCTGAATATTTTCAATTCTCAGAGTTAAATGAAACTTAGGAGATTTTTGTGCCATCGTTCCCCTTTTCTTTCTTTCTTTCTTTCTTTCTTTCTTTCTTTCTTTCTTTCTTTCTTTCTTTCTTTCTTTCTGTCTGTCGTTCTTTCTGTCTGTCTGTCTGTCTGTCTTTCTTTCTTTCTTTCTTTCTTTTTGAGTAAAACCTTTTTGATGAAAGCTCGTGGTGTTTTTTTCATGCTGTCAGCATTGCGCTGTTCCTCTCATGTTGCCTGTGTTAAACGCTGTTGATTTAAGATGGATCGGGGGAGCGCGCGGCTCCATCGACCCCTCTGTATAAGTGATTGATTTATGATTATTCACTGCGCCTCAGTCAGGTGACTCAGTTGCACTGCTGCGCTACCGCCTATCAATCTGCGACCGAAGCTCCTTCCCCTTTGGTTATTATTGGATTAGCATAAAAGATGATGTTGCTTTAACACAGTCAAACAAACAGCAGCCTCTCCAAATGGTCTGCCATGCGTTATAAAAGAAACCTGCAGCCCTCTGATGCTTCTTCTTCGCTTGTCACGCACTTTTTTGTTTTGACTTGGTTTTTTTTATCCCATGCAGGATTGTTGTTCCTTTCTCTCATCATGCATCGGACTACCAGAATAAAGATTACTGAGCTCAACCCTCACCTCATGTGCGTGCTGTGCGGAGGATATTTCATAGACGCCACGACCATCATCGAATGTCTTCACTCATGTGAGCAAACTGTCTAAAACTATGTCTCTTTTTGCTGAAAGACGAAATGTTACCATGGAGTTGTGCACAATTAAAGCTGAGGGAATATGTTGCAGCAAGTTTAAGTCTACAGGAATCCTCCTTACACGTTCTCCTGCACATACACTCTGATTTGAAACTATTACCAGCTGCAGTGTTAATGCTGCAGGGGAGATTTCTCCTTGGCAACAAGCCCTTAAACCAAATTTAGCTTTCCCAGTCTAGATCCAGGATATCCTTTCAGATGGCATCTTTTATTGACTCTTTTTTCCCTTTTTTTTCTGTGGTTTGCAGTTTGTAAGATGTGCATTGTGCGCTACCTGGAAACCAGCAAATACTGTCCCATCTGTGATGTACAAGTACATAAAACCAAGCCTCTGCTCAACATAAGGTGAGATCTGCATTTATTGACTTTTCTGCATTTTTTGCTTTTTATAAAAACATAGATTTTATTGAGTTTTTGAGGAAATGAACCCTCTTAAAGAAGCATCAGTTCTGATGAGTAGCAGTCTTTTGTGCTTAATTTTGGGTTGAAAAGAAGCATTTTACCATGCATATTGTATTTTCTTGCATTCTGCAAAGTTTTGTTTTTATGTGTTGCTAATGTTAAGCAGCTATGACTTTAGTTTGAACTCTCTCTGTTTCCTGATTTGTGTTTTTCCTCTTGTTTACCCACTGAGCCGCTGGATCAGCCTGTAATTGGTCCAATTCAAACATAAGAAATGCTTACAGGCCACTTAAATATATATGAGATTTTCCACAGCCTTGAATACCAGTTATGACTGTGTATGTTTGGCATACATGCAACAAATGTGCTGTTATATGAGAAATGACTGTATAGGAAAGTATGTGTTGAAGGGCAGAAAACATGCTTTTTCTTCTCTGTAAGTTTAATTGAATAGAAACTATTCAACCATCCATATCAGTTGCTCTTCTGGTTTTGAATACCAAATGTTGGGTATTCCAGTATCAGAATGATTTGACTGAAGTCTCTCGTCCTCTCTCAAGGTCTGACAAGACTCTGCAGGACATTGTGTACAAGCTGGTCCCCGGCCTCTTCAAAAGTAAGAGCACGACGGCAGAACCGTCTCTGTGTCTTAACACATGTTTGCTTTCGCTCTGACTCTGCACTTGCACACTTCTTTATGATTATTAGTTTCCATTGTAGCCGACTGGCAGTAATGGGACACTGGAACAAATGTGGTAGCACTTCAGCAGATAAAAAGCGAGGGAATAAGAATAGATATGAAACTTATCATTTTAAGCCAAAGAATATTAGTACAAAAACATCTTTAGATTTCAGTGTTTTTTCGATGCTTTCTTTCTGCATGATCTTTGAGAAATGCAGTGCTGTGGTTGCTTAGCTCAGATCATATCTACTGGTTTTTTTTCTAATTTTTTGAAGTGCAGCTTTCGAGCTTTTATCTTGTGTCAAACTGAATGCAAACCTCTCAAAGTAGGTCAGAAAGATCTCTGCTTGTTTTGTTGCTCAGTGTCATGTAATATACATTCCTGTAAGGTGAAATAAAGGTGGACGAAACGCCAGTCTTTGTGGCAGATGCTGTTTTTGCTGTGTTAAAATGATTCACAATGAAATGTTATCAAAATATGTAATTCATTTTGTCATGTCAGATGAATTTGTTCAGATTTATTGCTGGAAAAGCAGTGAAAATAATTTCTGATTTGATTATTATTTTAGGAAAATAGATTTGTGATTTGTGTGACGGCTAAATGTGTACATGCTTGTGATTGCTTGTCTTGCTGAATGTCTTCAGATGAAATGAAGAGGAGGAGAGACTTTTATGCGGAGCATCCAGTAGATGGTGAGTTTGAAATCACATGTGAATTTGTTTTTAGTTTCCCTGGAGCACAGTCATTCACATTTTCTTAAATTTTGGATTATATGAAAGGCATTACGTTAAATTGGTGTTTTATTGCAGTTTAATATTTGAAATTATATTTGTGATCCATCCGTTTTTCCTTTGTTTCTTTTTTTTTTAATATTCATCCATGTTTGTTTTTCTGTAGCTTCTAATGGATCAAATGAGGATCGTGGAGAGGTGGCAGACGAAGAGAAAAGAATCATCACAGATGACGAGATCATCAGCCTCTCTATTGAGTTCTTTGATCAGACGAGGTGGGCTTTGTTGTGGGCTTTTGTTTCAGTTATAGTGCAACATTATTATTAATGTTGTTTCTTAATTTTGTTTAGGTAGAACTTATTATGTCAGATAAAAATACTGTAACATAATAGATCAGATCTACTCTGAGTGTTTAAGTGTTCTGGACTGAAATTTTTTTTTTTTTTTCCAATATTCATCTCAGAAGTGACTAATAAATATTTCATGTTGCCCATAGTTCCCTATTTTATAAAATTATCTCAAAATATGATGTTTTAAATATTTCTATTTCTTTCTAGTTGTGCAATTTATCAACTTCATACAATTACTGTATTTTCCAAATAGTTTAAAAAAAACAAAACAAAAAAAACAAACAAACAAGCAAAAAATTGGAACATCAGTGGAGGGAAAAAAAATTGGATTCTTTAGATCCACAAATACAAATGTATTTGTATGTTAGATATTTTCTTAGTGACAGTAATCCAGTCTTTTCTTAAGGTATGTTTTTGGCTCATGGGAAGCAGAAATAACTCAGGGCTGTAAAGTTATTAAGTTATGAATGTTTACCCTCGTCTCATTGTGTGCAGACTGGGAGGAGCAGTGGGGGACAAGTCATCTAAAGATCAGGTAATGCAAATTGTTTTCCTTTTTAAGGATCTTTTGGAACAATAGAAGAATGAAGCATGTACTGCAGGCTCCTGTTCCAGGGCTGAAAGTTTTATTTACCACCTTTGTTGTGAAATATTTTGATTCATTTTGTATCAAACTATGTCAACAGCTACATTGTTTTGGTGAATCACAGTATTTCCCTGGTTTTAAGGTGGACCAGGCTGTATTCATTTAGATGGATGTCTGCAAATATAGTGTAATATGTATAATTAATGGATGCTTACATGTTTGCAGGTGGCTAACAAAAGATACCTTCAGTGTCCAGCAGCCATGACAGTCATGCATCTGAGGAAGTTTCTGCGCAGCAAAATGGACATCCCAAGCACCTACCAGGTTTCCCTCTGCTGATTATTTTGTCTTTATTTGTCTAATATAAATTAAAATTTCAACTCCGTGAATATAAATCTGTCCATCCAGGAAAATAATCCTTATTTTATTGTACCCAAATGTGAAAATATTTACTGTTTTGTACAGTTTATTTAAATTTACTCCTTTTTTTCGCTCTCCAGGTTGAAGTCATGTATGAAGACGAACCTCTGAAAGATTACTACACGTTAATGGATATAGCATATATCTACACTTGGAGAAGAGTAAGAGATCTTTTCGGACAAAATGCACTTTATTTCACCTGGTTTTGCTCCGTGGTGTTTTGTTATTGACAGTCTCACATCATAAACATTCTCATTTTGCCTGTTTATAAATGGTATCTATGAAAGTATTGACAATTTCCATTTCATCTACAAGGTCAAAATTATTTTATTATCGTCCATCTCACCACCTTGAAGTAATTCGTTAAAAAAATGCGATGTTCAAAAAAATATAATATATTTAAGAGAACACATGTTGATCTTTAAATTTGTGTATTTCTTTATTTATTTTACTAAATAATAGTTAGTAAACCACAGATTCAATTTGCTCCAAATACATCAAGGGTTACCGTGGCTCAGGAAAATGGCCGCTTGTTAAATATGTTTTTTGTACCGGTGCAAACTGATGTGGTCAGTGTTGAATTCATATTTATCTACTCTTTTAGACATTAAATAGATAGAGGTGTTTCTGTGAGATGTTAAATGATCCAGCTCAAGTTAAGCTCATACAACCTTACATTTTTTATGTGTCTCATGGGCTCATGTTTGGTTTACACTGAGAACTGGAAAAATCCAGCTGATCTGAAATTATATTTGATTTTAGTTCCCAAGAAACTAGGGAAAAGTGCTGCATCTGCCCTTCAGGATAATATTTGGACGTTGAAATGTGTTTTGCATGTGTCTTAGTATAAAATCTGTGCACATCTTTTACTTGGCCGTGGATGCAGGTTTCGGTATAAAGACACAAATGCATTTTGTCGTGAATCCTGTTGAATTTAGGCTGCTTCTTTCATCCTTTAACAGTGTAGAGAGTATGTATGATATGCATTTGTATTTTTTAATAAATTGGTAGATTAATATAACCGTTACAGTGTTTAATCAGTTTCCCTCTTTATTCGGTACTCTTTCTCAGAACGGCCCTTTGCCGCTGAAGTACAGAGTCCGACCCAACTGTAAGAAGATGAAGGTGAGCCACGCGCAGCAGGAGGAACAGAACAGCGCGAGCAGATCCGGTCCAGAGAGCGATTCTGCCAGTGACAAAGCCGGGAGTCCCGCCGGGGCTCCGTCTACGTCATCGTCACTGCCGAGCCCCGGCACGCCTGCGCAGTCCCCGAACCCGCAGCTCCCCCACGGCCCCAACAACGTCAACGGGACCTCGGCCACCGCCCCTCCGACCCCCAATCGGCCCTTCACTCAGTTCGGCAGCGGCGGCAGCGGTGGCAGCAAGCACCGGAAGGTTTCTCTGAACGGCTCGTCGACCTCTTCCGGATGACGCGGGGCTCCGGACCGAACCGGACCAGCCAACGCCAGACATCCGCTCAGCTAATACTGTTTTCATGCCAACGTAGTTCCATTGTGTAGACAATGTTATCTCTCTTTCTCTCTCCATTTGTTGTTCTAAATATTATGGCATCATATGTAAGTTTAAACGTAGTGGAATCAGAGACATTTCAAAATAAAAGGAATGAGCAAGTTGGGGTGGGAGTTTTTGAATATGAAAGCAGATTTTGATGTTGACAAAAAAAACCGGAAGTTGGAAAGGAGAAGGACAAGCATTTATCCCCTTTTTAAAGCTACATCTTTATTTTACAGAGGCGACTGAAGATATAGACTTATATTTTCTTTTTTTTAATGAAACGTGTTCATCATGATTATTTCATGTGTGTTGATATTTTGAAACTGTCAGTTTAAACATGCATGCTCATGATAACATTTTTTTGTTTTGTTTTATGAAAGAGGATTCTGCGTGTTTACCCTACAAGTCTCATTTTGACGGGTTTTTGGAAGTGTTTTTAAAGCATCGATTTTGCTCCGATGAAAGGAAAATTAAGTTTGTGTAGCGCTGCTGGCTTCACGGAAAAAATTGCCTCTGAAGAAAAAAAAAACAACAACTTAAAATTGCCTTTTACTGGAAAACAACAGTTTCTTGTAGCTGCAGTGGAACCGGATTGCTTATGCTCCACGTCTTTAACACGTTATAAGCAGTTTTAGAGAATCCACGTGTAAATAGAAACAAAATGCATATTTAATCAGCGATGATGTTATTCTTTTATTCCCCTTTGTTCCGAGGCAATGACTTGGGCTCCTGTTCGGCTCCATTTCATGCTCACTGACAGATGTTTTGATGTCTCCCGTGTTTTCCGTATTTGTATCGCTCGATTATTGTATTGTTACTGTTGCACAGTATAAAACATCTAAATAAAACATTTTACACTTATGGAAGAAGCAGTTCTGTTTTTTTAAGAGTGGGGCGACGGAGCTCATCAGTCACGCTGCCTCTTTGACGAAACCAAATAAAGGAATAATGCAGATTGGCAGCAGTGGTGTAGATAACTCAGTTAAGGAGGCCAGCTCTGAGCAGCGAGAGGGAGGCGATCTGCTCTGTGATTAAATCATCTTTCTGAACACATCCAATTGAGATAGAAACCTTTGTATTTTTTGTGTGTCGATGATTTATCACCAGTTATTGTATTTTACTACAACGAAATATGGTTTGCATGTATTAACCTACTATTTTATAATCCATAATTACTTGTGCGCTTTTAAAATTCACAAGTAGACTAACTGGCATTTGCTATTTATAAAACCTTTGGATTTTTACAGGCCTATTGATGCAAAAAGTACGATTAAATCAAAACTTTCATGTTTATGTCTATTTTTTAAGCTCCAAATTTCAAAATGGAACTAAAAAAATATGAAAAATCAAGAAACATACTAAAATAGATGTTTAAATCGCTCGTCTATGCGGCTCAAAAGGATTTTTTTGATGAAATGTGGCTTTTCAATAATATTTTATTCATGCGAATGGGTTGATCAGGCGAGCGGCAAGACTCAAGAATATATCAACCTGCATGAAGCAAAGAGGATTCATATTACATCATCAGATAGGTGATGACATTTTATTTTATAACTAGTGTTTCATAAAACAGCTTCATTGCATCAGGACATTGAATCATTAAGTTCGAAAATGAGACTTCTTTGTATTTAATACACATAAATCTCTGTTTTTGGGGCTTTATTTGATTGATATCCCAATAAGTCTCAATTAGTACAATATGATAATTATCAATCCGCAAGCAAAATAAATTACTTTAAACGGAATCCACAACAATATGCATTTAGGATGAACTTTATGTAGAAAAACAAACAATCAAATAAACAAAACATGAGCCCTAACTGATGATGTGTTTAATGTGTCTTTCTTTACACTACTTTTGGTTAGTTGTACTTATACACAAACCCTGTACACTTTGTGGGCTTAAATATGAGACACGTCAGGAAATTTATCGAAACAAAACAAAAAACAAAACAAAACATAACAACAACAACAACAACAACAAAAAATCGATGCAGTTCCTCCTGAATCTGCTCATCAAAAATAATGTAAATCTCACTGAGCCTCTCAAAAACAGGACGATGCAGAGTTGTGTCTGGTTGAAACAAATTTTTTTCATGCTTTAATTTTGAGTAATTTCTTCATATTGTTGTAGCTGCCTTTATGTTTCTCTCATTTTATACTTTTTGGCAGTTGTGGAAGTTTCCTGAGCTCTTAAGTTAAAGTGATAATATCACGCTGCAAAAAATCCGCTACTAAAAGTCCTGATTTAAGCCTTTCTGAGGTAAAAGTCTGTAAGTGTCATCAAGTGAACAGATTTAAAAAGCAGGTCGTGCTCTGGGGAAACACGGTCCCTGTCATGTTTTAATATGGTGTTTATGGGTTGTTATCACTGCTGCTTAAATATGAATGTTGCATTTTACTGCTGTTGATGTTTGAGATTGAGCTTATTTGATACACTTGATATAGCCGACTGTTAGGGGGTTTATTCTAAAGCAATACATCGTGCTCCATGAGATAAAAAGCGCACGACATAAGATGTTTACAGCGTCGTTATCCTGTGCTATCACTAAATTGCCCTGTTTTCAGTTGTGTGACAACACGTGCCACCTGATCCAAGAATATTTTAGATATCTTCTTTTCTCTGAAGAAGTGGGGGAAATTTTCTCAACACCAAAGAAAAGTTAAAACCCGCGCGAAATAAAGATTTTTTGTTAAACTTATCGGAGAATAAATAAATAAATACAATTAAAAAAAATCAAATCAACAAATTTGGAAAGCAGAATTTTAACAGATTTGGAAGGGCATAACTTTTTTAATGTAAAAGTAACAAGTAACTCAACCTTCCGCACATGTACCAGTGGACTAAAAAAATACAGTATTTCCATTGAAAATGTTGTGGAATAAAAGTAGGCTATAAAGTTTAAAAAAATGGAAGCAGTGAAGTGCAGGCAGCCTGCCTCCGTTTGTATTTTACTCAAAGAGACTACAACAGGCTACTGGAGTAACTGTAACCTTACTCAGTTACATCCCACCAAGACTTTTGTTTTTCGCATCAAAAACTCCGCACAGCAGCGAGAGAGAGAGAGAGAGAGAGAGAGAGAGAGAGAGAGAGAGAGAGAGAGAATATTATATTGTCTGGACAGATCACATTTTAAAATAGTAATAAAAAGTTGAATGTTTATTTCGTCCATATTTCACCTTTAAACGCGGTTTACAGAGTGTTGGTGAAAATAACAGGAGCTCCTCTGTGCGGGTCATCTGAGGACACGCTGCTGACCAAGCGGGCAGAAGTTACAGAGAGGAGGGAAACTCTTTCATCATGAAATGTTCAGCGCCACACAGCGCACACTAAAAGCGGTTTACACTTAAAGATTTGTAGTCTAAATGTTTAAACGTCAACGGCGCTTGGATTTCGCAGCTGACTTTTCCTTCAAATCGAAGGTAATAAGGCTGTTTTGCAAAGTGCGATACATTTCCGCGGTTCTCTTGTAGCGGGAACGAGCGTGAAAAGAGGTGAAGAAGCGGCACAGAGCTCTCACACGCAACGCGATCCCGGAAAACCACAAACGCGTTTCGAGTTGCGAGCAGATTCAGAGAGTGACTCGTCTTTGTGGTGGACGATCTTTGGCAAGAGAGCGAGAACGCTCTGCTTCCTGTCCGTTACCACGGCAACACTTAACAACAACAGTACCTATAACCCAAACCTGGAGACGGCCAGGAAAAACGCGAAAGCTGTGAAAAAGCCTACTCCGTTTTTAGGGAAACGAGTGAAAATCGATCTTGTAAAAAAGAGGCTTTTCCCATCAGACTAACAATGACACACCGACAGATCATTCAAGGTGAGATTCATTGACTGTTTTGATTTGTAAGCGCGAGATTCAGTTAGAAGTCAAACCATTTCTAAGTCTGTTTTTGTGCTTTGAAGTTTTCGAGCAGTATCAGAAATCAAGGATGCAGTTTGTGCAAACTGTTGCTGATCTGGCATCCCGACCGCAAAACATAGAAACCCTGCAAAATGCTGGTAAGAAATCAGATTAAAACACTATGTCAGCTCTTGCCGCTACTCCCGGTGTACTCTTCATTCCTCTCCTCTCCTCTGCAGGTGTGATGGCTATGCTCCGTCCCCTGATGTTGGATGTGGTCCCCAGCATCCAGCAGACGGCAGCTCTGGCTCTGGGCCGCCTGGCAGACCACAGTGACGACCTGGCAGAGGCCGTGGTGAAGGAAGAGATCCTGCCTCAGCTGGTTCACTCTCTGGCCTCGCAAAATGTCAGTATTTCATCATTTGACCATATGAATGCAAGTTTGATGCAGACATTACTCAGTTTATACCCTTTAGAGGCTGATGTGTGTGTGTGTGTGTGTGAGAGAGAGAGAGAGAAAGAAAAAAAAGAGAGAGGAAAGAGACAGACAGAGACCCTGCAGGACCTCAGGGTCAACCCCTTGAATGTAAGAGTGTGTTTTGGGCTACATTGGCAGTTTGCCTGGGGGCTACTTCAAAACCTAAGAGCCCTTTACCACAAGAGCAACCAGGCTTTTGTTTTCTCTCTCTCAGCCCACTGAGAGGCTTCGAATGGGGGGAGACATGGTTGAGTTCCTCTTATTAATGAAACATTGCAGTCTTATGTAATGAACTTAAAAAAGGAGATTATTAAGTTGATAATCTCAGACAGTTTGTGTCAGATATGACAAGAATTCAGTGTTTGCTATGGAATCGAATTGATCTATTGGTTAAGTTTCTGCTAAAACCTAATGAAAAAAAATCCCAGTTTAAGGAGGCTTTTCTCTAAAAGAAGGGTGACCTGCCACAAAAATAGCCTGTTGGGGACCCAAACTTAATCAACTCGAAAAAATATACTGAACCTCATGTCTTAGCATATTTTTTTACGACCACTCTTTGAGAGCTAGATTTTTCTGCAGACTTACTGACCAAAATCCCAATTTTAACAATGTTATGTAATGAATTCCTCTATTAGCAAATTATGTTTTTGGCAAAAAGAAATAAAGAAATTAAGTTTTTAAAGGAGTATGGAATTTAAAACACACCCCCTTGTTAGGTGTAATGACAGTTTCTTATGGTCATTTGTATATTTTGTCATCGATCTCAAATGGGAGAAAAGCCCAGTGTAACAACTTAAATAACTTCATGTTGATTGAATTTTCAGATCAGAAGAAATGAAAAAATATTTATTGAGAAAAAAAAAATGCTTGATTTAATCATTTTTACAATTTTTAAATTTTTTTACACACACAGCATGAGATAGGAACCCATTATGACACATTAAAGCCAACAATTAAGGATAATTTAACTGTGGAGGGAAAACACTGAATCACAGTGCAGGTTTAAGTAATTAATTATTTAAAGACAAACTACATATGCAAAAATTAATATCACTGCAGACTTATCATGGAAGTTTGTCATCAATTTATTAAACAATATAGGCCAACTGATAGAAGTCTACTATAGATTTAATTTTTAATTCAGGCACTGACAGTTGATGTGTGTATCTTTGTGTGTTTGTGTGCAGAGGTTCTACAAGAAGGCAGCAGCGTTTGTGCTCCGTGCAGTTGCCAAACACTCCCCCGAGCTGTCGCAGGCTGTGGTGGCCTGTGGGGGAGTTGATGCTCTGGTCCTGTGCCTGGAGGAGTTTGACCCCGGGGTGAAGGAGGCTGCTGCCTGGGCTCTGGGCTTTATCGCACGACACAACGCATGTAAGAAAGGCACACTGCCCTGCTTAGATCTCCATGATCTTCCTCCCTCCCTTCCATCACCTTCATGCCTCTGTTTTTCCCACCTCGTTCCATCGCCGTGCAGTGTTGTCTCAGTCGGTGGTGGATGCGGGTGCTGTTCCCCTGCTTGTGTTGTGTCTTTTGGAGCCCGAGATGGCCCTCAAACGCATCGCAGCTTCCACCCTCAGTGACATTTCCAAACACACACCAGAGCTGGCCCACACTGTAGTGGACAGTGGTGCCATCGCACATCTGGCACAGATGAGCCTCAATCCAGACGCCAAACTCAAGGTAGGACGGCTTGATTTTAAAAAGCTGCTGGTGTGACTCAGCTGACCATGTATGATGGTAGAAATGAAAGATACACCTTTTGTGATGATTTTTTAGAAACACGTCACAAGAACTGATCATTTTTTTAATCAAGATTATTTTCTACGTTGAATGTTAGAAGCCTTATGACAGTGTTTGCCAAGTCAGATCAAATTTAAATATGCTGAATTTTCATTTTCATTTTTTAAAGTTTTTTGTTCCCTCTATTGTTGTGATTATTGAAGCTTTAAGTTTTTTTAATATAAAAAATAGATACAATATAAATGCAGTCTTTAATGCTTTCCCCTCTATTACACCCCCCTGTCAAATTAAAAATCACATTATATAATATTACTTAAAGAATCCTTCTAAAAGGACCCTTTGCAGATTTGTGAAATTTTTTATTTTAAAACATGCACTCACTTTACATGAATTTATGTTTTTTTTCTCTATGGTTAGACTCTGTCTCATGTTAATGTTCTTTCTCCACATATTTGTTCTATTTTCCCTTCTTTTGCCTTTCAACAAATCTCTTACCCAGGCTAACTTTCATCTAACATGTTGTGAATTTATTTTAACTTAATTAATGATTTAGAAAAATTGTCTTCAACACTGATTTTTTGGAAAACACACAGTTAAATAATTCTTTGCTTCAAGTAGGACATTCTACAGCATGGTTTTCAAATTGAAACACTTTGTACTTTACCATTGTAGTAACTCAACCTTTATAATGAAATTATATAGATTATCAGAAATATGAAAATTTGCAAAAAGGTGGTTGAATAGACATTTTACAGATCCCGCCAGCAACACAATCATGCTCTTTGGACTTGTAAAACTTTTTTAAAAATACAATTTTTTGAGCAAAAAGTAGCAGCTACTCTTGAGAAAATATTGGGAAATTCAATTTGTCTTTCTTTTTGACAACTAGACAAAATATTAAATATTAACTTGCAGATTTGTAGAAAATGACGGTCCAAATAATGCATGATTCTAGTGCTTGCTAATGTTTCACAAAAAGCAGTGGCATTTCACTAGAAATGCCCAAAATAAAGCTGTAATTGAATTTGCAAAAAAGTCTGGAAGTAATTGCAACATGTTTCCGTCTCCGTTCAGAGGCAGGTGTTCTCAGCCCTCAGTCAGATCAGTAAACACTCGGTCAGCCTGGCAGAGATGGTGGTAGAAGCTGAGATCTTTCCAGCCGCAGTGACCTGCCTCAGAGATCCAGATGAGTATGTCAGGAAGAACGTTGCCACCCTGATGAGGGAGGTGGTGAAACACACACCAGAGGTAGTGCACACACTCCAACACTTGTAGGAAAAATCTGTAGGGCCGGCCATGAAGTAATGCATCTGTGTGTGTGTGTGTGTGTGTGTGTGTGTGTTTCCAGCTGTCCCAGCTAATTGTAAATTGTGGTGGCATGGCAGCAGTTGTGGACTATTTGAGCAATTGTCGTGGAAACCTGCGACTGCCAGGGATCATGATGCTGGGATATGTAGCAGCTCACAGTGAGAACCTCGCCATGGCAGTCATTCTCTCCAAGGTGTGTATGTGTGTGGTTGTTAATCTGTTTCCTGGTTCGTGTCAACAAGTCAAAATTAACACTAAGATCAGAGAAAATTCCCCTCAGGTCCAGTATGTAGGTCATATTAACTGAACCAGACCCTCCTGTCCTGCAGGGGGTGCCCCAGCTGGCCCTGTGTCTGCTCGAGGAACATGAACATCACATCAAGGCGGCAACAGCGTGGTCCATCGGCCAGATAGGCCATCACACCCCTGAACACGCCAAGGCAGTGGCCACCGCTAACCTGTTGCCCAAACTGCTGGAGCTCTACATGGACGCCAGCAGCTCAGAGGACCTGCAGGCCAAAGTGAGACCTGCAGCTCTGCAGGCTGATGTGCATTCAGTCTGCTGAGACCTGAAGCAATGCAAAACATGACTTACTCTCTTTTTTGTTGCAAAAACAAAAAATGTAGGATTTTTAATTTAATTTACTTTTTTAAATAACCGATATCAGTAGTTTTTGTAATGGTCATATTACAACAGTTGTAGTTCCCCTATGCTATTAATAAACCCTTAAATATAGCCACGCATATGTATAAATAATGGAAACTTTAAGAAATAAAAATATCATTAATATTAATATTAAAATGTTGATCTAACTATGATGAATTTAATACGCATTTAAAGGAGGCAAGATAATTTTTTAAAGCCATAGATGGAGAGGTTTTGAGTCACAGGTATCAAAGGTCAGGGTAAAGGTCACTTGACAAAAATCAAAGTGGAAGGGGAAAGGTTTGATTGTAAAAGTGGTAAATTTAAGTCCTCTTCTTCTTTTCAGTGTAAGAAGGCTCTGAAGAGCATCCTGCAGAAGTGCACTTACCTGCCCGGCCTGGAGCCCCTCCTCTACGATGCTCCAAGCAACATCCTCAAACACGTACTCAGTCAATTCAGCAAGGTGAGTTAATCCACTGCCAGAGTCACAATCTGAATCAGCCAATCAATTTTTTTCAGATTTCATATTTTATATTTGTGTGATACACTTTGTGTTTCCTACCTCCAAAGGTGCTGCCCCATGACAGCAAGGCTCGTCGTCTGTTTGTGACCAGTGGGGGGCTGAAGAAAGTGCAGGAGATTCAAGCTGAGCCTGGCTCCATTCTACAGGAGCACATCAATGCTATCAACAGCTGCTTCCCTGAGGAGATAGTCAGGTGTGTTTTCTCTCCCCACACCCACATAAACATGTAAATGTTAACAGTTATCCTGAAGTGACCAATCAGCTCATATGACCATTCAGAGAGAAGTAATGAGAAAGCTGTGTGATGAATCACTCCAGTTTTTGGTACTTTTTTCCTCTCCGCACAATATTTCCTATCACTGTTAGCTAAAGCTATGCTTTGAGAATAAAATTAGCCAAAATAATTTACAATAAAATGGATAAGAAAAATACATTATTATAATCAGTTTACAATATAAATTAATTAAGCAAATATAATTAGATAGGTTAAAACTGGGTTTGTATAAAGAAAATTCAAGCAAAATTTCACATTATTTGGATGTAAGGCTATTGTTAAAGGACAATGTATTCTTCAGGATGAAACACATTTTTGTTTGTGTGTGTGTGTGTGTGTGGGTGGGTTTCAGGTACTACTCCCCTGGCTACTCAGATGTCTTGTTGGAGCGGTTAGAGAACTACCAGCCAGCCTGATGTTCGCTCACACTTCCTGTTGAATCTTCACATGAAGACGTACCATGCATATTACTTTGCAGTAAATTTAAGTTCTTTATTAAACAGCAGTTTTCCACTTTTTTTATTGTATTATATATTGTAATTGTGTAGTAGGAAAGATATAGACAGCATTTTCTATGTAGCATGATCTCACACCTCTGAGACCTCTTACACATTCACAACCAATGTGACATTTCATAGAACATATTTTTTTTTTGCCCACTATAGAGAGGTCAAAGGTCAGGTTCAGCCACAAAGCTGCAACCCCTGGGGGGGGGGGGGGGGGGGGGGGGGGGGGTGTTGGCGGGTGTGTTGCACAGAGACACTTCAGCTGGTTGGAAGCTATTTTAAACATTTATTTTAACCTGAGTTTTAATTTTTTAAAATTA
>JAQMCX010000032.1:10290322-10358584 GCA_029814765.1 Acanthurus leucopareius
CCCCCCCCCCCCCCCCCCCCCCCCCCCCCCCCCCCCCCCCCCCCCCCCCCCCCCCCCCCCCCCCCCCCCGCCCCTGGTGTGTTGCTCAGAGACACTTCAGCTGGTTGGAAGCTCTTTGACACATGGATTTGAACCTGAGTTTTCAGTTTTTCAAAGTAGCATTTCTCGACAGATAGGCAGCTGGTTCACATCCTCATTTCTCATTCCAAACGCAACAGACACGGTATGATCTGGTATAATGACGTCTGTAATGTGGTTCGTAGGGGTCAGACTGCCTCCTGGCGGCCACGTTACCTTACTGCAGCTCAGCTGTGTGTGCTCGTGTGTGTGCGTGTGCAGCAGCTGCAGCGCACATGGCGAGCCGCTCACTGCGTATTGTCTGCTGGTTTGTCTCTGCTTGTTTCCCACATTGTACCGACGGTGCAAATGAGCCTCCGCCCTTCGCTGCCGCGGAATCTGAACGCGCTACGGCTGCAGCTGCCGCCGCCGCCCCTCCTCCTCTTACAAAAATCCGACTTTACAGCTTCTACAATGTAAATGTTGTCTCTCCGGTAAGCTGAGCCAGGCTTTGGTTTCCTCTGACACTGTTTTAAATATAAAAAAAATTATGACCTCAAGACTTTAGGTCGATATAAACAAACACCCTACATAACAGAGTTGCATTTAGGGAAGTAGCCTATATAAACCTATAAAAATGAGTAGGCTATATTCCACGTTTGACCAATCAGAGAAAAACAGGATCGAAAACAGAAGTCCGATTTCTCCTTCGTGCAGATTCCCTGCAGGATAAACTCACGATGGAATTTAACCTACTGTGAAACAAAGTCTTTCGCAGAAACAATAGCCTGCATTTAGTGTAACGGCTGATCTCTCATGTTAGACCAAGAGCTTCCTCTTTTCTGTAGTTTTACTGATGTCGAATGGAAATGTGTCTTTAAAATATTTTTTAAATATTAAAAATAATTCATAGTAATTACATAATATACGCTTATAAAAAAATATATGATGTCAATGTGACCACTGTGATTATGTTCTTGCGTGCATTACAATAAGTGAAAGATACGGGTGTTATTGTTAAAGGCTACTTTAGGGGCACTGTTTGCAGGCTAAATGGATCAAATGTGAAGCATATGAGGGTTTAAAGGAAAGTCACCGATGTAAACTTGTGCAACAAGCCGAGACGTTTACAGGAAACAACAGGCTTAAAATGGCAAGTTCATTTATTTCCACCAAAACCGAGTGACTGTATAAATTAAAAAACTAATGATTAATAAAAGCATCAATGCGCGTCCTCTGTGCACCATTTTCAAAATCTAAATATTTCTTATTTTTCTGCCGCCTATGAAGTCAAACTGCAACTGATTTTATTATTTATAAAATTCTGTCATTTTACACTTGATATTTTGCGTGCCTTTGAAAAAGACAAAATGACAATATTGTTTATTTTTCAATAATGAAGAACACATTTTCTTTCCCGCCTCGTATCAGCTGTGTGTTTATGTAGTCCTTTCATAGAAACTACATCTCAAATTACGCTGCATTTCATTATGAATGAGACTGTTGCAGCAGCCGGATTTCTTAGTTTTTTTTTTGTTTGTTTGTTAAGTGAATAAATGAGACAAATGCAACAAATTTAGCGCCTGCGACTTTTTTTGTTTTATAACTAAACAGGAACCAGATGTGAACATTTCCCTTTTTTCTAGTGGCATTTTGAATGTGTAATAACAAAGCGCGGCTGTCTCTTGAAATAACTGCTATCACTAAACAAACCTCGTTTGCGTTTATTATTGTAACGAAAAATGGATTTGAAATAAAAAACACTTTTTTTCAAAACCGTTTCGTTTTTCACTGTCGTTCATTTCTCTTTTTAATGTATGTGCTTTATCTCCATATTTAATTACATTATAACTTCTAGTGTTTGTTTGCAATAAAAAGGATTATATCAGAGGCAACGGCTGATTATTAGACCACACTGATGCGGGACAAAATAGCAAATAAATACATAGTAAACAAACATAAAAATAAACAACCAAAAAAAAAAATCCTTTTTTTCTAGGCAATTATGTCGTATGGTTACACAAACTAGGACAACTAAACCCCACAAAGCTAATTTTCTTCTAACTGTTCCAAGAATCAAAGTGATTTCTTATTTCTTAGCAGACACTAAACTAATATGAGAAATGTGCAGAAATAGGCTATGTTAAATGTAGCGCATTATTTGTAACATAAACATTTAATAATGAGGAGATAAATATGGGACATGCAAGTGTAAAAAAAAAAATAACATCAGAAAAAGACTTTGAGTTAAGCAGAACAAGTGCTTTAATTGGTTTGAGTGAACGCTTATGGAATGGAGTGTATTGTTATTATCATCATTAAATGTGAAGAACAATAAACATACATCAACATTTTGGCCTCTCTGCCACTGAAAGGGAACTCTCACCAACCATTGTCAGACAGCAATAAACACACACACTCACACGTACACACACGGTAATTCTTTAACCATTGCTTGAGTCTCTTACATGCGGTCTAAGAGTCCTCGGGACTGTTGTGAGACCAAAGCTGGATCGCAGGAGGGGATGTTTCCTGGCCTGCTGTGAATTGACTCCCGCATGCAAATTCAAATGATTCAGATTCTTTCACTATTATTTTTTCTTCCACAGATTTGTAGATTTTGAAACGTGAAGCCGAAGGAAATACCTCCAGCTCTGCAGATCTCGCCTGGCCTCCACTCATTTGCATTTGTCAAATCAAACTTAAACACTTGATAAACCAAATGAACACAAGGGGCTCTTTTTTTGGACGTGTTCACAGAGCGACGCGCGCTTAGCTCCATCTCCCAATACATGTAAAAACAAAAAAACAAGACAAAAACTATTTTCATTCAAAAATAAAACAGACACAACATACGATACACAATGTTCTTCAAGCTCGTGTGGGAGTAGTTCTGACTGCTGAAAGATGCTTTTGGCAAGTTAACAGACGCAGCAGGTTGACCGGTGGGTGGGGTTGACGGCTGAAGGAGTTCATTCATGAAAGAAGTCACAAAAGCGAGGATTCATGTAACGGTACAGCAGCAGGGCGCGTGTGTTACTGTCGTCTTTAATTTGCATCTGTTTAAGTCTGGCGTCGTCACCGCCTTCCTCTCATGAGACCCAGAGTTCATATTCCCAAGACAAAACGAAAAAAAAAAAAAAAGACTCATTCTCCCAGCATGCACAGCTCTGTTTTCTATTTGCTTCTGTCTGACTACAGAGAAGCCTCCAGGGCTGAACAGAGCGAAGCAGACTAGAAGGTGATTGTGTTCCCTCATTCCTTGTTTTCTTTACGACACAACCTATTTACAATATGAGCCACGCGACAATAGAAACAAAACAGCCCATTAATAGTGAAAGAACACAGAAATATCAACTATCCACGGACTAGGATGAACTATAAGCTCATAAACTCCCTGATAACACGCATGTGATCTCGGTAACACAAATACAGGAGGCAAGGAGGCAAGAAAACATAAACCTGTTTCAGGAATTAATAGAAGTCGAGGGTGAGTGAAATTTTGGACAAGCACTTCAAAAAAATCACATTCTTGAAATGTGACCTATGTGTTGTTAGCGGGTAAATGTGGTGAAGAGGCTGACAGACTCCTGCGATGCAGAGAGCCGCCAGTTAGCGAGTACGAGCACGACAAAACACAATCACGACACACGCACGTTCCACAATGCACTTGCACACACGCACGCACGTTCTGCGGGGCTAGCGTGAAACGAACAAGGGGTTAATATCAGCGGACGCCACCTCACCTTAAAGGCGGAGGAGAGGGACGCACGCGCACACTGAATAATCTGAATTATGGACTTGAATTTACAGAACTGAAACCGATCCACCATATTTAATTTCACTTTTTCAAAAACACAATCATTTGCATGGTTTTGTTTGACCGACTAATAATATGAACACATCTAAACACATAGGTTTCCGGGTTGGAGAAGGTTGAGCAGGGGGGGTTGAAAAGAATGCATGTCAAAGTAAACACCCTAATATTAAAATAACCTTTTACCTTTGTTTTTTAAAAAAAGATTACAAAATATAAAATTAAATAATTTTGGAGTATAAAGGCACACATCTTGCACAGTGTATACAATGAAAAACAGTTATTTAAAGCATGGTAGGGATTATTTTACGCTGAACAGCTCACATATCTGGTTAAAGTGTAGGGACACAACGAGAACCTGAACAGCCAACAACACAGACTAGGGAAAAGGAAACTTAGTCCTGTGACATGCAATTTTTTTTATGATTTTTGTTTTTAAAAGTACATCTATAGTAAGCATTGTATAAATTCAAGCAGTATCATTCTTCAATTACCACAACACCATCATTCATTCCTAAGGGTGGCTCCTTTTTTAAATACAACTATATTTCATGACTAAAATCCAATGTAAAAATATAAATGTGAATATAATCTATGATATCCAAACGAACATGTTGTGATGGAAGCTTTTTGCATGGGTAAGATATAGTCAAGAAGAACAACTTTACTGAAGCTGGTTATTCTAAAGTGATACACAACATCACACGCACAACAGCTTTTTCTCACTTACATACGAGTATATTGCATTTCCCTTGTTAAGACCGTATCAATTAATTGGGGTCATATTCGTAACATTTGGTTCCTTTCCTCTTGTGCAAAATATACAAACGAAAAAAAAAAAGAAAAATCTCAAACAGAAACAAAAAAATTACCACATCAATTCATAAAACTGCCAAATTCAAACACAGATAAACCATTTTAAAAAAACAAACAAACACAAACAACGATGAATAACAGACTCACAGCTGAGGTTAGAGAAGAGAACAATGCTGATGGCGTTAATGACTTAACAACATGTATCTTAATGTCTTCAGCTACTCTTCCCAACCTCCTTCCTCCCCTTTCTCCCCCCACCCCACCCCTTCTTTTACAAGTTTTGAACACTGACACACACACACACATTTTTCGCCATTGCTGGGTGTGTGCTGGTACGATGCTTGGAGGTAAACAGTCTTCTGTCTGCCCTGAATGCATGAGCACAGTCACACTGTTGCCTGGTCCCAAACCCTACTACCACAACACCACAGAGTACTTTTAAAAGAGATTTGGAAAGGTTAGTTTACAAGAGCTCTGTAAACAGAACCCCTTGTTTCAACGCTAACTGATGCGGTAAATTCTTCCCAACCAATCCCTAGAAGTAACCCCAGGTGAGAGGTGGCGAAGGAAGCAGGATTTAAAATCAGGCCTCTAAAGATTCAGTTCTAATAAAGCAGAGTTCCTTTTCCTCTTTGTTGCAGCGCATGTAACAGAACAAGAGCTCCTAACCTCTAGTAACGAATGGAATGAAAGTGCAACATTTTTGATTTTACTCATAAGGTGCTGATGGTAACAGAAAATCAAGGGCTGTCGATTTTTCAGTATAACACCCTTTTTTTACGAAGCTATAACAAGGAGTGACCTACTCTAAATCACAGCAGCCACACAAGACTTCGGGGTCATTCCTTGCCAAAGAAACAGAAACAAGGCCTATATAACAATGCCCAATGTATTCAGAGTGAATGCAAGTAAATGCAACATGTTCTCAAACCTCTCTTCTCATTTGAAACAAAAAGGTACGTATCCTTCCCTTAACTTGATGTGCATCACGACAAAGCAAAAGGGACAAAGCACTGACAACCACTGAGGTGCAACTAGTGCTGAATACAAGAATTATAATTTACTGCAATACGTGAACTCATCTCAGCCGATGAGAAGTGTTTGAGTGCGTGGCAAGGGGATTACCTGGACACTGTACGTAGAGGACCGGTAAGGGGGAGGGGAGGCATTAAATGGGTGAGAGATAGAGAAGCCAAATAGGAAGATTTGTTTGGCTGAGTACTTGTATAGCATTTGGGTGGGGGTCTGGCTGTTGGCCTATTGGAAGACTGCTTCCTTCTTCCTGAAATGAAGCAATTGCATTAGGCGAGGCTCAACATGAACTTCCTCATTTCATCTCGCTTACGCCTTCTCTATGAAAGCAGAACCCCGTTTTGTGCTGCAATCTCACCTCTGCACCCCCTTGTCCTCACATTGTACACATCGTTACCTCCCCCCTACCCTCCCCTTAAACATCATAAGGGAAAGACAAATGCAAACATTGAAATTAAAAAAATGCAGGGTTCTGGATGCTGTATTAGAGGCAATAAAAAAAGCCATATTCCCACATACACAACCATACAGACAAAAAAACAAATTATATAAAAAAAAACGTAATGACTTGGACACTTGCTTTCAACACCCTTATCATCCAAAGTAATACAAGAATAAAACTCAACAGAGGAGAGGTTAAATGTAAACGAATGATGGTTTTTTTAGCTGCAGAGCGTGGCTCCCCACTGAAAGAGAGAGACAAACAAACAGGGAGGCATGAGGAAAATGGGTGAGGGAGAGTGATACAAAGCCACCACAGCACCTTATTAATTCAGCCTCTCGATGGTTTTCCTCTCCATCACCTCTTTTCCCCGCCCCACTCCCTGCTTGCCCTGCCTTTCCCAAGTGCCTCTGTACCCTCTGTTGCTCCTGGAGGCTATGACAGGATGGTGGTGATGAAATCGTAAAACCTCTTGGAGTACTGCTCTGGGTTCACCGTGGAGATTTCTGCTCCGGCCTGTGGAGACACACAGAAGACCGTTATTCACCACACCTATTTCCTTTTACTGAACTATTTAAAAAGCTCTTGTATGCGGCTACGCACCCCATGTTTGACAGTCTTGGCTGCGTGGGCAGCTTTCTTCTTGGCATCATAATGCTGAAGGATGTCTATGACAGCCATGAAGTACACCTCCTTCCTGGGAGCAGCTGGGATTTAAAACAAATTTACCTTGAATGAGAATGCATATATTTGCACAGTTTCCTCAGGAAAAATCAGGCACTGTCAACAAACAAGACACACAAAATCCTTCAGATATTTTTGACAGCAGCAGGTTTGACAGCTAGGATGAGAATGACATTACCCAGCAGGGGGAGCTCTCAGTACTGTATTTACTATTCAGATATTTCATGCAGCCCTCCATTTGTAGGAGTTTAATTATAAGTCTGGAAAACACATGCATGTGGCGACTAACTTTCAGTGCTTTTGATGGCGTAGACATCAATAGTGGGATCAAACTCCCCAGGTGACAGAGGCTTGGTGCTGTCCAGGGTGTTGCTGGGACTGTCAGGGGGAGTTCCAATTCCCCCACCGTCACTCTCCCCCTCCTCCTCGGCTTCGTTGTCCTCACTCTCCACATCTTCCTGCTCGGCCCGCTCAACATCATGGATCCCCACCAGCAGACTGTAGTCCATGAGCTTCAGCTGGGCCAGGAACTGAGAACGACGGAGGAAGGTAGGAAGGAGGAGGAGAAGGATTAAAAGGTAGTAAGGAGGTGGGAGGAGTGTTTTAGAGGGAGCAAGAAATGAAAGAGAAGGGAGAAAAGGCATGTTTCAAGAGTGGGTTGAGAGAAGAAAGACATGTATTAATAAAGACAGGAGGGGGTGGCAGAATCAGCAGTGCGTATCTTCTGTAATTTAAAGCCAGATATCCTATCTTAAAAATATGTAAACAAATATTGTCAATGCATACCTCCACATCTTTCCTGAGCTTCTCAAGAAACATTTTCTTGTTCTCTCCATCTATGTAGATCTTCTGCCCATCATTGATGAAGTCATTGTCCTTGTAGGTGGGCAACTCCTTAGCCTGCCCATTAGTGTTGGAGATTAGCGATCAAATAAAAAACAGTGAAAACCAACACATTAAACCCATCACTCTTGGGAGGCATTGTTCTGCAAACCTGGGCAAAAATGTGACAGAATTCTGTTGCTCATATCAAGTGTCCATTTTTGTTTTAGAAGTTGATTAAGTGTCCATAACAGTATATCCAATCACAGAGTTTCAATACCTTGAAATTATTTCAATATTGTTTGAGATATTTAACAGAGAATACAAATTAGAAAGGAACAAATTATTAAAAGCAGCATCACCAGCATCAGTGTTCTTCATCTTTTTTCCCCAGAATACAAAGAATTTAATATACTGCACATCATTCCACAAAGATATAGCTGACTTTTTCCACTATAGGAATTAAGGGGTATTTAAAAATGCATGGTAAAGATGATCTCTAATCTTAAGGGTTACCCATATTTGTAGCGTGTTTAAACGTATCTGCCTCAAGAGACAATCCTGCATGTTGAAATACCCCTGACATACAAGAGGCTTTGAGCCTGTGGTTTGATAGAAATGCCTGCCTGATACATAAATATGTGACATATATCTCTGATTAAAATGAGTTAGATGATAAAGTACAGGCAGTCTGTCCAACCATGGCCGACCTCTTTTCAAACTGAGTGACTAACTGTGTTAAATAGTACATGCAGCATGCTCACAGCAGGGCACAGATCCATCTGATGCACCATTTTACATAGTTTACATATTGTTTGGAGTGAAATGCATTGCACAGACGTTTCAATAAATGCATCTGGTAGATCCATACACTTTGTGTCATGAAAAGGACGTCCAGCTCAAAGCAATGAAACGCCCTCGTTGGCACTGCGCTGGTCTCTGAAAAGGATCCCTACTTGAGATAAATCATTGCTGATCTGAGACGCTTTTTAGAGACCAGACTGTGATTTGCAGCTAATATAAACTTTTTTTTTTTTTATAGCTCTGTAAAGCCAGCGTACTGTGTCTTTGTGATGGATTCCCACTACTCAGCCTACAAGCAGAATGACGGAGATTCCTATTTAAGAGTCTATCTACTGGGAACGATTTCCTTCTTATAACCCGGCTGCCGCAGAACTGCCAGCAGCCTGTAGGGGGAAGAGGTGTTATGTCAGGTGGGACAAGGGGGCCTAGTTCTGAGTCACTGAGGAAAAAGAGAGCAGGAAATGTGGTAGTTGGGCAGCAGCAGTTTAAGCTACTACAGTGTTTCTATGGCAGCGGGAGAAGAGCAACAACACAACAGCACTTTGTAGCACTTGAATGAGCTTGGACAGCACACACTGACACACATACATACACATACAGATAAGACCTCTACACACAGATGAAGACAGGAATACATATCAGAATAGGACACTTGAGCACATATATAAACAGACATAGACCTCCAATTTGCAATAAACATGGGATGTACAGCCTACTTAGACTGGATATAGATGCGACATAAAAAGTTAATGAGGACGCAACATAAGACCGACCGCAAGTATAAATTGAAAGCATTTCGCAGGCAACTCACCTAAACTGCCACCTGAACTCTTACATTCATCCATCTTTCTACGCTTTCATTTCAAATGTCATTTACCTCCAAGTCATACATTCAGTCTTGCTAACCACTTGATGACATCTTATGCCTGCTCCCAGTCATGTATAGGATTCTATCATTTGGACTGTTATTGATTTTCTCTATTACAATGACTACAATGAAATGTGATTTGTGAGTGGTTCACTACATTGAGGAATTGAGTAGAAAAAACCTGAAAGATACTGTATACCAGAGGCAGGAAGAAAGAGTGGGTTGTTGATGAGCCTTGTAAAGCTGGCTGACAGGTGAATTTCTTCACGCTCTTAAAAAAAAGAAATCTCATTTCTTTCTGGTTTCCCATCAGCAGGTTGGAAAATGGCTCTTGGCATATGACAATTCTGATGTCTTGCTGTCTCAGGAGAACAAAGCTATGAAGGTTTTCTGATATAACACTGGGGTGGTCCTAGACCTTCATTTGTATCCAGTGACATTCCTGTAAACGCTGTAAAGTGTAGATTAACATCCACAACCAGGTTTCACATCAGCGATATACATTCTAAGTTATGAGCTGATTGTAATGACTAACAAATAGTAGCAGACTTTGAACTGTTTATCATCATTAAAAAACTATATAAATTTATTTATGAGGAATTGCTATCCAATAGTTTAATCAGTTATTGGAAAATCAGCAAGTTCATATCAAACACATGCGAGGCAACATGAACCAAGTACTACATGTTTTTATCTATTAGTGTTGTGTATGCTGTTTATATTATTTAGGAGTAAGTAAGTGTTTAGAGTAAGTACTTTATAAGGATACTACTATCTTTGCACTAAAGGCAGTATATCTGCAGCCATTATGGCTGCTGTATGCTGGACTTTTTTTTTTTTTTTGCGACAGCAGCCAGTGTCTAAAAACACACCAAATAAACAAAATTCTGTCTTTAGTTTTTGAACACTTGAGTAACTTTTTATCTTGAGCACAGCGAAAGATTTTTTGTACCTAACTAGTTAGTTTCATTGATAAGCTTGGAATAAAGTACAAACAAAGCAAGGACGGCCTCCATCAACATTTATCATCTTTATCATCTCTGTGATAAGTATGTGCTTCTCTTTTCCATTTATGAGTTCCGTTTTTTTTTTTTATTTTGACCTCGCAGTTTCTTCTTCCTGTAATGCCGGCACGGTTCTCTTCCACTTCTTGCTCTCCAGTGTTTCAAATACATGGTGCAGAGCAGTGAATGGTGGAAACAAAATCAAACTGGCTAGCAAAAAATAAATTGAACTTGCTGAAAAATTGAGCAAAAGGTGGCTGTAAATGGATGAAGTGTGCAAAATATGGCCTCGAAATAACAGTGTTTCAGCTTGGAAAAGACGAGGAAACGAAAATGATCGGCCGCACAAAAAATAAAAATAAAAATAAGATTGGTTTAATAGATCATGCCTGGTATATAAGCCCTGGTTCTCTTACATCTCTTACGTGTTTCATGGCGCAGTAAAAGCGCGTGGCAATCCGCAGTGTTTGCAGCCTTTGCTGAACGTTACCAGATTTGGGCCGCGGGGGCACATCCTCTGGTTGGGGCGGCTGCTAGAAAAGGGGGGAGCGAGGGAGGGACGGTAGGGGTGGAGGAGAGGAGAGAAGAAAGGAGAGGAAGGGAGGAGGGAAGTTGGAAGTAAAGGCAAAGTGTTTAAAATGTAAAAACACAATAGTTTTTTTTTTTAATTGGTAGAGGGTTGGAAAGGGCATCAACGCGAAAGATCCATACGACCAGTCCAGTGGTTGGTGATTCATTTATGTCTTAACAATGGCTGGATCAAGAAACTGTTATCAGTGTCCAACAGGTTCATTCAATGGCGATGCAAATGCATGGACTGATTTTTGCATTTATACTATGTCTATGCTATTGGTTTAAATAACCAAAATGATTTTAGACTCTGTCCTCAAAAATATTTTCCAAATGTTCAATTTACAAGTTAAATTCTACGTATGCATTATTCTGGCCTGCCAACACTGGAATTATATCTGTGTCCTGGCATAAACGCCTGACAGTGAAAGGCAGCAGCCTGGCAGCACTACTGTAAGGAGCAGAAACTACAAAGAGCAAGGACACTACTGTAAACTTATCGCATTCTATAAACATGTATTCTGAAAAGCATCTATTTATGTGTGTTACAATAAGGGCTTATAATAACTGTTTAATGGGCTGCTAATAAAATATCAAAGCAGTTCACTCAGTCATACCGACACATTAAAGCCATGTGCCCCCACTGGAGATACCAGCTGGTGCTGGCGTGAGGAGAGAGAGGAGAGAAACAAAAACAACAGAACAACTGTCGCAGATAGCTACTGAGCAAAGACTAAGTGGAGACAAGTGGGATTCCACATACCAAGGGCCAGTAGCTATCCAATAACATACAAGCACAATTCTGTATTTTCCAGGTGACATAAAAATTATAATTGTATATTTCACCTTCACCGCGTGTTAAAAGTGCTAAATTGTGGGTCAGTATCCTAAACAGACCAAATGTTTGTGATTAAGCACAAAAAACATGAAATACAGTAACTAGTATAATCTGATTGACTTAAGTGAGAACACACTCCCCTATTTTTGAGCTTTGTTTAAGATTATATGAGATCATTTGAGAGTAAAACGAAAAAAAGAAAAAAGGATGCATATACCCACAGATCATTTACTTAGTAAAATGTTGCTGTACATAAATGTTCTGCTGCAGTTTGATAGCTTAAATCCTTAGACAGCATCTACAAGAACCACAAAGTTATTATAGGGACAGAAAAATACATGTCTATCGTGGGCAGAACAGAGCATGTTCACAATGTGCAACAGAAGGGGGCTGGTGTTCATACACATTGCAATGTGTTAGAAATAATGTCACTTCAAAAGATGCAGAAAAAACATTATATACCATGCAGATGCATGCATGAAGGGGAGACATTCATGCAGTCAGGAGAGAAACTTGCCGTGCTTGTTGTTTGTGTGTGTGTGTGTTTGTTTCGAAGCAATTTTTTTAAAACACACACATACACTATATCTTATGAGCAATACACGCAATTTCCCTCTTTCATTTAGCATGATGCAACTCTCTCTCTCATTTTACTGGCTAAATGCAATCTGTACATGTCCACAAAATGGACTTTGCCTATAGAGGAATTATTTGAAGGAAACATGAGTGGTTAACGCATCTTGATTTTACATATCTTTTTATGTGTGTGTATGTGCCAAGTTGTGATGCGCAGAAACCAGTGTGTTTCTTGTCAGATTCTAGCCTTGGATGTCTGAGCCTTAGTTTGTCTCTGAGAACTGTTATAATTTAGTGTGAATGTGTGTGCACATTCAAAAGTATATATGTGATTCTTTGCGAGGTAAAAACAGCTAATGACTTCACTTACAGTGGCAAACATGATGCCTTGCTGCATTTAACTGACAGGTAAATCAACCAAAGGGTTCCCCAAAGATTAACAGCAACAACTTCTAAATAATTTGTTGGTTATGAGTCAGTTGTAGTCAGAAAAAGGTAACAACTTCGTTGAAGTTAACTCGGCAAAAAAGCTTCTTAATTTTTTATCACTAGACTGTAAATGGTATTTCACACACAGCTGAGCTGCAGACAGAAAGGTCACATATTATGCTCTCATGCGTGTTAAATCCTAAACTGCCTTGTTTTTCCACTCATTTTAACCCCTCACTTTAACCCCAGTAACATTTTGTTTCTTCTTCCATTTACAGTAAGCTATATTTAGCTCGGGGATTCCCTGAAGTCTTCCATGCATCACTGAATGGCGCCCCGCATTTAAGTCTCTGTAAAAACCTGGTGGAAAGTTCAAGCCTTCTGGGTTAAACCGATGCTCTCATATAAAAACTTGTTTCATGGTCAGATGAAGCTTTGCAGAGCAACACATTAAGACATGCAATGGAAAGAAAAAAAAACATTTTGCATAACCATACCCTATAAATATTGCTGAGCTCACCGGTCAAACCAACAGCACTCCAAAGTCACAGTGTTCAAGGTCGTTGTCAGCCGCTTCCATCACTCAAAAAGGTCAAAGCCTTCACTCCGTAAAAAATATTTTTATCCGGTAACATATCAATTCTAACTGTTTGCTATTATGATATTAACAGGGAGCAGAGTGAGCTATCAGGTCCTTTGCAATTTCAGTGACACATTTCTTTTTTGGCAAGTAACTCTGTCCAAACAACCAAGTGCCAAAAACTCAAAATAGAACAGCTCAGAATAGACAAGCTAACACAAAATGCAACATTTCAATCATCATCAGTCACACAATATATTTTGCTTGTATAAACTGATCACACAAAGTTACACAGAAAACACATCATACACACAAACACTCATTAGACATCTGCTTGAAGAAAACTCTAAACCCAACACATACCCAGACACACACAGAAACACACAGCCCTCAATCTTCCACACACAGACAGCAAGCAGGGGGAACTAATGGGACAGCAGAAGCCAGGTTAGAGGGGGTAAAGCAAATAAAAATGAGACACAAATAGCGTGCAGGGGGCTAGAAAGGGAATGGGGCAATGAAGTAGGGTGCTAACTGAAGGAGATGGATATTTGCTACTGTCATCTCCACCCAAAGGGACACAAACACTGACGACAAAATTGTGTTTATAAGGCCATTTGGGTGATGACAGTAAGCCTGGAATCATTTGAAGCTGTGTTGGTTATTGAAACCACTGGTACACAGTTTTTTCCCCCTCTCATTCTATAATTGTCCACATGGCGTTTAATAGGCATGGAGTTCATCAGAATAACTGACTCATTTTCCATATGTGATATCAACAAGTAAATTATTGGAAAGACAGAGTTTTAAGTTCCATTTTAAGTGTTTTTGTAAAGAATTGATACAGATTTTCTGAACACTTTGTAATTGCCCTTGTTCTTTACACAAAAATGACACAGGAATTGAGACATTAACAGTGTGCAAGTGCTAGTACTGGTCCATCTGTTCAATCCACACAGACTCCAACCTCTACTGTCATCACAACCAGCTGTCCTTTTCAGAAATGTACCTCCTGATGTTTTTGAAAGGACAGCAGCCTGTTCAATTCACATACAGTTTTCTGAGTAAGCTACGTGAAAGGTAATACAAGATCAACAATGTGCATTATTTGTTTATTAATCTACTTGTTTTATTTACTCCACCATGAGTAACAGTAGAGTGATTACTTTACTTAATGCACAAGAAAAATAATAGACTTGGAGTGTTAAAATGTGGTTTGCATAGTGACATGCAACAATGTGGTGTCAGTGTGGATTGATACACTTGAAGCACATCAGTTCTGAGAGACAGGCAGGGGATGAACGGCTAAAATATTCCACAGATGCTTTAAGAACATGCTGGTATTGTGGTTTGCCATATTGCTTTTGTTGTATTTGTTATGAAATATTTCAAACTGTTGTGGTGCTTATTATTATTATTGGTAAAAGTAGTAGTATCATTATTGTCTCTTGAAAGCATATACTAAAAGGTTAAGAGGTCCTGCCTATGCTGAAGTTTAAACTTATGTAAGAAGGCATTATAGTGGATTGTGGCTCACAACAGGTGACTGTACCTTCTCCTTGTCGCTGGCCTCTCTTGCAACAGTGGAACCCTAGAAACAAAAGAGCAGAAATAAATCTCCAAAACCAGGTTGTTACTAGAAGCACTGAAAAGTCTTACTTTCATCTTTTCTTCACTTATTTTCACTCATTTCTGCTGATACTCATTACCCTTGTGAACAGAGAAGCTCACCCAATAAGACATGCAGGGTGGCATGTCTTAAAAAAAGCTTAAAACAGCTTTACTCCACCATGAGAGTAGTTACTTAAATCCTGTTTTAGAACTCGTATTACCCACTGGATAATGCCTGTTATCTTAAAAATACAGCAAACAAACAACCCTCAAGGATTTTATGGCCTGGCTTGTACATGAACTTTTATAAGACACATGAACTACAAACAGAACTCTCTTCAGAAAACAAAAAACATTAAAAAAAAAAAAAAAATCAAAGTCACATCCTTTAATTTTTTGCACCAAAATCTCAAATGATGAGTGATCCTTAAAAAAAGGTAAATAGTGCAGTGAAAACAGAGATAAAATTAACATAGTGCTCTATCTTATCTCTTGAAGTCTTTTCTTCTTGATCCGTTGTCCACTCCTACCTTGAGATCATATTTTTTGTAGACAGAGAGTCGGTGAGAGAAGACGTTGCGTGTAACAATCATGTAGGTCTCATCTCCATCCACTGTGAGCCGGTACATCCCTAGAAACTGAGGCAGCAGCGTGTTGCCATGGCACTCCACAATGAACTACCAAAAGAGAGAGAGAGGAATATCAATATTGACTCCATCATAGTCACAATGTATGCTTACTACTGCCTACATTAGAGACTGCTGTTTGTTTCAGTAAAGCTAAGTTTTAGTATAGTGTAATTATTTCTCTGAGGTATTGTTACTCGTCAATAGGCACATGGTTTTAGAGAGACAATGTTATAGAAGAATCAAAGCTAGTTTTTTATTGTAAGACAGGCTGTTTTCACCTGATGGTATTTTTTGAGAATGTTGTGCATCTCGGCCACATCCTCGCTGCTGATGGTCTTGATGACGTAGCGTTTGTCGTAAGAGGTATGGAAGCGGGCCCCGCTCCGTCCCTGGGCCTCACTAATCAGTGGAGCGCTGCGTGTCAGTGAGTTCTATGAACAAGCAGAGAAAAGACACAAGGGACAAATAATGGTCATGTAAATCATGGTATACACACTGAGGTGTGATCACCGTGTCATTTTGATGTTTTGACAACCCTACTAAATGAACCATTTGCATCATCTTTGGAGAGATAGGACTATTTACTCATTACTTTTATTTAAGTTTTAACTTGTATTTAATGGGCTCAATATTTTTTACAAAAGTTCTTAGTTAACAGTGAGCCAGAACCAATTCTGACATCTTATGTTTAAATAGCTGGTGCTGAAACTAAACATTCTTTTCTGGTTGAATGGTTGGGCTCTTAGGGCTCTTGTAGTCTACTTGGATGGATTCTACAATACAGCATGCCCTGTATATACCTACTTGTTGTCTGACCACCTCCTATTTTCCAATCTAAACATGTGGGGTTTTGACCCCTAAGCCTGCTGCCTGTCCAAACCTACACACAGACACAAACAGCTGCTGTCCAGACTTTGGAGCTTAAAAGTAACATGATCCAACACCCCTGGCTCAATGCCTCATACTCCAAGAATTCCTCATGTCCTCTGCCCCTCAGTTCCCTTTCTCTTCTTCTAGTCATAGCATCGCTTGCATGAATTGCAGAGTTAGGGCTAACCTCTGAGATGCAACCTTCAGCATCCACTTCGGCATTTATTTATCGTATTCATACCTAAAATTGATGGCAGTCTTGTTTCTAGAGGTTTCTAAAAATCATAGGCATGCCATCGGCTACTTAACAGTCCGGTACCTGACGTAGCATTGAAGTACTGTGTCACATGCTGAAATTGTTCAAGAGGCCCTTCACTTGAGATTGGCATAGATGAAAAGCTTTCAAAGTAATATCCTAATGTTATGGTTTTAGTTAGTCATTCTCTCCATCATGCACTTGTCGTAATGTGATTGCACTTCAGTTACCCTGCCAAAATGCCATTTAATACTGCTGGCATTGCTTAATAAAACTAATACTGCAGCATGTCATTGAAAGAGAAGGCTGGAGCTGGTGGTATTCACTGGCTGTAATGAGAAATCATAGAAATAGAGACAAAAGAAGAAATAACGCAAGCAAGGCTGGTTTTAGACCAAGGCCAAGAGAAAATACTTTATAAACCAATAAACTTTTTGGACCACCACCTGACCTGAGCCTCATGGAGGAAAGGGGCTTAATTTTGAGTATATCACTGCATTCCTTTTCACCGGCCAGTGTCTTAACACCCCCAACTGCCCACTCACTGCAGCCAGCCGAACCCTAATGTAAACATGTGAGAAGGACAGCTGCACTGAGCTGGGACAAAATGACCTCCAAATACTGCCAACTCACTGCCTGCTCTGGGAATGGGGATTTACTAGGGAAGAGTGGAAAGTAAGGGAAGAGTAGGAGTGGGCTGACACAAAAGAGGGAAAGGAAAAAGCACAATAGTTTAACAGTTTTAAAGTTAAGACAGGGCTTAAATTTGTCCTAAAGTGGCTATAGGAGTTGGCACTCTCTTATGTGGAAATTCACACTTATCTAGTAATATTAAGATGACAAAAAATTCAAGATATAAATGACTTAAAAGTGTGGCAATGTGTGCTTTTCGTACCAAGAAGTCCTGATCATCAATGCCAAACCTCTCTCTGAGGTTTCGAAACACCAGAGGGCAGTACTCCTTGAACTTGAAATGGCTGGGCATGTTTTCCCTGTGTGTAAACAAAAATGACAGTTTATGTCATGTTGTATCAAATAGTCATTAAAATCGAACAGTTATTTAAGTATCACATTTTACAGTGTAATCACTGATATGAAATAAAAGACTTACATAATGTACTTAAATAAACCTTACTTGTTGAAGAGGTGGTTGTCCACTTTGATCTTAGAATAGGCCTTGAAGTCATCTGGCATGAGCATGATGGGAATCTGAACATGGCTTAACTCATTTATCTGGGCAAGAAAAAAACATTGGAAAGAAGGAAAGATGAGAGATGTGGAAACACGAAAAGTCTGAGGCATTAAATCTCATGTTACATTTGAAATGCAACTTAGGAATCTAAAAGTTTGGGGATATTATCAGTAAAAATTAGTATCTCATTGAAGGAATATAGGATAAACCTAGACACTAGTGGTATAAACACTGAAATAAATCTAGTGAGAAAAAGTGTGAAAAAAATGGATCCAATCCTGATAGTGGTGCTTTGCAACCATGAGTTTTATATTTCCTATTCTTTTCTACTTTATCATCTTAAAAATGTTGAGTCCTGCAGACAGTCATCCCAGTGCTCGCTGTAAGCATCTCAGCTTAACTCATGTAACTTTTTTACAATACAATATTATTCAACCAAATAAACAGACTGGTGAAAATTTGTGTCTACAAGTCATTATGTGAATGCTCACATGCTTATACTCTGCCTAAAGACACATTTAATGTGACAGGATGCACACTCTCACATGTATTTCTGGAATGAAAGAATGACTCATCTGTCCAATAAATGACAGTCGTTATGTTAAACTTCATTGTCCTTCTGCATAAGAAACTACTCATATAATTGCTTTCACCTTTCCATTTTCATCATATCAGACAACTGAAGAAAAAACTGGTGTTTTACTGCAGCTAACAAAAAAAGGACTCATAGCAGACAGGGATTCACTTGCACCAGAAGATATTTTTTTTCTAATATAAGCATTTCATTGACAAGTTAGCTAATTTCTGATTAAAGCTAAAAGTTCTGGTCGAGGTTATCAATCACTATCAATTTTCTGCAAAAACCACATGATAGTGAAAGCTGATCACAAATTAGATTTTAAGGATGGTGTAGACCCAAAGGGAGTGCAAGGAAGAGGCAAGTAAAAATGTTAGAAGAACTGCTCAAGATGTCATCAATATAAAAGCAGAAACAAAAGAGAAATGAGAGAGTGATAGTAAGAGACTACAATATGGGAGAGATAGAGAACAAAAGCTAGAATTGTACATATCTCTCTTACACAACTGCAATAATATTTTAATATAATGCAGTCTGTGATATACTGATATTTTGAATCTTTTAGTTGAGTGTGTTCACGATTCAAGAACAAATAATTACTTTTTAAATGCTTTAAGACTTTATCTGCATTATCTGCATTTCTACTTAGTAGGGCAATCACAGTCACCTCACTTTAGTTGAGTAGTTTAGTTGACTATTCACTTAATCATGGGAAGTATAACATTTTTTTTACAAAATAAATAATCCATTCTTGTCAAATAAACCCAGTCAAGGGTTAACTATTGTAGGAGGGGCCAACCTTAGGGTAGGTCATATAGCAAAGTGGTTCTGAGAGGCTGTTTACAAATGAGCTGTGATCTGATGGGACTCGACACCAAGCAGGCTTGTCCATGTATGTCATTTATGACTATCAATTTGTTTAAAAAAACGAAAAAAATTGGATCACAAAAAGTCATATGGCACACATGAGTCTTCCCTATGACCATAATTAAATTAGATGTTGTTTATTCTCAGGTGAGTTAGACTTAATGCTTAAATAATTGTGACTAAATACACGTTTACGATCATTATAGCAATCCTACAAAATACAAAATAACAGAGGGCTTCACTGATTAAAACACACAAGGCACCAAACACACAAGGCACAATGCAGGAGTTTCCATTTGGAGCTGGCCATGCGTTACATTGCTGCAATACGTCGAGCTGACATTTGTTATGACTCAGGCACAGCTTGATACCAATATGATGAGTGTGTGCTTGTGTATGTGTTGTTGGCTGCAGGCAGGGATGCTGGCAGGTTTTATTTAACTATTAATAACCTGTCATTTCCCCAAGCACATTTGTGCACTGAATAAACTGAAACACTTAAACTTTGATTGACTATAACATTAATCATAAAATTAATGTAAGTTCCTCTACAGTACAGTTCCAGATGTACTTCAAGCCTCATACATTGTGCAGAATTGTGCAGAAAAAGTAGGTATCATATCACAATTATAGCAGCTGCATAGAGGAATATTTTTTAAACCTCTGGAGACTGACAATGGCCTGTCAAGCTGCATGAGTATTACAGCAGATGGTGAGAGGAATGGCCTCAGCAGGATTGACTGACTCATAAAAGGATTAGGCATACTTCAGGTGATCATCAGAAGGTATGCTTTTTAACAATATGCCTAAACATGTTCATGATTGTACCACTCATAGTTTTGTTTTAGACCATAGTCGAAACAATGCATGGTCAAGACTTAAAACTGGGTGATTACACCTAGCTCATGCCAACAGACTGATTATGATTAACAGGCTGACCTTGGAGCTTGATCCTATGGCCTCTTAAATTAGTACATTCCTTTATTTAGAACTAGAGTTTCAACTTTAAGGATTGCAGAATAGTCTGTAAGACACTGAACTTTGTGAGTTAACCACCTAGTTTGGGCTATGGAACTGGCTCTAACAGTTTATGGCTAAACTCTCTCTGAGTGGTCAAGTGTTTCATCTATGTCTTCATGCTTTTCCACTGGCCAGTTCTTGTGATTGATGTAATTCTGGTGACCAGAAAGATTAACTGATACTCAGGATACTGATAGCGGTGAAAATGACACACAAGTACAGCAGAACAAATATCGAATTACTACGTAATTAATTGAAAATAATCAACATTAATGGTTTGTTTTACAAGAATCCCACTATTAAAGCTACAAGTATCAAAGCATACAGTCACAGAATTCATCACTAATTACACAGTAATAAAGAACACTGACCACCTGGCTTAACTGGTCCAATGTGAATACTCATTAAGCCTGCAAAAGCTTGGTGAGTGATGGGCAAAAGTCTCCCTTCGTACACTATTCCAACTTTGCATTTAAACAGCTCATGCACAAATTGAGGACAGTAACTTTTAAAAAGCAAAGCTGCTTACTTTGTGTACAACTATTTGATGTCATCTTACAAGAGGTAATAATTACAACTTAAAGTAACCATCCCTGCACTTTGTATATCCACTATTATTATTCTAAGCCTTTTAAATAAGGTAACAGAAAAGAAAAGAAGCATTAGAACATAGTCTGACCATCCATTAATAGAAGGCAAATTAACATTAGGAAAGATTTAAATTTTTTGGGGGGGGAGGAAACGTTTGAGATAAAGATAGAGAAAAATCAGAAGCAATTATGTTTGAAAAGACAAGAAAGCATGAAAAATATGGAATGGAGGGCATTAAAGAGACAGCACAAGCAGAGGCTACAAGTCCACAGATGCCATATCTGAGTATGTTTCAGTGCCCTGGTGTGACAGGCACAAACGTCACAGTGATGCTATTGCACAAGATGAATCCTGGGCACTCCGCGGGGAGATGTCGCCTAATCAACAAAGCTGTGTTTCACACAAGGGCAGAGACAATGCCAGATCTTACTTAGCACACATGCACATCAGCAAGTACTCTTGTGTACTGAATATTAATAAAATATCATAGCAATAGAAATAACTGACATACATATGAGAAAACATAAAAATGGGGTGAAATTAACTGTTAGATAAAAATAAAATAAAATGGTTCCCTGGAGTAGACTCAGAAAACAATCACAATCAGTTTAAAATATCCTCAAACCCTACTTCCCTCATGTTTATACTGATGTTTTAGTGGCAAATGTTCCTATTCCTGTACTAAAAAACTGTAAAGACAGCATGAGTGACAGTCAAAGTGGGTATGACTATATAAGGCTACTTTTAACGATAATACTTTTGACAGCCACTGCTGTCTAGAATTTTTTGTGTTGGATAGGACACAGCACTGATTTTTAACATGGTGGCATTGTTCTAGTGCTGATGTCTTTACTGTCCTTTACTTTACTTTATGGTCTTCTGGAGTGTCTGATTTACATTAAATAGCATACAGTACTTCTATTTTATTTGTTAGGCTTTTGTCATAATTTCTATCTTGAGCATAGTGTAGTTTTTATGTTATTTTTATCAGATGCCTCTAGCATATCTGCTCATTTTCCCTGCAGCTATCAAACTTGCAGACAAATTTCACACAACCACTTCCTGTTTGTCTCCATGGTGATAAAGACTAGTTTTCCGGCCTAGAATGAAGCAAGTGTGTGCTGTTGCTCCATTAGACAGGAAGTTGGTGAAGTGAGTGTGCTCTGTCAGCAGCGTGGTAATGCCTTATCTCTCTGAACTATGACAGATAGAAAACAGATCACAGCACACTGATAGTGTTGACAGCAGTAAGTTTGAAACTCCTTTTACCTTTTTATCTTAATCAGGGTTTTACAAATGACAGGGTCATTATGTATCAAGCTCAGGATATAGGAGAGTAATGAAAATAATTAAACTGGAAAGAAAAACTTCCCTGAAGTTAGAAAAAAAGAAAAAAGACTAACCAGGCATACCACTAAGATGTGAAGCATCTTGAGAGAAGCATTAAGCATGAATAGAGAAATGTAACAATTAATAAATAACCCTTAGGGCTAATTATTGTTTAAAAAAAAGAAAATCAATTTCAGTACACTTTGAAATACTGATATCAGTAAGTGTACTTTATTTGATACCTTTTTGATTCCTCTTCATTGAACACCCATCATGTGAAATACATCATATGCTATATCATGTAACTCCTATCCCAAGTTTTTCCTGTAATTATTTTTCCGTTATTTTATGCAAATTATCAAAATAAAACAGGCGTGTAGAACAGTCACAATTTCTAATGTTTTCTTGGCATCTTGGCACACTGTGAACTGCCAACTCACCAATGCTCAACTTCACCTCACCGTATTGGACTGTGTTGGATAAAGCTGCTGCCCTAGTGGACCAATAGCAAATGCATTAAATAGAAAAATGCTTGTGATGACAGGATGTGAGAAAACCATAAAGTCATTTCTTTCTGGGTGCAAAAAGATTAAATGCGGTTTTTGTTCAACCAAATAAGTTTCAATGCTGCCTGATGATGCTTTATTTCGATCAATACCTTATAAGGTATTGAATACCTTTCTTATCTTTTTGTCATTTCTGATAACTCAAATAACGGCTGGCAAGCTGCAACTTGAATGTGTCACCAGTATGAAAAGTCAATATAGGGATGTGGCAGTTCTTTCAAGTTGAATCAGGCTGGTTTCTGTTGAGGGTGTTGCCCCATTACAAACTTCAGCAAGTTTAATATAGCTTTTTAGTGTGTATAGCTCATGGTTTCCCTATATCTCCAGGGAATCAGAAGTCAACAAAACAACCATTTCTATTTAAAAATGTAATAAATATTTCTAAATAAATAAAAAATAAAAATTTAAATAAAATGGTCAGATAGGAGAGATGCAACAGACAACAAGGGAGATTTATCATCTCAGAAGAGGAGCAAACTTTTTCAAAAAAATATGACCTAAAAGACAAACTGTAACTGGAAGATAAACAGTAGAGTTTAAAAAAATTTGCAACACATTTTCCACTGGAGTCATCAAAGCCAGTGTTCTAGAAATGACACCTAGATATTGTTGTGCTTGTGCTATGCCTTCTTCAAGACAGACTGAGCATGCAATTAACCAATATATATATAGGTCTTTAACATACACTGAGAGAATCTGAATCTGCAATTTGGAAAAATCTATGTTTCAAATAATGCAGCACAGAAGTGTATGGTACATGTTTTATACAAAGATAGTTTCAAAACTCAACAGCATACACATTCGCATTCAAGTAATATACACACATCATTATATTGACTGAGTGTTCTACTGATTGATTATATTAGTCACTTGAGTCATAAGAAAAGGCTTTAAAAGACAATCCAACAAATTTCAATCAAGTTATGTACTGGCATAATATAATAAATAAGATAATATTTAGTGTAAATACACCCAGCAAAATGGATATTTGCCCTTTAACAGTCAGACAGTGAGAAACTATGGTCATATATGGCTGTAATAGACTGTATTAGTCAAGACTTGACCTTTCACTGACCAGTACCAAGGGTATTACATCATCACCTGACCTCTTATGAATCCCAGAACCATTCATAGTGTGCAGCAGTTTTAACAATATCCATATAAAGAATATAGTGTATGATGGCATCCAACTCACACCCTTTTAGGTGGAGAGCCCTTAATATAGTACAACAATGGTATCTGGGTGTGTGTATCAGGGATTTATTGGCAAGCCCATAAATATGAATGAACACAAAAAAAAGTTGGCAGAAAAAAAATGCATTTTATCTACAGTAAATGTTATCACTGGGCTAGCAGTACTTAAATGCCCTAAGAAGGTTTTTAATTAAATTCTCAGTATATCTTCTGCTTTAAATCAAATACGATTATCAGCCATCACAACTTAACTAAAAAAGTGTCCAACAGAGTCTGTCTTTGACCTAATTTAGTGGAGCAACTTTGACTATTTCAGTGTCAGGGGTAGCCTTTACTCCCTTTCCTCCCTCTGCTCAAAACCACACCGTGGAGAGGTCAGCCATAATGAGGCCACACAGATGATATAAGTGGAGCAGTGGAAAGGTAGACGGATTACTGCATTAGTGTGTGTGGTGCAAGTGCGAGAGAAAGACACTGACACTTACACATTTTCAATTTCTAACAGCAATTTATTACAAAAACGATCGCCATCTGGACAAGCATTTTATCAAAGCTTCAGAAATCCTTTCTGTCCATACTGACATTTCTGATAACATGCATCACATGACAGTGTTTGCCTCCTGCACATGCAGCAAAATGCAGAATAACTACACAACAGCTGCTAGCATAGACAACAAGGTCAGCAATGCCTAATTCCAGGTTATTACAGGTATCCTTGAATACCAGCAATACAATAAATCACTGGTATTCAAGGATTGTTCAACATACAGGCTGCTGTTGCTTGTTTTTTCCGGGAAAGGAGTCTGTGATGGGGGAATCAGGTCATGATTGATAAGAACCAACTAAAAAGCAAACATGTGTCTGCATCAATGATTCAAAATTTTGCACCCATATAGATTACAATGGAATCCAAGAGTTTTCAAACTAGGGCTAGTTGAAAAAATCTTTTCACTAGGGGATTGCAAAAACATTTATTATGATAACAATGTTAAGCTTTGCATGTTTTTTTCTTCATATTGAAAGTACTAACAGCCTTTCACACATCAGAAATTAGCACAACAGCCATATAGCCGACATACAGGCCTGTTTCCTCCCATTGAGGAAAACAAATGTCCTCTGCAAAGGAGGAAAAATAATCACTGAAAATAAAGGGCAAACAAGTTACTTCTGCCACTCTGCTTTGGGCTTTCTAACGCTTATGTGATGCTATCTGTTAAATGTATGGAGGACTATGGGTTATGTCAGTTGTACACAGACAGTGGACAGCAGTGAAATGTCAGTTCATAGCCCCAAGTGAAGAGAATAAAACACATTGTAGGACTTATTTTACAGCAGCTAAGGATGACAATACTCATTATCCATGAGCACAACAAAAGAAAGACAGAAAAATCAATGTATTAAAAACTTAGTGAACAAGCAGAATACTATGTCTTCAGACAATCTGCCAGTATATACTTACTGTCCTCTCTAAATCCGTGACGAGTTAGTTTTATAAAACACACAGAACTTGTTAATCTCATTATGTGCTCAAAAGAAACTTTTGTTGTCCTGCAAAGCTAAGGAAATTATTATAAAAAAGGTAACACAACTGAAAATATATGGAAGTTGTTTGGATGTCTCAAAAGTGACAGTGCAGATTAAGACAGTTGACAGTTTGTGCCGTTGGTGGATGGTGGATGCTAATCAAGATTGGTCAGGAAACACAACAAAACATTTCCATCATCCAAAAGGTGCTTTCCCAGAGATCATATCATTATTTTAGTGAGTTACAAGGTAAGCCAATCTGTATTTTTTGTTAAAACAGACAAAGCATGTTCACAAACTCAAATGTTACCATTACAGTGTTGGATTTTATGTTGATATGTTAAAAATAAGCTATACTTTAAAGTAACGAATCCCATGGTTTCTTCATGCTATTTCAGTTATTATCCAGATACTCTTCAAACTAGTAAAATAATAATTAAATTACAAGCCATGATGCATATCAATTTAGAGAAAAATGTAGTGATTCTATTTTTGGCCATTTTGCCCAGATGTATTTCAAACTAAACAGTGCTAAGACAGACTCTGTTGAGTGTCTGCACCTCCTTACAACAGACATGCTCAAACCCATGTTAAAACATGACATGACTAATGGCTAAGGTGGAAATAGGTAACAAAAATTATAGCTGTCATCGACACGTACATACCCACATGCAGACAGCTCAGCAAGTCAGTTGTGAAGCTATGAAAGGCCAGCTATTAAAGGATATAGTGGTTTAGACTGACTGAGTAACAAACAGGCTTATGATCTATGGTCTGTCTTGTTGGGTGAATCGAGCTGCTCAGCAACATGTCTCATTGCATTTGGGCAAGGAGTGTGCCGTGACACACTGACTCTGTACTGATGGTGACACATAAACACATACACAAGTAGGCATGTGCAGGCATGCTTGCATGCATGCAGCAGCAAATAAAAAGTATATCTCTTTTTCAAAGATTTTTAGAAACACACACTGAAAAAAAGCAAATAGAAACTCAGGATGCTTTCGACAAGTTTCTCTATGTCATTGCCTCAGGGTGCCAGGATGTAAGGCTCCAGCTTTTCTGTTTTCCTCACCCATAATCATCACACGTATTAGCTGTAGGTCACTCTAGCAGATATTTATAGAATCTCAATCTTATGCAATCCACAGAAGCAGACACAACTACTCTGAGTCACACAGAGAAGCAGGACACAGCAAAGAAAGGAAAAAAGAAAGAGAGAAAACAAAGAATAGGAAGGAGGCGCAAAGTAAGGCAGCTTAACATAATAAAATAAAAAGAGTTAATGAAAAAATAGAATAACCCTGCAGGATGGGGAAAATATAACAAAGGTGCTGAAAGAGAGGAGGTGAAGCTTAAAAAAAACAAACAAAAGCAGAAAACCTTTAACATAAGAAAGCCCAAAAAAGGAGATGAAAAGACTTAAAATCTAGTCTTGCATTAATTTTGCCTGAACTATACAAACTCTTGGAAAATCCCAACCATTTGTTCATTTATTTTGCTATTTGCACAACAGCACACATTATAAAGACCTAATTCCTTGGGCCCTACTTTTTTCTAAAGTTTTTTTAGAAACTGTCTCTTAAGTGTTACTGTACTCATTAACAATATATTTTTATGCAAACAATATTAGTTTGTAGGCCTGCATAGGAAACAGCCAACTACTTAGAAATGCCAACTCAACACAATTACCTTCTTTACTACAAAGGGACAGGGGCAGGTGACATGTAACAGGTTAGGAGCTGCTGGACTTAAGGACATGTTACACAGTGCAAAGAAGCAACATTATACAACTGTGTAACCTTAAAATAACAGCTTCTTTGTTTTTGTTGGTACATTAACATGTAGTAGGTTAAATAAAGTCTCAGTCATGCTCGACAGAAATTGTAGGGTAAATTAGAACGCCAGTTGCTGTACTATCTAACTTGAGTAAGCAAGTTGGATCTTTTAGTCATTGAATATTATGACTAGCTGTTGATAGCATACTACCTCAGATTCGGGCTACATTAGCTTTGTATGTTGCTGTTCTGAGTTGTGTGCAATGCTTGTGCAATCTATGACTACCACACAGCATTAAAAAAAACAAACAAAAAAAAAAACCACCCCACTAAATATTCATGATTGCTCCAAAACTGTGGAGGCACAAAATCACACAAAAAAAGTTTTAACACAATGTTGCTTTTAACTGTGAAAATGCAGGTTTTCTTACCCATTGCATCTTGGACCATATTTGCTATTGTAGTTTACATAGGTAGGGGCATGATTATGTATTTGATTTTGTGTATGCATGGAGAGGAAGGGCTATTTACAGATGGATCCAGTGTCAAGGTGTTTAAGAGAGAAGGAGGGAGAGGAGGGGGGAGAGAGAGAAAGGGGGAGGGCAAAGTAAAATTATGTCACCATAAACACTGACAGAACAGGGCAGCAATTAGCTGTAACAAATGCGACCAGGTGACCAAAACACACTATGGAATGAAACAACTTAAACCAACTCTATGGTAAAGAAAATAACTCAGTGGTGAGTATGTTTACCCTTAAAAAACATTTTATAAATATGAGTTTGAGATTGATTTAGACTCTAGTTTATTTGAGCTTTTGCATCAACCAAGCTTCAGTGGTTACAACTGAAATTTCCTTTGAATTAAACTTCTTAGCTTTGGCCTCAATCTAATTCTCTAAAACCATCAGCAATGTAACCTATTCAGGCCCTGAGGAATGCAAGTAAAATTTCAAAGTATTAGGATTAGAGTAAAATTGGGTTACCAGTTGGTGATGGATATTTTCAGCACACTGCCACACATCTTTTGCCACATAAAGAAACTTCAAAACACATGTCATTGCCTTTTTTCAGTCATAAAACAAGAATGATTCCATTGAAGTACACTAATCATACTGGATCATATAAAGTCTTATTCTAAGTGTCTTGGCATTCCATTTAAATTACTCTACATAACATCTTTGCTTCACTAAACCAGAGAGGTAGTAATGGTGTCCTTATTGTCTAAAGTAACTAACTACCCAGACTCCCCTCTAAGCAGGTTCAGTTCTTTCACCATTGTGTTCCCAGAGCAATAACACTGTAATAAGTCTGGTTTTTTAGGAGGAGCCAAGGTGAATACTGTGTGGGGGCTACATTTTGCAGAGCATATGCATGTGTTTGCATGTTACTTCTGCAGTCTGATTGCATTCTCAGGGCCTCCCCCTTTATTCATTTTTTTCCAGTGTACAAGTTGAGGTTACTTTGGCAAAGTCAGTGCTGTAAAGTTACATCAACACTTTCAAACTGCAGTATTCACACCCTATGGCAGTAACTCAGTAGTTCAGTGGCTCAACCTGGTGACGTGGCATTGAATGTCATTTTAATATAGCCAGTGGTATGAGAAAGTGAGTACCTTATCATGTAATGGGAAAAACAGCAGGAGAGGTAGCCCAAGGCATAAGAAGGAAATGTGCTGGCGGCAGCCCCACTCTGTGTTACGCAACCCAAGAGAACAGTTTGAACATGTAGATTCTCCAAACTTGTGTATGGTTGTCAGTGGCCAATTGGTAGACAGTTCTTTGAAAATTTGAATCAGAAAATTTGATGATATGAGCCTTGATAACCCATTCTACTGGACAAACAGAGACAAAAACATAGATTATCTCAATGATGTAAATCCATTTAACTCATATTTTAAGTTTAATCAAAATGAAACATCTGCAGTCTCGACAGACACATAAAAGGGAAGGATTTTGTTTTCTTGACAGTCTATCACATATATAGTTAATGTCATATCTGATAATGAAGAGAGCTAAAGTCAGTTGACCATGTATCTGTCTTCATATTTGTCAGACATTTTTTAAGCGCCATTCAAATGTGAATGTTCAATCAATACAAATTAGCATTACTGATTTAAATCTGTACCTAATGAGTAAGGTGTACCTTATGTTGCTCCCCCAGGTTTAACACAATAGCCAGGTGACTGTGATTTATCAACAGACTACAGCTTAGATACAGAATAACAGTCTAGGATCTTTCGAGAATGTGCAGTCCACACTAAACTGCCACCCTCAACTCTGGACCAAAAATTAAATACTCCTAAGTCGACAAAGCTAACAGGCTTAGTAATTACACTATCATCACTGAGCCTTACTGTGTTTCTGTCACACTGACTGGTGTCAATTAGTCACACCCAAGGACTCCTTCACCCAATACAAAGTAATGGAGTAAGTCAAAAGACCAACATTTTTATCACAGTTTTCAACACTGCTAAAATGATGAAAAAGAGATGTAGTAATTAGAATGGGTTTTGAATGAATGAAACAGCAGACAGAGGACAAAAGATATCAAGTCATTGGTCCACAGATTGCAGGTTTACAGGTAAAGAAAATTCAATATTACCTGAATATATCAGAGGAAAAAGTCTCTGATGTCATGAGACCACATGCAAAACTGTCCCAATAAAGAGAGACCATGGTCGCAAATTAAAATGTACCAACCAAAGATAACTGCAGTTATGATGTTATACTAATAGAATAATAATGCAAGTACAAATTTTAAATTGAGTTTTTATTCATGTGAATATTTTGGATATCAGAATGTGAAAAAGGGAAATATCCTGAATAAATAAATAAAAAAAATAACACATAACAATCAAAACAATAAAAACAGACTCCAGAATTCTGTTAACAAAAAATGAAGTTTAATTAAAAAAAACACTAAACATTTGACACAGGGATACAGAGAGTCATTTATTCCTCAACAACTCCTTCCTTCCCTGATTTGGCAGACATACTGCCAATCCAGTTTAGTCATTTTTTTGTTGCCACTGTTTTTAAACAAAGTCAAATTAACAGCTCAGTCACGTGAAAGGATTCTCCTCAGATATTCAGCTAAAACCACTGGAGTCTTGGAGTGTGGCTGAAACCAAATCCATTTGGGATTAGTCCTCCAAACCTTCTGGCCAAAATTATAGCATTGGCTGAAAATAATACTAGTTAATTTTCCTTATAATGTTCTGTTTGCTCATTAAAAATCAATAATGTAGTTTTCACAACGGTCCTAATGGTTGGAGTAAATAAAGACTTTTTGTGTTGGTTCTCACAGCCAACAGCAGAGAAATTAGTTTGCCAGTAATGTTTCCTTCAACAACTTTCTGTTACTGAAGTCTGCATCAGCCAAGAAAAAAGTAGTTAGAGGACTGAACTCAAGTTCTACACGTATGTAGCACTCCACCTGAACATATTCACAACCACAGTAACACATATCACTATTAATATTTTAAACTTTTACCACAGGAAACGGAATTGCAAAATGCATGGTGAGACAGATGTGACACTGTTACATTGACAAAACCAGTATGTTGACTCCCTTTATGCATGCTTACTATAAACAACTTTTGTAGTAAGATTCACAGACACCATTTAGTTACATACTTTACAAAGACATTATGCAATGTCAATCCTCTTACTTAAAATTAGGCTCTTGAAGACAGACATTGACTGGTTCATTTACTTAAAACCCATTCTAAATTTGCTAGAGCAGCCAGTGACATACTGTTTGCTAACCACTGCCGCACACAACGAAGGCAAAGAAGACAACCACTTGCAAACACGAGTGAAGAGCAAGTAGGCAGAGTACTCTGCATAAAGGGCCAACGTTCTTTTCAGTTCATATAAAATATACTAACATCATCAGCTAGTCCATGAGAATGATTTCATTCCAACATATAGCTTAAATAGACATTAATGTTCTGAGGGAATACATGAACACTGCTGCTCACTTACTGCTCAGCTTCTTTTGTTTACACTTTGTAAAGCAGTTATCTTCAATCTAAAACACCAGATAAGAACTTCAGTAAACAGGCTGGCATTACTGTAATAACTGTGTAATGATCATTAGAAGCAAGTTGAGTAAAGAATATGTACAGATTATATATTATTAATAAGACTGCAAGAGCAAATTAATTTGAAGCAATATAGATTTTAATGCCTTAGTCCATTGGCAGCACACCACCTCTTTTTGTATTATAATGATGTATCTTAGACACTGATCAAAGGTTTAGACCTAATATTTGGTATTGATGACAGAAATATCTGTATGTCCTCTGCTGTTTACACTCTCTTGATCACATGAGTTTTGGCCTGGTGCAAATATTCAGCAAAGGAAAAGAGAGAGAGCAGAGAGCAGAGATAAGCTGTCTTGCATGGGAAGATCTCTCATGACACGGGGCCCTAGGAGCTTATCCTACATGTGCACAACAGGAAGCCCAAGAAGAGTTCACTGCTCAAACATAAGCATACACATGACACACACACGCACGCGCGCACACACGCACACATACACACACTCACTCACATACACACACACACACACACACACACACACACACACACTCTTTTAGTGCTTGTATCAAAACCATGCATATATCATGACAATTGTAAGTGTACAAAGCGTACTAAACCAAACCTAAGCAATGATTTGCTGTTAGAGTGCAGCGTAGCACATTTGCAGCCAGTCACTCATTTCTACTGACACTACTATGGCAAACCACTGGACAGCTGTCATCTCGTATTTGTCAATCAACTGCAAAAACACAAAGGCTGATAGCTGACAGCAAGTAGGGCTACATATGACACATCAAAGGGTCGAATGAGACATTATTGTGTATCAACATGCTATTAGATGGTCCTACTCACCGAATGGTTGACTCCCCACATAACCACACTGAGCAGAGGGTCGCTGGCACGGAAGAGCTTCACTTTCTGAGCAACGAAGTGTTTTTTCTTGGTCTTCGTTTTGCTCGCAATAGTTGCGGCAATGCTGCTCGCTGAAGCCATCTTTGAGTATACTGGCTGGTTATTGCAGTCTGTGCGAAAAACTCGACAGAGTGTCTTCCCTTAAAGCTGGCACAGTGACCACCAGCTCACGACTCAGTAATACCAATACAATTCATTTAGCCAGCTCTTAAATCAAAGTGCCCCAATTCTTTTCTTCATCTAACGTCCTACACAGCTTTGCTGACGCTATGGCCCTACCTCGACAAGGACTAATATAAGAAAACGCGATATGTTAAAACTAAAACTGCTGCTCTCCTTCACCTAACAGTCCACCGCTTCCCTCAGCCCACATCATAAGTCACCTCTCTTCCTTCCTTGACTATTCTGGAGCTCTACGCACCCCTGCGATGTGAGGTCTCACTGAGCTGGTATTAGCATAGCCGAGCGGCTTGCTAGCTAGCAGACATCAACGATATATTTCGTTAAATAAATGAACGTATGGAAGAAAAAAAATGTACAGCTCTGTGAAAATCAAACACAAATTATCATACAGTCTTCAACAAATTATTTAAACGACAAATTAATGATGCCCAATTGCCAAATAAAAGCTCTCAACCAGCAGCTAACCTTAGTTCCTCCAACCTTCGCTAGCGAACCTGCTATGTAACGTTAGCCAACTAACGGCAGCAGAATCGGACTCCCTTCAGCAGATAGCTACCATTAGCATTCAAGCTAACTCTTCACATTAGCTAGTAGCTCTGAACTAGCTTATCAGACAGCTAAGCCCTCCCAGGCTTTGTTGTCAGTCCGTAGAGATGTCAGAGGTGTCATGTCATATTATTGCCCCATTCGAGTTAAAACGCAGAGTAGCCGTTGTTAAGACGTAAAACCAGCGGGTATCCGACTCCGTCTGCAGCACTGTGGTTCATGTGTGCTGCTGTCAACTGACAGCTCGACGGATGAGGGGAGGTGACAGCAAGCGCTTTGCAGTCTTCTGCGCTGATTCGCTGCAACCCCCTCCCTCCATCTGGTCCCTGCCACTTTTCTGTGCTTTTCAATACAGTCAGGAATCGTTTTTCATCAGTCTAAATTTGCTTGTAGATTTCATTGTCAAACTGACATTTGAAACGGTTGAATGAATCAAGAATCATCTTTTATGTGTGAAAACGCAGCATTCATTGAACGATTTTATTAATCCCGTTTTCATATGGGCCTATAAATGTGCGTGTGCGTGGGTGGGCGCACATATTTGCAGCTCGTGGCGTGTAATAATAATAATGCATTAGCATAAAAACCTGTACATCATCCCAGCAATCACCCAGCCTTGTTTCTGTTCAGTTTAGATTAATGACAAAGTCATTTCAGGCGGCAGAACGATGTTCCACACCGCTAGAGGTGATGTCTGTAGAGGTCATTTGGTTTTCTGGTGCATACTGTGCTGTTTCCACCGGCACATTGCTGTGTCAGTGGATCTCTACGACCAGGATGCATCAGTGTGCTGATGCTTTAGTGCTAATTTGTTTTATGACTCACTCTTCACAGCAGAGCAGTCAGTTCCTATGACCTGAACAGAACAGACCTCCACCTTCACGGTGGTAATACCGTGACTATATATACTACACTCACACATGATGACCTATATTTTCCCTTTTGATTTTTCAGCATTGCTCTCTTTTTGCTTTTTTTTTGCTTTTTTCAATGCACTTTTTTTTTTTTTGCAATGCACTTCCTTTGGTTCTTGGTTAAAGCTTTTAGGTTTTTGGTCTGTTAGGATATTTTTACTTTTTATTTTATCGTCGTTTGTAGCTTTTTTTTGCAGTTCAAGATTTCCCTTTATTTCACTTTACATTTTACTAAAATGTGCATGTGGAAATCACTGAATTTACTTGCTACATTTACATCTAACCTTACGTCTTGCCAAAAGAAGATGCATGATAATATTGTTGAGATAAGTGACGATTTTCTAAACCACTAATTTAAAATAATTAACTTAGAAAATATGTTAACATTAAACAGGATTAGTATTACAATAGGCCACTGGACATAGCTAGCGTTTTAGCTAACAGGTTAAAGGCAGGTTAAACCCTTTAGCCCAACGTGGCACCCGTTGCCTAGCAACGCAGTGTCAACCTCCTCTTTCCAAACACCAGTCTGGTTCCTCTGACCGTCTAATTACAAATCGTGAACTTGTGCTGTAAGTTAGTTTGAAAAAAGGTAAGTCACAGTGAATATTTTAGATGGTGATCTACAAGTTTGTCTATCTTTCTTTTGTCTTTTGTGAAGTAGTCGGCTAAGCTGTCAAGTTAGCTTTGTGGTTCAGCTAGCAAAGGTAACTACGGTCAGGTTATATTCATGGTTGCGGGTCAAAACCCCGCTCTGAGCAGCTTTGAAACTGCTATCTGTAAAAAAATAAACATTGCTGAGACATTTTTTAACAGTAGTTTCTGTCTGTGCCGCAGAATGGGTAAGAAAGCGAAGAAAGATAGTGAAACTCCATGCAAGGAAACGGTGAGAGATCTGAGTAATGACAGTCGTCTTATCTTTACACTTGATGCATCCAAGCTAACGTGTTTCTGAAGGGTTTCCAGATTTCATATCGAGTAAAACGGATACCCATAGCCTGAAAAAAATATTATGCATACAGGAGACAGACACAAGATAGCTTGAATTATAAAGCATTTATGTCTCTTTCCATGCACTCACAGTTTGAACCACTACCCGTTGAGGGCAAAACCCCAGCAACAGTAGTGCTGCTGTTGAACTCCCCAGAGGAAGACATCCTAGTAAAAGCCTGTGAAGCAATCCACGCATTTGCAGAGAAAGGTAGCAGTAGACCTTTTACTCCTAACCCTTATACATTTTTGAAAAACTAGTTGTTTGGGTAAGCAAGCCTGTTACAGAAAAGCATAAAATATATAATAATAAGTGACCATGGTCTTTCTATTCCTGACATTTACTCTGAAATCATTACATATCAACATATGTTTCAATTCTACCCTCTTGCAGCACTTATAACTTTAAGACCTCTTATTAATCATTATATATATATATTACCATGATAATTAAAACCCATTTTTAGCTTTTCTCCCAACTTCTCCATTTTTGTTTTGTATTTGATATCATTGCAGTGTTTATCTTCACTACCTTACTAAAACAAAAGGGATGCTCATAGGCACTCTGCTCAGTATGGCACAAGTCTTGATTTTCTTGTTCACTGTCTCCCCCTGTTGTTAGGAGATGAGAACAAGGTTTCTCTGCTGGGATTTGGAGCTTTGGAGCCTCTCTGTCGGCTAATCACTCATGACAACAAGCTCATCACACGCAACGCCTTCATGGCCCTGGGCATCATGGCCACCAATGGTGAATCAGATATACAAAATAATAAGAGAATCGGCTTCTCAGTCATTTGGTGAAATTCAATACAATTGATGTGACTTGAATTTTAACTTACAGACCAGCTCCCTGACCATCATTCTGCTTGTCAGGCAGTGGAGAGTTGAGATTTCTTTACTGGCAACAGAAGTACTTGTTTTGTGGACTTAAAAACTGAGTAATGGGTTTTGGTTAACATTGTCTTATGTGTTCATTAAAAGGTGATGTACAGAGTGCTCTGAAAAAATTAGATGTTATTCCATCCATCATTGATAAACTACCACTTGAAGGTGAGTAATTTTGATTATGAATTTAATCAGATGTGGGGTTATTCTGATACAGATAACAGTAATCATATTAGTACTCAGAGGTAGATATTCATTGTATACTAACTGCATTAAGTCAAACAAACAACACAATTTTCTCTCCTGTTCAATAAGATGTAGTTGTCCATGAGTTTGCAACACTGTGCCTGGCCTCTCTATCAGTGGATTTTGTCTGTAAGGTCCGGATCTTCAACAGCAACGGCCTGCCACCCCTAATCCAGCTCCTGCTCAGTCCAGACCCTGATGTCCAGAAGAACTCCTTAGAGATCATCTTCAATCTGGTTCAGGTGACTCAAAGTCCTCAGACTAGAGGATGTCATGAGGCAGTTTTTCATTCAAAAGTCTTTTATTTTAAATACATAGAGGTTGCACTAATTAAAATCTCAAAAGCCACTGAAAGCTGTGTGCTTTGTTAATGGGATGGGTGAAATTTAAGTGGTTCCAATGTTGTTGTTATCGGCTTGTATCCTCTTTTGTGCTGTATGTATTAAGGATTACCAAAGTCGTGAGGCTGTACATGAGTTGGGTGGGATCCCTCCACTTCTGGAACTGTTGAAGTCTGACTTCCCTGTCATTCAGCATTTGGCTTTGAAGACACTGTACAACGTGACCACTGATAGAGACACACGTAACACCTTTAGGGAAGAACAAGGATTTGAGAAACTCATGGATGTCCTCAGTAATACGGTGGGTAGGGGAGAACACATGCTTTTGTGGTTCCTTAGTGTCAATAAAAAGAGAGGAAAGAATAATAATAAAGTATTTTTTTTCAATCTTCTGCTCCCTATCTATATTTTTATCCTTTACAGGAATTCAGTGACCTTCATGCTGAGACTTTAGAGGTAGTTTCTAACTGTCTGATTGACAGTGAGAGTTTACAGCTGATCAACAAAGATGGAGGACTAATGAGGCTGATGGAGTTTGTTCTCACTCCCAACACGCCGGAAATCCAGTCCAAAGCTGTTAAATGCATCGCCAGGGTTGCTCAGAGCTGTGAGCACACATAAAGACAAGAAATAATGATTTTATTTAACTTTTCAACTGAAAGTTTGAAGTATTTAGAGTACCCACTGAAACTTTGTGTGTTATCTGTCCTTGTTTTATTTTGTGTATGCATGTCGATGTGTGTAGCTGAGAATCGCAAACTGCTCCATGAGCAGAATGTTGAAAAGGTTCTGGTTGATCTTCTGTCTGTGGCAAACGTCAGCGTGAAAGCGGCCACCTGCCAGGCTGTGTCTGCCATGAGCTTCCACCTAGCCAGCAAAGACATCTTCAGAGACCTGGGTACATACACATTCACACAAGCACAATGATATCAATACACTGATAATCAGTAAATATGTTGTTTTTCCGCATGTTTTAGGTGGTATCCCTTTAGTTGTACAGCTGCTGAAAGATGAGAGTTTGGTACTGAGAGAGGCAGCAATCCAGGCCCTCTCTAACCTAACACATAGCAACCAGCTCAATGCATTGTGAGTAGCATGTATAAGTTTGGTACTTTGCGTTCTAGTAGATGTAAGCGTTACATCTACAGTAAGATGCTCATAAAAAACCTAGAAAATTAATAACTTCAAGGTCCTTTGAATTTGTATGTCACAAAGTGTTAATATTATGTAAAACTTATTGCCAAATGTGTGAAATATTCAATGATAACTTTGTCATCTATAAATAAAGGCCAAGGAGTTGTTATGTCAAAGTCAAACAGTGTAGTCTTTTTCATTATTACACAAACAATGTATTGCTTTGTCTATCTTCTCTCCCACTGAATATCTCTTCACCTGTCTCCTCTACATTTCTCAATTTTAGCGACCATTATTTTTATTCCCCTGACACATCTGTCTTCTAGCCATCTCTCACTGTCCAGCTTTGTGGTAGTATTATTGTCTCCTTCAGTTGTTGGACACCACCTAACTCCGCCCTGCATGAATCATTGCCTCACTGTCCTTAGACTGAATGTTTCTTTAGCCCTGTTCACTGCATTTTAGCACAAATCACATATGTTGCATACACGCTGAAGAAATCCTATGCTGTATGAAACATTTTAAAACTGCAATTAATGTCAGCTTTGCAGGTTTGAAGTGAATCTCCCAACTATTTCTGTGCTTGTTTTCCAGTGAAGTGTATGAGGCAGGAGGCCACGAGATCCTTATCCAGCAGCTCAATGGAAGCTGTCCCAGGACGGTGGCCAATGTTGCTGCCACACTTGGCAACATGGCAGAACAAGAGGTCATCCGCTGCAGCATCTTGTCACATGGAGCCATACAGGCTCTGGTGGAGCCTTTGAAATCTACAAATACACAGGTTCAGGCCAAAACCACTCTGTTTCTAGCAGCACTGGCCTGTGATGCAGAAGCTAGGGCAGAGGTGGGTTTTGTGTGTCTCATGGCTCTTGTCATTTACCCACAAGAGAGATTTCCTGCAATTTGTAAAGCAAGTATCATTTATTGCACTGATACAAAATCCTTAAAAAAAACCTCTCCCTCTTCCACATAGCTACTGAGTGCTGGAGGCCTTCAACCACTGCTCAATTTGCTGCGCTCTTATTACAAGGAGGTGTTGCGTAACGCATGTTTGGCTATCAACGTCTGTGCCAGTGATGAGCCCACTGCTGTGGAGATGTGCAAATTTGGGTAGGACACCAAAATGATACATGAGATGACACCAATGCATGACTGATGAATCATGAAATGTAGATCTGGAGGAATATTGTTGAGAAGTGTAAAGTAAAAACACAGTAAAAATGTACCTGTTGGAGCAAGCTCTCAGAGTAGTCGCTTAATAGCCAGTAGATGGCAGTGTAGGACAGTGATATTTGTAGTTGCATGAGAATGTGTAGGTCATCTTGATCATTTGTCTGCATGTTTAATAGAGTAGGCTTTCTTTTATTCCTGTTTGTGTGTTTCAGGGCCCTGGAAATGCTTCAGGAAATCAACCAATCAGTGAATCGTAGGAGTTGTTTCAGCGAGTTGGCCATGAGCAGCTTAATTAATTCAAATTTGTCCATTAAATACAGCCTGACAGGTCATTTGGCTTCCACTGATGTTATTGGTGATGGCTTCTATGACACTGGGAAGGTGTGTGTATGCGTTTTATTGAAATTTATGAGGAACAGATGCCACTTTGAAAAAGCTAAACAGTTTTCCCAAAACTGACTAGCTGATAATTTGTTATTTTGGAACTTTAACTTGTAAACTTTAACTTGTGATTTCACCAGCATGATTAAAATGAGGAAGAAGGATATTTCAATATTTTTAGTTTTAACATAATGCTGTTTTCTCTCTCTCATAGGCTCGTGAAGGTCAGAGAATTCTGACTTTAGAGGAACTATCAAAGCAGCCTGTCAACCAGCAACGACCTATCATTGTTATCAACACAGCGCCAGAGTATGATTTTTTTGAATTTGTTTGAAAAATCACAAAGTTCTGAAAAACAAGAACAAACATTGTGTATTATTTGTATGAATCTTTCTCTAATCCTGTTAACTCCTCACCCCCACACTATGACAGCTAACTGGACCTCTTCCACTACAAGCAGAGTGAGAAAGTAACAAGAACAATCACACAAATAGTGGTAGAACACTGGCTGAGAGGTTTCTTGCCAGCAACACCATGTATTTTGTCAGTACAATTTATTGTGGCAGTTAGATTACTATCACCCTCCCCTTGTCTGCTCCAATCCAGTGCTACATCCCCCTCCTCTCCCCACTGCCTTCAGTGTGCCCTGTTAGCATGGCCTCCTTGGCTAAACGATCCCATTTTTTTAAGATGGCAACGCACTCAGAGTAAAAGAGCCTTTTGTGTTGAGACTAATAGACTTGAACTCACAACCATGAACGTGCACAAGTGTACATGCGTGCACAACCATAAAAATTCAGCTCAAGATGCCTGCCTAAAACACATTTGCTGACTTGGATACACACAAAAACACAATAAAACAACATTATATGTATATTGGAGAATGTTCATGTACACACAAACTAAGGCCCCAAAAGCTTTCAGCATTTTGATGGATTAATGTTGCCAAAGAGAGTGGTACCCCCTCAGGGTACCTCAGGTCTACCCCATTGTCTCCCATTTGGTATGCATACATTCACACACACACACACACACACACACACACACACACACACACAACATGTCTGGCATTCTTAAGTAGTGTGTTATGTAATTCATCCATGGCTTAGTTTGAATCAAGAGTAGCTTTTTTTATGTATACCATACAGTATATTATTATTATTTTATTATTTTTTTGCTTATTTTTTTTTTTAACCAGTAAGGTTAAGCTTTTGTTTTTGCTCATTTGCAGAATTTCTCAAGAATATAACAATGTGGTAAACTAGTCTGATATGAAGCTGTGTTGCTATAATACATTTAAAATCTTTTTGGCCATAAATGTAAAACAGATCCAATTGCAGATCCATCTTTCTGTTTGGAAAATTGTTATGTTTTAGAGTTTTTATGTTTAACAAACTGAAAAATAATTTTGGGTTGACAGTTTGTTTGATAATGTATGTAGGAATGAAAGGTAACAATATATTTTATTATATATATTGTCGATGTAGACATGAACAACAGGGAAGATAGAGAAAACTTTCTATAATAACCGCTGTAAGTTTAAGTTAATCAGAGCATGCTTTCTTGTTTTATTTATCATAAGGAAAGGTGATACATCCATTTAACAAGATATAGTAGACACATAGCAACAACTGAAAACAGACAAAAGAACAGAGAGAAATCAAATAATATTGTTGTGTTCAGTTATATAAACCATTTTATTCTTGTCCATCTGTCTTCTGTATTAGTGAGACAGTTGAGGTGCCAGAAGAGATGGAGAGCAACCTGTTGGAAACAGATAGCATCAGCAAGAGAGACCGCAGGACACCGAAGTAAGATTGTCTGTGTGTGTTTGTGTGTGCATGTGTGTAAAGGGGGCAGTAGAACCACGTACAACAATTCCTCACTTGTTTTTGCCAGTAGTATACATCTTGACACATTGTTTTCTGTTATAAAAAATAAATATTTTAAATACTTAAATACATTGTGAAATGTATATGGTGAATGAAGTTTCATTAAAGCTGTAAAATTTGTCTCATTGTAGTATCATTTCACATAAAGTTCAAAATAATCCCCACTGATACTCTCCTCTATTTTTAATACAGAGGTCAAGTTTTTTTTCAAATCTCTTTATACAGGAAGAAGAAAGAGGATGACAAAAAGAAGGATGAGACCCGGCCAGAGTCTCCTACAGAGAAACCGTGGAAGATGATGGATGATGTGTCATTGCAGCTTCTTGTTAAAGAGGCCAAAGAATTCATCCTCCCACTGAGTGATGAACGAGAGCAGTATGCTGACTTGGCCAGGTGACGGAATAATGCAGCACCTAACCAACACGCAGAGATGCCACCACAAATAGAGAAGAAAAGAGTGTCATCCTAAATAATTGCCAGCCGTTGTTTTAAATCTCTACAATCACACCTGCTTATGGAGTGGGGAAAGAGCATAGCATAACAGCATTGTACAGATACAAATACATAGTAACATGCAATTGTGCAATTGTAAGACTTCAGCATGCATAACAAACACTAAACAGCTTTGAAAGGTTTCTGCCTTGTGATGTTTTTTTTGTGTGTATTTGTTTGGGATGTCAGGCTGGTGAGTGAAGCCATGGGTGGAGCTGTGGAGATGGAACAACTGCACGAGTTTCCATGGGTGCTGCACCTCAGTGAGCTCAAGTTTCAGCTCCAGTCTAATGTTGTTCCCATTGGTTTGATCTCAAAGGGAATGTACTGCCATAGGGCACTTCTCTTCAAGGTACCACTGACCAAGCTCCAACACAGCATCACCGGCTTTTTCTGTCAGTCCCTTTCTTTGCAGATTACACATTTCACCCATCACTTTGACACGCTATCTGCAGGCACTATTCTCAATTTCTTAAGTAAATCCTCTTAACTTAATCCATCTCTTGTTTTAAAAAAAAAATCATACCTTGACCCATCATCTCTCTTTAACTTTTCAGTGTCTGGCTGATTGCATTGGACTGAGCTGCACACTTGTCAGGGGTGAGTACAACAGGGCATGGAACGAAATACTTCTCTTTAATGAGAATGCCTCCAGCAACAGGCCCTTCTCACAGCCCTGCCGCTACATAGTGGACCTTATGCACCAGCCTGGAAGCCTGTTGAGAGCCAATACCCCTGCTGCTGAGCAATACCAGACTATATAGACCAGAAATGGTAGAAATACTGTTTTACTTGATGCTGTGCCCAGACTGAGATGCATTAGATTATTGATTTTTGGTACGCTTTGTATGTGCATTTGCATTGTATTAATTTACACTGTATGTGCATTTGCTGTATGGCAGACCTTAAAACCATCCTATATTATTTAAATGACAAGTTGTGATTTTATTCGTACACCAGCAAAAAATAAACGAAACATGCAATTTGTCTATAAACATGGCTCCTCTAGTAAACACACAAACATAACCTTTGGTTCTTCACCACAGAGATTCACATTATTGGAACTTCAGGGGGAAAAAAGTGCACTACAGTCAAATTCTGCCAGTTATAGTTGGTTGGGAGGTGGTCTCTACCTGTTTGTTCCCTGACTGAGGTCAAAATTGATAAGAAAGACGTATATATGGACCATTTATTTTGCAGGACACATGCTCCATGCTGAGAATTCATTGCACCTACTACAATTACTTTATGCGTCTACTGTTATTAGAGTTCTTAGTTAGCCTTAAGTAGCAAATGAATTACAATAGGGTTTATATTTTACTTAAAATGATCATCTGTTTACCGGATAGCCTAATCCTCAGACCAGATATTTCCTCCTAATAACTTTTTTTTTTATTATTATTAGTGATTGCGCTGCTGCACAATTAGGACATGGTGCCTTTCGAACATAGTCTAGCAATAAAAAGCAAGAGAACCCAGCTCCCTTTGACCTAAATAACAGAAGGTGTGATTTTTGACCGGGTCACCCAGCAAACATCCTGTCTCAGCCGTGGGAGGACCGGCGCGAACTCGCCGCGGCATGAGCAATCCCGACGCAGCGAGTGCCTTGGCTTCCACTGATAAGTGCACTTGACTTTAGACCGAACTTCACACCAGCAGCAGCAAACATGTCTCGTTTCGTATCCCGTCTTTTCGTGGTCGTTTCTCAACACGCGACAGCCAGATCCGTGGTGTTACCGAGGAGGATACCAGTGTTCATCCGTCCCATATCCACAGCTCAAGGTACGAGTGGAAGAATTACTTATCCACCGATTTTTTTAACCCTCACTCCGTTCTTTAGATGAACACTATACACTCTGTTGTATTCAGCTGCAAACTCCAGCAAGTGCTCCATGCTGCAGCTTAGTCATGCATGTTGCATACTGAGACGTTTAAATTTGCTAAAAAGGCAAAAAAAAAAGAAGTGAGAACCAGACAGGTCTAGGTTATTATTTGTGCGTTTGCTGTGGTCTTGGCTTAACTGATGGTGTAGTTAACTTTAGAAATTTTGAGTAAAATTTTTTGACTCTTGTTTCAGCATAAATATATCTCTCTTCTCTGGTGCCTTTAACTACATACAGGCAGATGTCTTTCAGTCATCTGATAACAAACATTTTCTAAATCTGGCTCCAGTTCCATAAGGATCTATGGTCTAACACTGCTGGTTTTATTTTGAAAAAAGTTTGAGATTACCTGCCAAAAGCAGCTGGTTTCAATTAGCTATCTATACTGATACCTGATTGGTTTGCCTATAGGATTGAATATCCTTCTCGCATTTTCCATATGTACATCAAAGCTCCCCTGTGACTTCCTGACAGTAACCTCTGCTCTCTGCAGGGCTGCAGTCTCTCACTCGTTATGATGAGACCACAGACTGGCAAAAGAAACTGACCCCGGAACAGTATGTAGTGACCAGAGAGAAAGGGACAGAGGAGGTGAGTATGCTCCATACATGGACAACAGAGACTGTGTGAGACTTCTGTTATCTAAGTCGGCCAGACTGACATAAATATTGTCTCATGATTTGTATGTCATCAGCACAGTTCAGGTGGACTTTGTTCATCACTGTAATGTTGACCCGTGTCAGGTTCAACCAGCTACAAACCATGTTCTATCAGTTTAAAGCTTTTCTCAGTGATTCTTGAGTGATTTCTGCTTGGAATAAGAAAAAAAATAGGAAATAATTAATCTATTGTTCATTCAAACTCATGATCTTAAAGGCCCAAAGCTAATAACATGGGGAAATCATCAGTTCATTAGTCCTGTATTCTTGCTTTTAACATTCTGTATATGGGTATTTTTGTGTTGTCAGCCCTTTAGTGGGATCTATCTCAAGCACTCAGAGGTGGGGATGTACCATTGTGTCTGCTGTGACGCTCCACTTTTCAGGTAACAGTTTTCACCTACATGTTAAGTGAACACTTGTTCACATATACTTATATGTTTATTCAGAAATTAATTAGTGGAAGATAACTAAGAAAATATTCATTCATTTCTTGATAGTTCAGAGGCTAAGTATGACTCTGGGACAGGCTGGCCAGCTTTCAAAGAGGCTCATGGGACATGGGAGCAGGATGAAAGCCACACCTCCATCATTCGTCGCCCTGACAACAGCCTGGGTAGCGCAGGGACAGAGGTCCTTTGTAAAAATGTGAGTTGTGTTGTGAACTTTGAAGCTGAAGTTCATGTTTGCTTGGTATAGTTGTTCTACTTAATCCGTGCACATTTTTTTAAAGTGGTGTCGTTAGAACTCTATAATATGTATCTCATTCATACTTTGCATTCAGAATTTGTGCATAATTTTCATTATGTTTGTATTTTTGTTTGATTTATAATCTCTGTGTGTCTGTGTGTTTAATACAGTGTGATGCCCATCTGGGTCATGTGTTTGATGATGGACCAGATCCAACAGGTCAGCGGTTCTGTATTAACAGCGTAGCCCTCACTTTTAAAATCAGAGGAAACAACAAACCTGAGGAAAACTGATGAATTACATGGACTTCCTTAAACCACTGAAAACATACCTGATGTATGTTTTATTGCAGGCCGGGAGGCAAAAATAAAGATCCAGACTCAGAACATTCAGTCTATGGTTTTAAACAATACACGTCTGGAAGTGAGAGGCTTTGTGGGGCACAAAGTGTTTAAATGTTTAAGTTTGATGGAAATAGACTTCTCGTGGTTAATCAAACTAAAAGACACTGAGTGGAGCTCAGTCTCTTCTTCAGAAACTTTGGATATGTACACTGGAGAGAAGTCTACAAATTTGGCCACCATTCATTACAAAATTCAGATTTAATTTTTTTTTTTATCATTTTCTAATATTTGTTTAAGGAAATTTTGAAATTGAACAGAATGAAGTTTGTCAGTAAGTGTAGAATGTATGAATAACTTGACACTCGAGTGTGGGGCATAGTGGCTAACTCCTTACAGAAAATGAATTGTCTTTAACCATCATTGTGATTTTTGATTTGTCTGCATGTCTGAAAAATATCAAAATACACTAAAAAGACATTTTTTTTCTGTGGCGATTGCAAAACACAGGAAAATAATGACATCACTGCTTTGTGTGTTTTTTCTGTGACACTTTTTCAGATTAAACTGACTGATTGACTGAATCACACAGACTTGCCCAATAATTTGCAAATAAATGCTCACTTTGTTAGTTATTTGAATCTTGTTGTGCTTTATTGACAGTGGAGTTTATTAAAATGTTAATGTCAGTATTTCCTAAGAGTTTAAGCCTGCCCTCTGTAGTCCAGATGCACACACTGCAGTGCTGCAGTATGGCCTCATTTCTTCCAGTAAATGTTAATATTTAACTTAACAGATCATCCCCTCTTTCACATTGTTTGTCTTCTGCTCTCTGTGTATTTATTTCTTCTGTTAGTGTGTTAGGGGTTGAGTAAAGCAGATTAGGAAGAGTGGACCGTAGAAATACACAGACAGGACAGAAACCTCAATGCACAAAAGACAAGGAAAAGAGAACACAGGAACCTCAGCAATCCTATAGGAGAAGAAAACTGATTTTTGAGTGCTAGGATGGCTAGAGTATGGCATTGCATGGTAGCAGTGGTGTTGATGTGTGTGTATCTGTGGAGTACCACCGAGGCTGTAGGAGGGGCTGTAAGTCGACCGCGACCCCAGAGACGACCTCCTAAGAAGCCAAAGGTTGATCCTATTGATGTGACCCCACCTGCACAGAACATAGACATACAGCGGGTAAGAAACTGGAGGAAGATGCAGAGTTTTACAGACCATAAACAGTACTGTGTTTACTTCTAATTGAATTATACAGTATATTATCTCGGCATTATTTCTTTGTCTGTGTATTAGTGTAACGGAAATACTTCCCCACGTCCCCGTATTATTATTTGGTTATTTAGAAATAAATTAGTAGATGATCTTCCTCTTTTGATAGTTCACGGGCTAAATAATACTCTGGGACAAGCAGCATTTAAAGGGGGTTATGGGACATGGGAGCAGGATAAGAGCCATCTAAGTAAAAGTTTTTTGTTTCTGATTTTGGTGCTCTTAAATCAAGCTACAAGACTACATTGGCAGAAGTCTAAATCACACTTGGTTCTTCATAAAGTGACCATTTTTAGCCTTCAGAGTTCATTCTGACAAGACTGGAAACGTTCCTACAAAATCTGCACTGACAAAGAAAGTATGTCGTAATTTGAGAAATTAGGAAAAAAGAACTGTTTTGACAGCAGCTGCAGCCTTTGAACACCTGACCTTTGCACACTGACAGTTCTTTTCTCTTGTTTGTACCATTAAGTCACAACATCGCAAATAGGATTGCCAAATAGTCCATACAAATTGTGAAAAAAATGAGCTTGAAAGAAAAGCCAAAAAGCTGTTATTGCTTTGAAGAGACTTTACGGAGAGTAAAAGAAGAAGCAAGTGCCATTTTGTACACTTGCCAAGCATGGACTACTGCAGCAGGATTTTCTTCTTATCTAACATGTAGTTAAATTGAGACAATGCCACAACATTTGAGTTTTAAATGCTACTTCAAGAGGTTGACCACTACTCAAGAAAGAGACCAAAAAATAGACATACAAACAGGTCAGTCTGCTTGGATATCGATTAGTGTTGGGGCTGGCAGTGCAGATGTCCTTGTGTAATTGTGTCAATATGGTGTTTTAAGCAATAAGGGAGATTTTCCACTAAAAAAAGTGTTGAGTAAATAGAGAAGGACATTTTATACAGAAGTATCCTTTTATCGGTAGAACAGAGAAAAATCTATTCAGTGAGGGTTTGACCCAGGTACAATGGATCAAATCTCAGACTGGAAGGATTAACTGGATAAGGATAATTGAAAGACATGCTTTTATTTTACATGAAAATCCTGCTTTTTTTTTCCTGTCTTCATCTGTCTGATTCTGCCTGTGTGTGTTGCAGATGATGGGAACATGGTACCTGCTAAACACTGCCTCCAAATGCTCGTACCTGATAAAGCAGGGAACCATGGTGGAGCCCACAGTCATGACCCTCTCACGTTCCCCTGAGTCCAACCAAATTCTCTCTGTTAGCACAAAAACACGGCAGTAAGTACCATCATCTGGATGCCAAAGCACATCCTGTGCATGTAGTGCACCGTGACTCTGTAGTACCCTGAATCATCAGCAGAGGGGGCAAATGTGCCACAATGACTTCATTCTCTAACCACATGTGTTTAATTTTCATTTTAATTTGTGTCTCCTAGAAAACAGGAAGGAGGAGGCAGAACAGTTAAATCCACCAACTTTTTAGATAAACTTTTGGGTCATCCTGCCCTGGCTCTTGTGGAAACACAGAAAGTGAAATAAACAGTTTAAATTGAAAAAGTGTGTCTAGTTGTTTTCGAGAGACATTCGGGACATTGCTGATGTGACTTGATGGTTATAAATTCAGGTCAACCCGAGGATAAAGAAATGTTTTCATTCCTTTTCTGGTCAAGCATTTAAAAGGCCAGTTTAATCTGAGGCCCAGAATGTAAAATGTGTCTGGTAATCTGCTACAGATGACCACTTTTCCAGTAAACTGTGAACACAAAGTGTCTTGAACACACCCAGTCTGCTATAAGCAGAGAATCTGGCCCTCTATATTGTCTCAGAGTAAACAACTGCAGTCAAGGAAGGTTATCACGCTTTAAATCATTATTGTTCAACGGACACCTATAATGCTCTTTAACTGAATGTGTGATTAAATGTCTCACCTTACACAAATTCTTCTCTCCTTTCTTCAGTAGCCACCAGTGCTGGGAGATATTACAGGTGTACCATTTATCAGCAACTCCTGGCAAAATGACACTTAAAGGTCAGTGCCTTTTATTGTCTCATTAATTATGGTTGTTACATTAATGTGCAAGGCAGCATCCTTTTGGCTAACCGAGTTCTCTGTTGTCTCCGCAGGACTTCGTCCTTTGCTTAACACTGAGATAGTGGTCGCAGAGACGGACTATGTTTCATATGCAATCATGGTCTACCAGAAACAGGGCAAGATCACCATGAAACTCTATGGTTGGTTTCTCATCTTAACAACCTTTGCATATTCTGGTATTTTACATCTAAAAACCAAGTATCAGTTCTGATAATCTCATGGTGTTGTAAATTAAGACTGCACTGTATCTTAGGAAATGTAAATTTTATGTCATAATGTTTGATTTTGCTCTCTATATGCAGCAAGGTCCGCGGACAATCTGTCAGAGCCAGTGTTGAGAAAGTTTGAGCAGCTGGCTGAAAAGCAACAATTGGGACTGGCTTACCTCTTCCCTTTCCCCACCTACAGTACGTACCTATCCATCTAAAACAACACAAAATAAACTATTAGTAGTTACAGTTTTAAATGTAAAATCACAAAAATCTAGTTTGAATAAATCTCCAGTATTCAGCATATTAGACAAGTAGTTTGAAATACATTGAACAACTCTTCAAAATAAAAAACAAAATAAATATAATATATTACATTACAATGTTTAACACAAAATTACAACTAGGCTTATCGATTTCTAGAATACATGACGCATACATACACCGCATCATTGCCTTCCTTAAAAATAACTATTAATTTTTTCCCTGTCTAGGTCACTGTGGTACTGTGAGCCAGGACCATGTAATCAGTAAGTAATCAAATAACATCTAGCTGTTATAAATTATGGGTTATTTATATGACATTATAAGCTATAGGAGTAAATGGAACAGCTGACAACTCTACACAACATGCTGACACGTGTAAAATGCCACTTGGAAACATGAAAGATTTTCTGGACATTTAAAAAAAAACTTCAAATGACTCTCAGTCGTTTAACTGTCCGTGTATCTTGCAGCCTTAATGTAAAATATATTGAGTATTTTTTACAGGTAATTTCACACTGCAGTGCATTCACAATCTGTAGTGCTCCAGACTTATTTCATATATTTCGTCCTGCTTAGTGCAACTGTGAAGTTAACCAGTCCGGTGCATTAGATGCCAATCATCATTTTACTGTCACAGTCCTGCTGCACTTTCACCTTTTTTTTTTTTTGCTGAATGACAAAATATGTCATCTCCTCTTCTGTTACTTCCAATTTACTTATTACTGTTACATGTGTAATGCCCTGTATTTATTATATGGCATCACATTGTGTCAAAGCTGTAGAAATGTTTCTGCAGTATTACCAAAAAGAGATCATAATAAAGTTAATGCATGGATATTAAATGAATATGATGGCCTAGTGGAGCTAATAATTTAGGTTGTATAGCTGTTAAGATACATTATTAAAGAACAAGCTATTGGCTATTGGATTGCAAAATGGTATTCCTTTAGTATTGACTTGAAAAGCTATTCAGATGGTTTTAATAGTGCTGTGAACAGCAGCCAAATTGTGTGTGATATTTTTCAGCTTGGGTTACAAACTAAAAATAAAGACAAGATGAAGAAAGGAATGATATTAAAATGTTTTAGTGTCCCTTTAGATAATCTTACCAATGAAGTTTTAAACATTTTATTTAAATTCATAACCAGTGCATTTAATGTGAGTTTGTAATCTGATCTGGGGTGAGGAATTTATGGATAACTCTGAAAAAAACTTGCTTTTTGCATAAGCATTGCAAATATGGACTTAGTGGACAGAAAGAGAAAATGAGAGAGAATGAAAGAGAAAGAGAGAGAGAGGAAGAGCAATGGATAGGGACAGACAGAGAGAGAGAGACAGAGACAGAGTGATACAGAGAGAAAGAGAGAGGAAGAGAGACCTTGGTTCAGAGCAGCTCTCCAAGAAAACTAATAACCTGCTGCGGTAACTTCCCCAAACTGTTTTCACGTTTGCCCCCGCAGTCTGCACATGTGTCAGCTTCAACTTGTGTAACCCTCAGTTATTTCAACTTTGTCAACAACATGTTATCCAATCTCCTCTGGCTGATTAAGCCAGCTGGAAAGCTTCTATTTTATTTAACTTGTTGTTCTTTGTTCTGCAGACTGTGTACCTACATGCTGAAGAGGCAGAGGTGTGCCGCAGAAGCATCCTTGCAGGCAGTTTTCATGCAAACATCTGAAAATTTTACCTTATAAAAATGTGAATATCAGCATTAAAGTTGGTGAAAGACTGCACTAGAGTCTCAGTGTGAAACTGTAAACTTGTCACCAGCAACCAACAAATAAAACTAAATCAAATAAATCTAAATCAATCACTTTAAAGCTATTGTCGAATTATTTCAGATTTTTAAAAGTCCATAATGAGCCTTATCTGCCACCAGCTGATTCTGTGCAGAGGTGCCTTTCTCATGTATGGTCATTATCATGTTAAAACAAGCCTCTTTGTATTCAGGCATTAAGATTTAACATTCAGGGTGTGTATCTGAGTACATGCAAGGTTTTTGAGTTTGTAGAGGTGGAGCTGGAGATAATGAAGCCCAGATGTACAGCCCAAAAGGAGTTGAGAGACTTAGGTTACAAAACTAGGTTACCAAACACGGCACCTAGCCCCTCCATGTGTGTCTGTGTGTGCATGTGTGTGTGTGCATTATATAAGCAGCTGATTGCAAGCCGGTGCCTGTCTTGTCTCCTAACAAAGGCAGCTCTGATGGGTCCATCAATATACTGTTGCAAAGAAGGAATTCACAGTCAGTCAGCACAATACATAGAACTGTGTACATTAAACTGTTTTTTTCCGTTAATTTTAGTTTGATTCAGTGGCTGATTTACCACAAAAAGCAAAGATCTCTGCAACACTTAATGTTAAACGAAGTAGTAAAGTTAATCCCACTTTTCTTCTCACTCTGTACATACAAAACTGAGAAGGTGAAAGACAATTATGTTAAATTCTTAGGTTTTGTGAAATTATTTACAATCAAAATGTGCACCAAATGCTCAGTATATACCCCAATTGTATTGTTAATTTCTAATACAGTACAAATTTGACCAGTTATCACTCTTTCCTATTCTTTCACTTATTGGTTCAGTTTTGTTCTTGTTTCTCCTGGCTGTCTGTCTTTTTCTGCGTAAGAGAACTGAAAGTGATATAAAACTGGAGTCCAAGTCCTTGTATGTGTGCACACATCTTTGGCTAATAAATGATTCTGAAATGAACTGCCAACCCCCCCCCCCCAAAAAACCCCCCAAACAATCAAATTATTGTTTGCAGTGTTTTTTATGAGAACTGGAAAACTTTTTAAACTGTGGAGTTTATTAGCTTACAGTGTTGGTGAAGGCCTCCTTTAGGCATGCTAAAGTTTGGCAAAAGTACCTTGAATCTTTTATTTATTAGTGTGTATGTGGCAAATCTTTTAGGGTCCATATGGTGATAAAATATGCACTCTTACAAAACAGCTGTTTTGTAAGTCCAGGCATGCAAGAGCATTTGTGATGGAGGAGGGACAAGGGAAAAGGTAGTAAAAGAACCCCATTGTATACTCACTCTCCCTTTTCTTTTCTCCTCACCTCCCCCTCCTCCATCCACACGTGCCAGTTGTGTAACAGCTGTAATTTGCATGCCGGTGGGTGACAGCCAGAGAGTTTTTGTAATGCTGAGGCAAGCAGTAGGAGAGAGGGAGGGAGGGGAGGGAGGAGGGGACAGAAGGAGGAGAAGGAGGAGGAGGAAGGGATGGGGGGGCAGAACCCTGCAGGATATAAGAAGCCTCCACATGCCTTCTCCTCCTCACCTCATCCTGATACTTTACTCACTGCTGGAGAAGCCCAGAATACAAAGGAGAAGCTATGAAGAGCACACTGCTGAAGATGCTGGCCACACTGATGTGTGCGCTGACCGCCTACGCCGATGTCATGCCTGTAAAAGACTTCGACCTGAGTAAGGTAAGAGAAAGACAGAAGTATTACTACTGCAAGACATTTTAGCTACTGAAATTCCAAAAATCAACAGGAATAAGAGTATAAGTTGTAATCTTTGGATGGCAGAATCACTTAATGGAACAAATCTTGCTTTACAGAATATAGAAAGTATAATTGTGCATATGCTGCAGTTTAGATAACTTCCAATCCTTTATCCCCCCCCCCCCGACTGTCTTTTAGGTGGCAGGCAAGTGGTACATGGTTGGCTTTGCTACAAATGCTCCGTGGTTTGTAAACCACAAGGCTGGGATGAAAACGGGCATTGCCTTCTTAGCTCCAACTGCTGACAATGATCTGGACCTCTCCTATGCCAATCGGAAGTAAGTGATTAATATTGAATAGCATCATCAAAAAATAAAACTATCCTGATGATTCTTTGTAGGGAAAAAGAAAGCTAAACTGAAGTGGTTCTCTTTCAGTGCTGATGGTACCTGCTGGAGAATGACTCACCTCGCACATAAAACTGACACACCTGGGCGCTTCACTTTCCACAGCCAAGGTAAGGAGAGTGCACACGAACACCCAGAGCAATGCAAACACCAAGATTCCTCAGCCTGACCTGTCTCTCTCTCTTTTCCTCAGTTTGGAACAATGACAACGACATGCGCATTGTTGATGTTGTGTATGATGACTACGCCATAGTCCACACCATCAAGACAAAGGACGGCGTGTCTGAAATCCTCAACAAGCTTTACAGTAAGTCAGCAATCAGTCACACCAGCAGCAGCCGGTGTTTTGTCCCAGAGAGGGTGCATTGAATCAGAGAATTGAAGATTTAAAAAGGGTTAAAGCAGCTGTGTTCTGTGCTTGCAGGTCGCTTTCCTGACACCAGTGCCGTCCTGCAGCAGAAGTTCATAAACTTCTCCAAGAGCACTGGCATCCAGGATGACAACATCGTCATCCTGCCTAAGAATGGTACGCCTTTAGTCACTTAAAATTCTGACATAAATGCATTTGGAGTGTTTCTGGAAACTGTTCAGATCTTTGCTCACTGTTACGCCCCATGTGTGTTGTTACAGCTGAGTGTAGTGAGGCCTGAAGAGTCCCCTCCACCCCGCCACCCCTCCATCTCTTGCTCTCTGAAGTCCCAGGCTTTCATCTCATTTTTCCCCTCGCTGTGATGTTAAGGACATCACAAAGCTGCACCCCTGAGACAATGAATGAAACCCAAGAGTGTACTCCTGACCCTGCTGCATACCAAAGATCAATCCTGATCCTACTTCTGACCTCATTCTCTCATAACACGCGCCTTAACTGTGGCAACGGAGTGGAACAACTGAAGGATGGTAGTGAGACAAAGGGAAAGGAAATATGAGACTGTGAAAGCTTTGAGTTTACTTTTTGTACAAGCGTGTCTTTTATAACTGCTGATTTTCTTTTGTAGTGTTTTACCTTTTGTTGAAATAAGCCAATAAAAATAATAAATTAATGTCTGAGTGTTCAGAATGGTTTCATCATGGTACAAAAACCAATACAGCAAATTACTTCCCCCCGTTGGTTAGAGGCATTAAACCAGATCCCTTTAGAAGACCATTATCACAGTGCACTGGCTATTTGAAATTTTGGAGGTTAGTTTCATTCTGCACAAACAGGGATACAAAACAAATACAGGGATTTGCTGAGTAAGAAATATCGTTTTTCAAAAATTCACATTTAAATATTGGTAAACTGGTTGTTAAGCCTGTACCCTTAACAGTGAGTATGGATATACGCCCTTTCACTACAATAAAAAGTTGCATGAAGCCTTTTGTGGCACCCGAGGGAGCTTCGCCAGATCACGTTGGTTTGGGCGCAGAAAAAAAATCAAACAAACAAGACAAACAAGAAAAACAAGTGTACATGCTTATCAAATTGACCGAAAGGAGTGTCTAGAACAAAAGGCTACCTTAGCCAAACTTGTTGTCGTCCTCCCACCTTTGCTTAACCATGACGGCCTCAGCCGCTGTTGGCATAATACACAAATTCTTGGCCGCACTGTCAGGTGGTTACGTTGTATGACGGGTAATGTAGGAGCCAAAACAGAATACCAAATGAAACACATCTGTAGGTGTCACGTGTGGTGTCTTGCACTATAGTCGTATTTAGTTTGGAATGTCTGAACAGAGGTTTAAACCCGTGAGTTAGATGAGTTGATAACACTGGGGTCACTTCTTGACCTGAGACCCTTTGAAGACATGGTTCAGGTATTGATCTGTGGTTGATGATTTTGATCAGTAAGTGGAGTTGGATTCTTTGTTTAAGATGAAAGCTATGTAAATCCTATATAAGTGAGGGGTTTGAAATGAAAGGGAGGAGATTCATTCTGGCTCAGAATCTTCTCTCAGGCAACCTGGCATGCCTGATCGACGCTGGATGTCTTTGTAATAAACTTGTTTTTATGCAGTCAAGCCAGTGTCAGCGGAGTTTCCTTCCTCATTCATACTGCATCGCTACTTAAGGAACAACACAAGTCACCGTTGAATACTCACTGTTTTCGTTGCTACAAGCACCATACTTGTTAAACCAATAGTCGTTAATCCCATCCTCTCTCAGTTCTCATATTAATTCTTTCCTTTTTACTTTTTTTCATATCTGTAGGACATTTAGTTCTACTGATTTAAAATATTCACCAAGCTTATATGTTAATAATCTCTGGTAGTTTTTATTTAGTCATCAATGTTTCCTCTTTGTTCCCGAGTGTATTGTGTTTTTACCTGTTGATTTGTTGCATTCAATTATCGTTACATGGAACAAATCTTGTTGTTTCATCCACCATGTTTGAAAGACGCTGCACATTTTTACCACAAGGGGGCATCACATAATCAGTTTGAGATAGATTTTCACTTTTTCAATTGACAGACAGACAGACAAACAGACAGACAGACAGACAGACAGACAGATAGATAGATAGATAGATCAATTTTTAAAGTGGCAAATTTTAGCAATGTGATTTATTTTAAGGCAACAAATGTCTCAAGAACATCTTTTACTCCATTTGTGGCATTGCTTCTGCTGTTAAGGTTAGAATTCGGGTAATCATGCACAAAGAAGACCGACATTAAAGATCAAACACTCTTTATTGAACTCAGTAGAACTGAAAGCAAAACATATGGTTAATGGCTCTGTCTGGTGGAGCTGATATTCCATTACCATTGCTGTTATGTCAAAACATATATTAAGGGTGTCTGTGCGTTTTCATGTATAGTCTGAGATATATAGTTATTAAAAAAAAAAAAAAAAAGGAAAGTTGCTTGTTTGCCTTCATGGATGTGATGTGTTGACAAAGGAAGTCGTATTTGAGGCCGCAGTAGAAGGCAGGCTGAGCTCACCAGCTGTCCTAAAGTCTCTGATGATGTGTTCTACAGTTAGCACTCAACCATGAGGCGAAGGACATGTACAAAATCATTCATGTGACAGGATGACATGGCAGCAGTTTCACCAAACAGACACACAGAAAGTAAGTTCACAATGAAATAAAGTTGGCAGCTGGTTTTAACTGGAACACATTGTTCTGTAAATGCTACACCAAGGTAAACATATGTGACAATGACAGGAAAAATAACATGGTTGGAAAATAAACGTTACACAATTCTTAAATGTATGTTGGACTACAGTGGCACTGTTAGATTGAAACTCAATTCAGTGTTGACAAAGCAGCTCATTCTTGAACTTGTTGCTTTCAAATTTTGACTGGACAACCTTAACTCATGCTCTATCAAACATGCATCTTTGCGTGTGTATGTGCGTCACAGAGCATTAACCTCCTGTTTACTGTATAGCGTGCAGCTTTAATATGTATACATAAATGTAGCTGCACCTGCTGCATGAAAACCTACACAACTATGCTTGTAAAGCCAGACTTTTTTTTATGATTCAAGAAAAATTTGTTGGATTTTCTAAACCCAAGCTTTCTAAATTTCACTGTGACTGAGATTTATGGCTAACTGAACAAAGCACCACTCAAATCAGAAAAAAACAACAACAAAAAAAAACACGTCTGAAAACTCTGGTTAATGAGATTTCATCAGCAGCAGTCAAGTTATTGTGGTAAGTTTGTGTTAAGTAGTCCGGGGCAAGGCGACATGGCTCAACACCTTGAAGGCACAATGGATTAGTAAGCCAATTATCATCTTAACCTCTCCCAGATCTTTAACAAATAGTAGGTGTCACCGCTTTATTTTTAGTTCTATGCTGCTTCATCCACTTAATGCATGGCGTTTTGTGCATCAATATAAGTCATAAGTAGCAAAGGAAGTTGTTCCATCTCATATGTCTGACTGTCTATTCTGCCTCTCTTTTTGTCCAATAAAACAAATCCTACTCATCTGTCCTACACATATACGCACAGGTGCATGTACACTGTAAACCCACAGCCCAATGCCAGTCAAAGATGTAAAAATACTATGAAATATTCTCAACTCAAAGTCAAACATTTAACACATTTATCTGAGCCGATCGGTAAATGACGTAAGACTCAAGTGTTTGGCAAAGAAACTGACTAATGAAGTCTGACAGAATACAGGCTGACGGTCTCATCCGTTCCAAATGAAAAGAAAGCTGCCGTGCTGAGCTAAATCAACTGTGGAGTGTCATGATTTCCCATCATGCTCTGAGAAACCCCTGTCTGCTCTATATCAGAAAGGAATGTCCCATACAATCGAATGTCATAAGATTTAAACATAAAATTCTGTATTTCATACAAAGATAATGCAATGGAGAGACATATGATATAATTGTAATATAGATTTGAAATTTCTGTTTATCCTATGTATTGAACTCTGAATAAATCTTTTGAGAAAAAAAAGAAAATAACACAAAATATTGTATTTACAAAGTGACTTTTGGCATCCATATTCAACTCTATATTACCACAGTATAGGTGGCATGTCATTTGACAGATATGAGCATTGACAGACTGGAGCAACCGCAGCCTGAGAAATTAAAAAAAAAGAAGTTTGGCATGTTGATTTGATCATTTTTGATATAAGATTTTTGTTAAAAAATAAAATTAAAATGCAACAGAGACTGGCTATCACACGACCCAGTAAGTACAATTATTTGTCATATACAGTATTCAAAGGACTCCTGAAAACTCCCAAGCACGATACAAAGAAGGACAAGCCGGTTAGTATATACATGTACAGTCTCTTACAGCTGTGCTCCGTTGCATAACTGTCCCTCCTCTCTTTCTAATACTCTGGATATATATAAAAAAAAACAAAACAAAGAAACAAAAAAGACTTCTGTACATGTCTTTCCCATGTCCCCGCCCTCTCTGGGAGATTATTGTCCTATTGAATGGCCTTCCCTTCATCTCTCCTCTCCTGTGATTGGTCATTGAATTCAACCTCTTCCATCTCTGTGGCAACAGGTGGTCTGACGAATCACTTCCTCACTCATAGTCCTGCCATTGGCTGTTAGATGAACCACTCCTTCTTTGATTCGTCGATGGTTTCTGGGTTGTCTGTGCCAATGATGGCCGTGTCCGCGGACTCCCCAGCCGACTCCCCGCTGCCCTTGGCCTCATTGGTGTGGTAGGTGCCTTTGTGACGGAACATGTAGCGGATGAGGAACACCAGAGTGCACAAAATGGTGAAGATCACCACCGCAATGATACCTGCAGAGGACACAGACACCATGTACACAAAAACAAATGTTTTAATCACAGCAACTGCTTTGCTTTGGCCAACTAACCAACCCTGAAGCCCAGTTTCAGCATAGAGCTGAAATATTTTGCACTGTTAGCTTTATAATGAGATGACAGTGATGCGTATTCTTTTCAATTATCTTTGCTAAAAGACATTTTCTTTTGTGTATTTTAAAGTGTGACATTAAGAGAGTTAAAGGTTAATGACATCATGAAGTATGACATCTAATTATTGTTGACATTTGGCGCTGCAGCTCAGGACAATACACATCTTGACACGAGTTTTCAACACAGCATTAATCTGCATTGAAGGTTGACTTCTTTGTGATTTAGGTTCATTTTGATATAAGTTCATCTTTTTGCACCTCAAATGCACATTTTTTTTTACCTCCGATGATGGCTGAGTCTCTGTTGACTCCATCAGGAATCACTCTCTCCTCATTGAAGGGGAACTCTGCATCTGAGTACAGCAAGAAGAGGGACACATTCAAACCATTCATCCATACATGAATAGACAAAAAGGATGTCTAAGATGTTCAACATTCGTTCTAGTGATAAAAATAACCTTGAAAAGCTATGCTTGATGAATGTGTGTGAATGAATATACCCAACAGATGGAGAAAATTTATTTCAAGGTCAGGAAAAATCCAGACATGTCACAGTAATGCTTGCAGCAAAAACAGAGCCTCTGGTTTATTTTTAAGTTGCAAAGAGTCACATGGAATCATTTCATGCAAAGTTCTGCTGAATTAAAACCGCAGAGTTTTTGCTTTTTAATACAGAAACAATTTAAAACATACTGTACTTCAACGCACTGCACTAATGCAGGAGCTCAGATAGTGTTTGGTTTCGTTTATACTGAATCCAACTTCACTGCATTCATCACTTAGTCTGATAGATAGATAGACAGAATGCTAAGTATTCTTAGGGGATCACTAGTGGAGTATTGATGTAATGTTTCGTGCATTTAATTAAAGATCCATGAAAGGTTTAGAGGTCAACAACAGCTGCTTCTTCAGCCTGTCCATTATAATTTTCTATCAGTAGCAATCATCTAATTGCTCTGATTCTCCCTAAATGGACAAAAATACTTATAATACCAGGGTGGAATAGGAGAACGAAGATCTACAATTTTGTTTTTATAATCTGTTCATTTTGTCTGTAAACAAGCAAACTCAAGTGTGAAAGCATGAAAAAAGCTGCAGACGTGCATAATCGAACATCACGGCACAAAACAACCTGCATATGCACAGAAACTCCCACAAATGGTTTCACCATGGAATGAGCTGTCAGCTATTTCTGCTGCTGACTGCATAGTTCTCCCGGAAAGTAAAGAGCATGAGTAAGAAGGAGATGAGGAGGCTGACAAGAGAAAAAAAGGTGAGAAAATGGGAGGAAATAGAAAAGAGGGAGAGTAATCAGACTCATTATAGTCTCCCGGTGGCCTAAATGTGTTGAATATAATATCAGGAATTCATTGTATCTAAGAAGATGAGATACAGGAGCAGATAATAGAGAAGAAGAGACCGATAAAGTAAAAATTTAATGGGATCAAGATGATGAGAACTGGAAAAACATCTAAAAAATAATCAATGAGAAGACAGACAATGATCTTCATAAATGAAGGATTGAGGGACGGCTGGATGAATTATTGATTTGATCTATCTATAGAAAATGTAAAGCAGAATAAACATCAACCCTTTCAGTGGAAGGATGGTGGAGAGCAGACAGCAAGTTTGGATGTGGAGCTCAGGTCGATGGACCTGATCGATCTCTAATAGCTCAACGTTCCTAAGGGCAATATTGGCACCGACCCTGAGGAAAACAGCTGCATCCACACTCTGAAACACCCCCCCATTAGTGAGGAAGGCAACATTACTTACAAGAGTAATACGATCTTTGTATGTGTGGACACTGGACATGAAAGCATTCATGGCCAGGACAGCGGTACAATTAGAGTATGCAGGTATCAGTTACTGAGTGAGTGTGCATGTGTGCATCACTTCACTTCTAAATGTGCCACCTTGACTTAAGTTAAAGCACAAATACTTTTCATTTGCAAATGCCAGCTGCTCTGTTATATTAGGAAGTTAATGCTCATTACTAATTCACCTTTTCAGCATATTTTGATAGTGCTGACCTGTGTTGTCCAGATGCCAGGGATCTGTTGCAGCAGACATTGGTGGGATGGTGAGAGGTGACGCCCCACAGTTGGACTCCACCAGTTTGCCCTGGTAAGAAACCGGCAAGGCTGCTGCAGGTTGTCGGTCTGGCTGAGCTGATGTTGCTGTGGCCTGGGCCTGTGCGGTGGTTCTTAGTGCAAACTTGAGGGGGGCGATGCCGTTGAACTGTACCCTTGACAGACACCCGATGAAGCCTGGGGTGTTATACCTCTCGATGATGACTGGGTCTACGTGTCCAGTTTCTGTACAGAGACATGGAATTGGAGAGAAACTAAAATCATTTCCTAACCAGGGTTATTTGTGCCTGAGAGAACACCTCTGTAGTTGCCATGAGGTGCTTAAAAAGATTAAAGCTGAACTACTTTTTGTGTATATACCCACGTAATGAGGAAGCTGCAACACCTGAACACTGCAGCTTGCAGGCAAGCAAGGAAGTCCATAGAAATCAGACATAAATATCCAGAAAATATTTGAAAAAGGAAAATTAATGACCAAACGGCATCTCATTTTTTGACCATTTATGCACAAACATTTTGCAAATCAACTGTAGGAAAAAAAAGATAACATCCAGTTTATAATAAATAAATAGGCACATTTAGACATGTTAATGAAGGGAAGCACAGCTAATCTAACAAGGCCACAGAGGTACATGAAAGAAAAGGTTGAGAACCTCTTTGTTGTTACTGCTTAAGGAGACCGTCAGTCTAATCTTATGCTTACTTATGCAGAATGATGCTCTTACTTTTAATTGATATTGAGAGAATGTAGGGAGAAAAGCAGAAGCAAGCACTGAGCACAGTGGTTCTTTAAAGAGAAAGCATCAGCTCTGATATTTTAAAGCACACAAAAAAGATGAACACACACACATACACATACACACACAACACACTTTCTCTGAACACTCAGCATTGGGGCTTACACTCCAACTCTTGTGGGCACCAGTTTTGCTGATGCACAGACACAGAAAGCCAATATTCTGCAAGTCCAAGGCACCCAGAGAGGATATGTAAAAAGACAAATGAGAGGGAAAGAGAGTGAAGAGAGATTAGAGGACTCACAGATACTGACCTTTTTGTGCCTAACTCAGAGACAAATAATTATTCACTCTTACTTTCTTTCTATTTCTCTTAATTCAACTATGTGGATTTCATACAATACTACAGCTGCAATGTGAGATTCAGTCTTAATTGCACAAAGAGATGGAAACAAGGTATTACTCATGAAAACATGCTCCTCATGCTACTCTTTTAATCCGTGGTCACGACCCAATGACAAGTCTTTGTTTGTACACAAGGATGATAAAAGAGTCCACACAAGCTTTTATGTATCTTCCTCTGTGTCCAACCTGTTCAAACATCCTGGATATATTTACACCTTCTGCAGTTTACACAGACTGATGATCCTGTTTTGATTAGCCATTACTCCTGAATGTAACCTAATTCCTATACCAATATAAGGTGACAGAAATAGAAAAAAAGCTATTTGAGTAATAAAAAGAAATGTTTTTAATGCCTTCACTTTCCTCACTTTGTTAAAATACAGTTTTGTTGTAGTTTTCTTGCCTCTGTTTGACAGAGCTGAGGGCTGTTGAAGGCTTGTGTGTGTGCTGCACACTGCATATTTTCCAATGTTGGCAACTATTGATTTTATACCAACAGTTAATTGGAGCTGAAAAGTGTTGACTGAGAGTTGATTGTTTTCTCTAAGCTGATTTGGCCCAGAGGCATTCATTAAAAAACAATCTATAAGTGTTAAATCTGCTCACAATCGTTTCATCTATTGAAACATTGCTTGTGCGATGCCAACTCACATTAATGTTAACGTCAATCATCTAAAATGCTTTGAATCACTGAGAAGCTCTCTTACATCCATTTAATCGGTAAAGTTAAAAGATGACTCTTGTTAGCTATTCTGGCACAAACACACACAAAATGGAAACTGCAGAGAAGAGAGAAGAAAAACTGCGGGCGGCTAACAAGAAGATAAAAGAGTACCTCTAACACCTACAGTTTGGGTGAGAGACAAACGCTGCATAAAAACAAACATCCTCAGACATGCTCCTCTCCAGCACAAACCTGGACTGACTTCAAATAGCCTCCAACTGTCTCCAAACACTTTGGGCAGAGCTGCAGAATACACAGGAGCTATATTTTAATTTTTACATGCATGGCTGCTCTGTTGCTACACGACTGCACCACACCCAGCAGGAGCTGCTGTTTGGACGATTCTGCAGCAAATATTTACAAGGGATGACTAACTAGAGCCCTTCTGTGTGTGTGTGTGTTTATTTAATGAATCATGTTATCTTAGATGATGGGGTTCTGAGCATCTGGACATGGCGTATAATGTAATTCTCTCTCTTTATTCCATTTTGATGGGTCCAATACAAGTGTGTGTGCATGTGTATATGTGTGTGTGTGTGTGTGTGTTTGCACACTATTGATTGTGCTTCCAGGAATAGAGCTCAGCACCATGCGAGTCTTCTACTTATTCATCATTTCACCAGACCTCCCTCAGACACTTGCATTGTGTGCATACACTTAGTGCGACTGTGTGTGTGTGCTGAAACGGACTCTGCAGGTTTGCTTCCATATTCTGCACCGTTAGCTTCAGGATGAGGCAATCGTGCTGTTCACATGTGTGTATTTGTGTGTGCACAAACTGAACTGTGGCTCAGCATCACCAGTGCGATGAGGCACTGGTCAGCCCCCTTTTTTCACAGGAACAGAGACATTTTGCAATCAGTCACTTCACACCTTGAAAATGGAAAATGGTGTGGATGTGCAAAGTACATATGAATTTGCATTTGCGTGGGGGTGTGTGGAATAGGTGGAGAGACAAAGTAGGGGAAGAAGTGCCTCGCAGCCTTTCAGTGAGCAGAATACTGATAACAACAGTCTAGTGAAAAGAGAATATGAATATCAATACAAGTCCTCTCGCTCTCCTGTATGCCTGAACATGTGTTGATTACTGCAGAGGCCTGTTTGTGAATACTAATCGGCTCTGTGTTGGGAGTAGAGCTGGCTGCTTTGCATACAATGCTTGTCTGGAGCAAATAGCCAACAATCCTCCCTTGTTTCTGATTTTTTGTGGGCCAGTGATTTGATGGGCGATTGTTCTTTAGAAGGCAGTATGTTTCCAGTTTAAAAACCCAGTGCTATGCATGATCATAAAACATTAAATATGAACCGAGGGCTGGGTTGTGATAAGAGGGCTCAATGGCTTTTATGGCATTATATCCATTTAGAGGAACTAGAGGTGGACACAGTTACACGGTCGCCTGAACTGTCTACACGCTATGTAACTCAAAATATTAGTCCTGCAAACAAATACCTTTGTGGAGATATGAATGTTAAGACAGATGTTGATTCAGTTCGATGATATCGAACAGGGAACAAGGATAGTGTAGAATATCTTCCTCAGCTGCTCCCAAATAGGGTTCAACACAGTGGATCATCTCTTTTCAGACAGCTGGCAAACTGGCCGCGCCCAAACCCAGCATGGAAATCTGATTTTCAAATCTCCATATTTGATTTGGCATTAGGTTTTTAACATCAGATGCCTTTCCTGGTGCAGCTGGCAATTAGGATTGCACTGACTTATGCATCCCCAGTGACCCTAATGTGGAGCAGCCAGGTGTTTGGTGTCATGCCCAAGGACACTTTAAAATGTAGACAGGAGGAGGTGGGGATCAAACCACCAACTCTGTGATCACTAGAAAACCTGCTTTACCCCCTGTGCCACAGTCAACACATGAATAGATAAAAGCTGAAGCTAATCAAATCATTGAAGCTATTCTTAGCTGATCATAAATGGCTTAGAATATAATGCAGTAAAATATAATCCAACAGCAAAAGAGTTGAAAAAACAATACTTTCCTAACACAGTCTCCATAAAAGTATAGCCATGTTAGCTTTTCATTAAGTTCTAACAGCAATAGATTTTTAGCCCTTTTAAGAATGTTTTGTCCACGACCAGCACTTAACCCAATACAGAATATGGACATAAACAAGCAATGACAGCTTGTCAGAGCCAGTCACCACACACTGATCTCAAGGCTTGTAATCCCTCACTTTGCTTGCCCCTGGTGGCTTTTAAAGAAGCTCTACAGACTGATCAATACATTTACAAACACACACTCAAATCAACCGCTCTCCACACTCCAATCAGTACTGGAGCAGAGCTAATTCATTTGGTTTGAGACTGCAATAATAGCATGTGCCATCCCATATGATGAAAACTAGGTCCTACAATCATGTTGCTCTACATATCATGTGAATCATCATCACACACACAACTCTACAAAATGCACACACAGACAAACTAACACACACACACACACACACACACATCGTCACAGCAGGAACAAGGTCGGCATGTTGATGAGACGGCTGCACCTTCTGATGCTGGGTCACCAGGGTGGCCGGTGACATCACATGAATAATTCAAAAGGTGAGGCAGCACCTAAAGCTGTGGTGAAAACTGGAGTGAGGAGAATGGGTTTGGTGTGGGGGGGTGAGAGGGCTGCATGAAAGGGGAGGAAAAAAAAAGAAGTTGGATAAAAAAAAGAAGGGTGGATGGAGAATACTGCAGAACTGTCAGATATGGAGGGTGTGGCGGCCCCTGAGGGGAAAGGTGAGAGACATATGGGGGGGGGGGCAAAAGACAGAGACAAAGGAAAGTGTCTCTTGTGTGCATGTGAGTGTGTGTCTGGCTAAGTGGCTGAAAAAAAGAGGGGTGGGAAAGAAATGGGGTGACAAGAAGGGTGCTTGAATGAAGGGGCAGGGCAGAGGAGATCACACACAGTTGCCATGGAAACAAATGGAAGTTGATGCAGGGGTGAGGGAGAGAAAAAAAGGGGGGGGTGTTAATGAAAGTATGATGTGTTTGAGTCACATCAAAAGAATATTAATGTCAATCAATCCACCACACCCTTTGTAGTGCAAAGACAGATATATAACATGTAGAAATGCAGACATGCAAAACACACACGAATACATTCACTAAGAGAAAGAAAGAGATGGAGAGACGTGAGGAAAGATAAAAAAAATATTGAGAAAGCTGCAAAAACATACAAAAATTGAGTGAAATAGCAAAAAGAATGAGTGAGAAATGTCGACCAAGTAAAAGAAACGTTGCAAATCCTCTTATATTCCATTTTAATGATTTTGTGTTTTTTTAATTTTTAGTTTAAAAATTCTTTTTGCCTTTTCTTCTTAAGCTATATTAATATCCATAAGTTTTGCTGGAGTAAACATCTTTTATACTTGCATCCAGTGTAAAGTTTGATGATAATCCAAAAGACTACAAATTGGGAGTGTAGAGCAATGAAGAGAAGGGAGATAAGAGCTGAAGTAGATGTTAGTTTTAGACACTGAAAATACACCTGTGGTTGCAAAACCCACCCACACACTGAATACACACATGCACACACACAGAGACAGGTGTATTCATCGATGCCTCCTCTAGCTTCCTCCTCAACCAGGATGTCAGGTTGTACAGAAGCCAAGCCAAGAAACGCAGACATAACAGAGAGGCAGCAAGAAAAAGAGCAGTACAATAATAACATCACTCTGTGACGGCTTATTTTTCCTTCTGACTCACACACGCAGCAGGAGTCTGGGTAATTTACATGCAATCCCATTAATTAAGAGGATGGATTACATCTGAAATTCAAAAGCAACACATATTGGGATCAGTTTCAATCTATGAGTAACGCATGAAAGAGAAAGGCTATATTTTTTTATGCATAAAAGCAAATCCGTTTGCATTAAAGAATAACAGACTAGTCAGATATTTCATTCCTCAGATCATGGCACACTCATGCATAAGCAAGATCACATACAAATGAAGACATACAGGTACATGATCACACACATGCATCCAGCTGTGTTACCTATGCAGAGTTTGCGTCAGTGTCTGCACACAGTGTGTCAGGTAAACCAGCTTCCTCTCCTCTTCTTTCCCTCGTTCCTCCCCTCTGCTGTGTGGATCTCTTAGCACTGTACCACAGTAGCAAGCATCCCTCTCTCTCTTTTTTTCTCCTTCTGCTTCTACCTCTCTCTATCCCTCTCTCTCGCTGCAGTGCAGTCCCACCCCCACTCCGACACGGCAGCTGGAGAAAACCTGGATCCTGGACAAACACTGTCGAGGATTAGGACTGACCAGCATAAAGTACAACTAGAGGTGATATCCAGAGAGGATGGCATGATGTCATCTTTACACACACACACACACACACACACACACACAAAGCAGTGAGCAGGCATAGGTATGTCGCTTTAGATTTAGGGGATAATAAAATTAGCATACAGATATACAAAACCTGGAGACAGATAAGAAAGAAAAACTACTTTGTGTTATCAGCCTTATCTAACATCAGGGTTCATCAGTGCTTTGATCAGAATCAGGACATCTGCACAAAGGTCACAACACAAAAGACATCAAACCAGTGACTGTCTGGGGGTGGGGGGTGGGGGTGTTAAACTTCATCATGGCATGCTTTGGAAAACATCAGCAGTAAAAAAGTACATGTGATTTGTATCTAATTAATTAGTTATGATGAATGGATACACTCAGCTGTACAATGTAAACAGGAGCTGAGGGATGAAACTTCAGAAACACCATGCCCCCCCCCCAAAAAAAGAATAAAAAAAAAACAGGACAGCAGCCCAATGAAATGACTTATTATTTCATTAATGTTTAAAGCCTCCTCAGCATGCAAAGTGGCATCTGCTGCCAGTTGATGACGGCGGATTAAATGCAAATTAATGTCCATGAATTAATAAGACCTTTCACTGTGGGGCCATCCTGCTCACAATTTTCTAATTAATTAGATGAAACTGGCAGAAATGCAGGTACAATCCACTTTAAGTACATACTGCTTTTCAAACACACTCAAGTCTGAAGTTTTTAGATGGAAATAGCTCATAAAGGTGTTATTTAGATTTATGTTTTTTACTTGTGTGACCACAAGATCTGTATGTTTGCAGTTTTAATACTGATACTACCTACCAAACTAACATTTATTTACTGGACAGCCTTCTTTAATTCTCAAAGCACTTCACAAGTGCTGTGGGTTTTTGGCATACCCTGCTCAAAGTGGCCCCCAGCTACAACCAACAGGCCACTTTGTGTTTGAAGTGAAAGAAAAAGCCCACAGTTGAAATGAAAGCACATGGAAAAGTCAAACCTGAGACCAGACCTCGAATGCAAATAACAGCAATTATGTCTCAAAGTCTCTCAGAATCAAGCCGTTACACCTTGAAACGACAGCATGTCTTATAGCCTGTGTAAAATAATTGGCAGCACTCACAGGGAGCGATGTGTGAAATGTGTGCGGATGGAGTTAACGGAACAAGAGATGTTAGGGGAATAAAAAAAAAAAATAGATGAGAGAAATCAGAATTTCAGTGTGGTTCTGATGTGCATGTCCTTTACAAGCACCCTCAGGGCTACAATCATCTGTCTCTAATAGCACTTTCACAGTGTCACTATTTCACTTGCTCTCCCTCTGCCTTCGGCTCTGAATCTATTTCCCTGGATAGACACACTCCCATGCAGTCCATGCACACACACACACACGAACACACACATTTACACACATGGGCTCAGAGACAGATTTGTGGCACAGAGGACTGAGTTGGCGGTGTGCCTGCTGCTCAGCCTAATGTATGACTCATCTCCCCTCATCTATTTTACCAGGATGCAGAGATGTAGGGAGGACAGACCCGCACACAATACATCAACTCACCCACCCACCCGCCAACACACACACACACTAGGATGAATGATACAAGGAAGGACATGCACACTTACATCCTAACCCCACATGGATAAATATGCTGTTGTTATGCATAAACAGAAGTATATAGTTACCTTCACACACTGCTTACTTTTAATTTGAGGCTACAGCAGTAACAGCAGCTTATTACTCAATCACTCAATCATATTGTGTTCCATGGTCAATAGCCCTTACACATAATTACCGTATTTTCCGCACTATAAGGCGCCTTGGATTATAAGGCGCATAGAATAGAAGCTACTGTAGTGGCTGGGGTTGCGTTATGCATCCACTAGATGAAGCTGCGCTAAAGGGAATTTCAACAAAACAGTCAG
>JAQMCX010000032.1:10359568-10413334 GCA_029814765.1 Acanthurus leucopareius
GGATTATAAGGCGCACTGTTGGTTTTTGAGAAAATTAAAGGCTTTTAGGTGCGCCTTATAGTGCGGAAAATACGGTATCCTCATAAGCAAACACAGTAGATGCCATGACCCTGAACTCAAGACATTTACACGGACAGCCACGTCAAACAGGCTGATAAGTGAAAACTGATCAAACAAGACTGATTTGAGTGACATTGTGCTGACCTCAATATCAGGTGCTACATTTATTTCATGGAATAAAACAGACTGATATAACTTCAAACGAGAGACAATGCAAACTTTTGCCTTTTCTGTTTGGTCAATCGATGTATCAGTATTTCACATGATTGTGCATTGGCATTGCTTGGCAGGTATATTAGCTATGGCTTCAAATGTCAGTGATTTTCATTACTGATTTATCTGACAGTTATTTTCTCAATTGACAGATGAATTGTTGTGATTATTTAAAATAATGGAATATGTCATGATCTCACAGATTTAATGTCACATCAAATTCACATGCTTTTTTTTTGTCCACAGTCCATCTATCTGACTGAAAGAAAAGAAAATTCTACTTACAGAAAAAGCAGTGACTACTGACTCAATACATTGCTTTTCCATTTTGAGGCCTTTATCAATACTACCCCTATGATTACACACTGTGAACAGATGCAGATTGAAGAGAACTCTGCAAATGATAATTAAGAAGTTAGCAAATAGAAAATTAAAAATATTGACAAATATTAATTCTTAATGTTTACTTAAGTATCTGTGCACATCTTTCTGTGTGTTCGTCTTGTCTTTGATGTCTACTCTTCTTTATTTCAAACAGCTTTTGATTACAGCCAACCAATCTCATCCTACAGTCAGAAGATTGTGAGGAGATGGAGGAGACGTCACTGTGATCAACGTGTGTGTGTCTGTGTGTGTGTGTGTGTGTGTGTGTGTGTGTGTGTGTGTGTGTGTGTGCTGCACCAAACACAGAGTCTCTGTCTCCCAGAAATAGAGAATCTGATGGTTGTCTGACAGCCTCTCTTGTCTCTGTGGTCCCAACACAGAAGTGGAACAGATCTGATGAGATATGCAAAGTCAAATGACTTCTTGTTCTGTTTCCTCTCCCTCTCTTTCTTTCATGGCAATATCCATGTCATCCATCTGTTTTTATCCATCTTTTTTCATCCACTTAGCCTATTTTCTCTTGCTTTGTCTACAGGAACAACTCTGTCGTGATGGTTCCTGCAGTGTTGTAATAATATTTCACCTTGTTGACTGTATTAATGTTTTTTTGTGGCTTCATATGATTAAATGACTGTGTGAGTTGTGGTTGTTTAGTCATGTAAGGTGACTTTGCCAAGCATCTGTGCTCTGTTAGTTGGGTTAAGATGGATGGCTGTGTTTTTTGTGTGTGACTGTGTGTTGCATTCCCAGGGGCTCTGCTGGTGTGTGCTGCAGTTGATAACTCTGGCTTGTAAGTGAAGTCAGCCATTACTTCAACCTCACTGACTTTCTTGGCACTTGAGGTAGAGGACAAAAGAGATGAAAGGAGAGAGGAAGAAGAATAGAGCAGGATGGGGCAAGCTGCAGCAAGATGCAGATAATATGATCTTGTATCAGAGGAAGACTAAGAGTAAGAGAAGAGGTCAGGAAAAATGACCAAAATCAAGCCATAAAACACTGCTACCACTTATTTACAAGAACCAAATTAAGTTCAAGTAATTGGCTGTGGATAATTAGAGCAATTTGTGTAATTTAAGTCTTTGGTGTTTGGGCAGATGATGTAGGGCTCTATTAGACTCAGTAGAAAAAAAAATCATTAGTTACATTTTAATCAGCCTGAGCATTGCAGTACCAACATTTCCCACAGGTAATGTCACAATTATTGTGACTGACTTAACCTAGATAGTTACATTAAATGGAAAAATCTATATAAAGTAAAGGGGGTTTCTTTTGTTTAAGAGCTGATTAATCACAGAGGAAAAAACACCCATATATAAGTAATAAATGTGCATACAGAGATAAAAGCTGTTGGGACTATTTGCAGACAGTGGAGACGTGAGAGCAGAGAGGGTGATGGAGGGAGGAAACACACCGCTTTAATATCCCTGCAACACAATTAACTTGCTATCACTGCAACAATATCCATACAGTCCTCTAGCAGCCTCTAGTGGTAACAATTAGCAATTGGTGCCTCCTCTTCTTAAAACAAAAAACATATGGAAAGATTTTGTCAATGTGCATTTGAAATTTTGAAAATTTATCCTCTAGTCTCAGTTTCCCTTGATTGCTACTTAATATTTATTAATGTTCTTGTTTGTGTTTTGAGGAACCTTTTATGAAGGAGATGGTTTGTCTGAAAGGTTTGACTTTGCATGAAATCACACATAAATAAAACAGAAATAAGTGCAACAATTAGATAAACAGAAGAAGTAGGTCAAAATATTCCCTGAGAACCAGCAAATGTTATATTAGCCAAAGAGAAGCTATGAAACCATGAGTTAACAGTCCAAGTCCAAGCCTTTATTTTCAGACAGGACAATGTGTTTTTTTTTCTTAAAATCGACAATTTTTTTGTAGTTTAATTCAAGTGGATGAACTACGAGCAGCAGTTAAGGATTACAGCAAGGTAAGCCCCTTATAATTTAAGTTCATTTGAGTAATTGCAAGAGTATTTAATAATCCTGAAACTCCAATCTTTTGCAGCTTAACAGCATCAGTCTTTGATAATTCACAAGTTCAAAGTTTTGCAGGAAGATTAGAAACCTGAGCTCTCTGTCCCAGACAGGTAGCTTGAATTGTGATAAGATTGTGAGTGTAGTAAGAGTTTGGACAGTTAAAAAACAGTTGTGAGCATAAAAGGTTTAGAGGATCTGACCCACTTACCAAACACTTTTCCCAAAAACAGAGTCTTGACCAGGTTGAACTGTGTGTCTGAGGCGTCTGGGAGGGTGTAGCTGACTGGAGGGTAATGATCCAACTGAAACAGAGACAGAGACAGAGGGAGGAAGCAAGGGGGGATAATTTATTAGTATTTGAATTTTAAAGAGAGTCTGGATCTAAAACTACCTACCGCAGCCTTTTAGAAAGTTGCAGCCTGAGACCTGCATCAGCACATTAAACAGAGTACACAAGATTATGAAGAAGGGGCGGTAACTCACAGCTGTCAGGAAGTGTAATAAGGCTACAACTCAGCCCATCAAAAGCTCAACAGCTCCCTCTGGTGGTTTTAAAATTTCTGGCAAGTTCCAAATTGCTTAGTCAAAGGGGAAAACACTGATAAACCCTCATATTCCCATGAAAGACAGAAACTGGGACTGAAAAATGTTTGTTATCAAAAATGAAAAGAATAATTTTCAAGACAGATCATGCTGTTCACTGAAAAGCTTAATTTGCAATTTGAGTCGTAGTATAAATGTTCTTTGATACTTTTTCTAACAAAAACTTCAAACACTTTGTATCTAGATGGCCGATGCAGCTGGGAAACACTCTTTATTTTACAAACATCTTCAAAACATCTAAAACAAAAAATGTGTTATAATCTTCAAACACTGCTGCTGTTGCATCTTTAACTGTCTTTAACGATGCTCTATAAACAAGGAGCCAAATGCATTAAAATCCTCATATGAATTGGTGTCAACCAAGCCTTATCCCTGTCCAGAATAACAATGTGGACTCTCTCTTTGCAACAAATTAACCAAGCGACAGTTGTGTTGAGATACATATATTCATTATTCAGTTATATAAGTTTCTTACTGCCATGCACATTAGTAGCATATCAACTGTATGTTAGTAACAGTAAAACACTAATGTTTCATTTTGCATGTGATTGGAGCAAGCAAGCACTTCATTCCATTTCCATTTTTGTCTGTTCAACCAACTAAATTACTTGCATCCATATCTGTACCCATACTGGGCAGGACAGGGAAGGTGTGCAAATACAGCCTGAATTTGGCAAGAGTAAATTATTTTCAGAAAATGACTTACAGAACAGCTTAAAATTGAGCCTGAGATCAATGTTTATGATCACAAGAGTAAGAGGAAAAAAAATGAAAAGAAAACCTCTTGTTTGGAAAAGCTATAAATTTATATTTTCCTCTTTGTTTAGTAAATCCAGTCACGGCTGAATGCAAAGTGAAAAGCGATCATCCTTAATGACCCCGAAAACAAAGAGCTCTTCACCAATAGAAGAGATAAATGATCACACATTAGTTAACAATATGCAATCTCTAAAGTCTGCGCCGGGTTCAAAGCCTTCCACCAGAAAGAGAACAAGCGGCGTGTTTACAAAGACGAGTGTCGGTGGAGACGTGAGAGCAGAGAGGGGTGATGGAGGGAGGGAATACACGGCTTTAATATCCTTGCAACATAATTAACTTGTTATTGCTGTTTCACTGAAGTTTCTAATTAGCTTGAAGGCTGCGGCCGGTGCTATTGACGAGAATCATTTCAGCCCCACAAATTGGTTTCTTCGCGTTCCAAAAATAAAAGATAAAAGACCTTCATTCCTTCTCTCCCCTCACAGGAGAACTGTATCTCCGGCACACACCAGTCTGCGGAATGCATATCGACGGCACAGGCGGGGAGACGAGAGGTTGATTGAAAACAATGACTTTTGTCACCGTGCATTTTACTGGAAATTTGTTTCACTGATGTGCTGAATAGCCGTCGTGGCCTGTTAGCTGGGAGCTGAGCTGGACTGCCACTGAAAGCTTGAGATTTATTATGTGTGTGTGTGTGTGTGTGTGTATGTGTGCATGTGTGTTTTGCTGTTCCCATTTACAGGTTTAAATCAGTGAAGTCACCCCGAACAGAAAATATCTCCACCCTCTACCCTTACAGACTATTTCCTCCCTCTCTCTCTACACACACACACGTATAAACGCACAGAGAGCATATCCTAATTTGATTCTTTCTAAAAGCCTGGTCTCAGCGGAGCACTGTGTGGGTTTTGTTTTCCACGGTGACTGGAGGGCGGGATAATGGGGCACAATTAAATTGCGCTCAGCTTATTTACTTTTATCTGTGAAAACAAATTGGCTGCACAGTCAGTGACGGCGGTCTGAGTCTCAAAACCCCACAAAAAGGTCCACAGAGGAAGACAACCGGGAAAGAAACCTCATTTTACCAAACTTTGTCAATTACAACCACTATTATTGGGATCCTTTCCTTTTTACACTAGCCCATTTAGAAAAGGCTATCTTCTCTTTTAAGTGCTGCTGGTGCCTCTTAGGTTTCATAAAGCTTACATAAGCAAAGTAATCATGGGTTAGACAAAGAGAAAATTAACAATGGGTGAAATCTATTTCCCTAACTATGAGCTCAAAAAGTACCTAATTTAGCAAATGTGCTGTATATTCAAACTAATTCACAGTGCGCTGAGAACTTTTACATCAGCTCTGTTTCCCTAATGATTTTGTATTTGGGAGGAGAAAAAACTCTCCCATAACAGACTAAACATTAGAGAAGCTAATGCAACTAAATGCTGTTTTTTTTTTTTAGAGGTTAAACATCATTATTGAGTGAACTTCTGAGGACAAATTTTTTTGGACAAAGTGCTGCTCCTACTGACCAAATTCTAACTAAATCCTGCTAAAAGTAGGAATGAAGACTTTTGAGGGGCTTTAAAAGTTTCTAAGGCAGAGGAGATGATGTCAGTACAAGGACGTTAAGAAATATTCTCCACTGAGAGAATTTGAGTTATTGAAACTTACAGGTAAAACAATGTAGGAATGTTTTGTGGTCAGTCTTATTAGAGTTGCCCTCATATCTCCCCCCCAACACACAAATACTTTAGTGCCAGAATGTTAAAGTGATCACAGCATTCAGATACTTGTCAACAGGAAAAATGCAGTGATGTCTTTGTTTTATAGCAACTTTATCAAATATTACTGTCAAATAGATTAAACACTGAAATTAAAAGCAAGGCTAATAAAAGTTAGTACTCTTTTTAAAATATTTTATGAGGTACTTTCAATTCATGTCTTACAATTTATTCAACAGGTTTTCATTACATAAAGTAATATTATTATAGTTACAGACTTGACTAAAAATTAAAACTGGCTGCACAAAGACATTTTATTTAATTAAATCCCATTAGGGAAAAAAAATGAAACTGCAATATTATGGTGTACTTAAAAAAAACAAAAAAGAAAAAAATATGAGAGGAAAAATGTCATTCATTTAGGTCTTAAGCACTTTTGTCAGATGTCAACAAAACAAACATGAGGAGGCACTGATGCATTTGTTTACTGAAGCTGCGAATCTGCATGACGGTGAGTCAGTTGCCCTCCTAGTATTATGTTTGTATTGTCATTCATATAAGAAGAACTTTGTTTATAATTTCACCATGTCTAAGAGGAGATGAGTGCAGTTTTACTTTTGATCAACCAATCACAGCTCTTAAAAGCATATGTCATACCTGCAGTGGGGGCAAACAACTTGTTCTCGCTCAGATTAAAGTATCTGTCTCTTTCATGCTCAGAGGTTTTCCAAATCACTCCAAAGCTTGCACTCTTTACTGCCAAGTAACATGCTCTCTGAGAAAATTCTAACAATGTTTGTTAGAATAAATGTTCCCTCTCAGCTTCGGCCATTGATGCCCATCACAGCGACAAAGAGCAGCAACAGGGAGTGAGGACAGGAGAGGAGGGAAGGAGGAGACAAGGAGACAAAGATGAGATGCCTGATGCCTGAAGGGATTCCTCACTTTCATCTCTAAACCCTCTCAGTGTGTGAGAGTTTGAGAGAAAGGGAAAGCCAAAGATGGAGAGATGGGAATTTATTTTGATCTAGCCTTGGCATGCCTTTGATAGCGAGCTAACCTGACGAGACCTCACAGACTGCTTAAAAACCAAACACTTGCTACGTGTGCTGCACCCTGAACGCCTGTGTGAACATTTCAGCTGGTGTTTGTGTATGTATTCAAATCCACATGTTGGACTATGAAAATGCCAGACAACCTAAGTGCACCGAAGTGATCTTTGTTATCATATTTTGTGGTCCATTTTTCTTTATCAACAGACACAATCTTTCTCTTTCAATCAGTTCTCTCTCTCTCTCTCTCTCTCTCTGACTCACTTTTCCCTGTTTTTCTTGGCTCTCCATTTCTCTTCTGCTCCTTGTACTCAGATTCCAATTACCGCACTCCTACTTGTCTTCCACTTGTTCTCTGTCGTGTCTTTAAACTAAACAGTCGCTGGTCTAAATGCTTTTAAGATTTGCAGCCCCGATAGTGGAGAAGTGAGACCTCCGCAGCCTCAGGTAAACACTCGACTCGCTCTTTTACTCTGGAAATTGAATTTGATCCACTGGCGGACCCACCAGCATAACTGAGTTTTATTGCAGCTGACTCATATCTCTGCCTCTCACTCATGTTGTTTTATCTCAGATGAAAGCAGCAGCAACAAGGCTTCTGTCGAGCATGTTAGTCAAGTGACAATGGGTTGATTAAAATTTGCGAGCTGTAAAGGAAGGCCTTAATGCATACTGCAATAAACCGCGATCCAATTTCAAATTGATTTGGTGATTAAATAGTGTTCATTTCAGCTCATAAGAAATCAGTTTGAGCCTTTAAAAGCAGTAAAAGTTCTGCAGATTTTTGTCTGACTGTAAATGCTGCTGACATGACATTTAAAAAAAAGCCTGCTAAAAGACTGAAGCATCGTTTAATGGTTACATGATAGAAAAGGCCTGTAGATGTTTTCACCTTATGAGGAAGCTAATTCATGAGAGGAGATTAATCCAATAAGACTTCAAGCTATGCACATGTGTCTGAACCACAGTGGTTCACATGAGTTAGCATCCTTTGAGGAAATACCAGCAGGGAGTTTGAGTGGGATGACCAGCGGGAGTTCATCTGAAAACAACAGTGTACGGCTCCAAAAGAAGTTAGCACAGATGCTACAGCATCGGTTAAAACAAAACAGGAGAGTGCCTCTTCTCTGAAACAACAGTAAGAAGGGTCTTTTTTGTAAAGTACAAAAATATTTTTTACTCTCTCTCAACTGGTTCCATAAACTTAATTTCATTAACTGGCTCTGATGGTTAGTAAATTATAGTTCTGTTTGATGAACCATCTGGTGTGTTCAGGTTATTGATGTTTTGCAATGACTATTTAAACATGTGATAACTTTTTAAAAAAAATTTCTTGGTGCAACCTATTTACTTGATATACCGCCTGCCTATTTACATGTGCAGCATTCATTTAGAGTTGTGCTTTTTGCCTCTTTTAATAAAAATAAGTTCAGTGTTTTCCCTCCTATTGGCTTCATTTTAGTCACCACCAACTCCTGAGGTATATATATCTTGTTCCTTAGTTGCTGAATGTCTCACAAAGTTCACTAGCTAGTTTGTTACCTTGTTGTTTGGAGTTTTTAAAGCTTTTGTGATGAAAATCGCTGCCTGCTGTGCCCAAAAACAACACAGTGACAACGTAATGACAGCCATGAGGGACCAAAACAGGAAAGAGCTGGAAAAACAAAACAGCGACCCTAACAGTGGGTGATGGTACACAATGTGATTCATTGTTCACATCAAATTAATGGTTATAGTTTCTTTTTAGGTAATTTATTTAACACCTGAAAAGAGGAATGAAATAAAATAACAATTTCTTTCTTTCATGTGCCTCAGTCACATAAAGTTTGCTTCTTCATGGATTGAGGCTTCTGTATCAGGAAAAAAAACCCAACACTCTTTTGATAATTAACATCTTCTCTTTGTGTTTTATCTTTGTCAAATAAATAAGCAGACTGACAGTTCTTGTTGTTGCTACTCCTTAAAACCCCCCTAAGAGTAAAAGCTGAGAGGTGTGGAGAGATAAAAGGAGAGAGGAGCAGTGCACAAATGAATAAGACTGAGTAATTTTGATTTTGCAGAGCAGCAGTGTGAGGCCTTTGTCGTGAGTTGACCTGACAGGATCCGGCTTGTGCGTGCATGTCTGTTGATATGCATGTCCACATCTGCTTACATGGATATTAAGAGCATGTTTGTACCTTGTAAAGAGCCTGCAGGTGGTGAGGAAACATGAAAAAGTTTTACTCAACAAAGTTATCTTTGTTAGAACACCTTCTGGCTTTACTTTTCATGTCCTATCTACAAACATCATCTAACTTCTCCAACCCCCCCGTTCTCCCCGCAAATGTTCTCCCCCACCTTGCTGATTTTTGTTCTGTTTAAGCTGAAATCCAAATTACCACACCATGCCCACCAGTGTTCCTCTTAATTCTCCAAAAAGTTTTACATTTTTTTTTTAGTGTTGCACACGTGGTTTAAGGACAAAAAGATTCAAGAGACTCCAGGCCTGGACACATGGGGAGCGGCGAACAGGGGAAATGTGCTTGATAGTATTTCAGTCACACACTGAACATCGATATCTGCACACCAACTAAGCTGCGATCAACCAGTAGAAGAAGATGGTGAGTGCCTGCATGTGTGTGTGTTTGTGTGCGTGTGTGTGTGATGAGCTAAGAATCATGCAGTTGCATCCCATCACTTTCTGGGACGTGTTGTGTTGAAGTGCTCCCACTGGGGTGATCAGCAGCTGCAGGATGTGATTTGCTCCGAAAATGAGGACGATTTCCATTTGATGTTTCAGTTTAATTTTCTTGCTGTCGGATTTTTTCACTGTGGCGCTTGAATCTAGGTGATGAGATTCCAGTATGGATGGGGTCGGAGCTCCATGTACAGATGCAATGCAATGATTATAGGTTTACTAGTGTGATAAATTCTGGTCAGCGTTTTTATTTCACCTCAATTAAAGCAACAGTGACGGTTTTTCTGGACCTCTAATTATCACAACAAAGGATCACATTTTGAATACTGTACACAGTTTTGTGTCTCAAGAGTAATCCAATTAAATATCATAAATAAGATACTATAGATAAGATCAAACTTCACTGCTGCCTGCGGGGAAATAAGGTTCTGTCAGCAGAGCATAAAGAGAATAAACAGTGATGAAATTGGCAAATAGCTGGATTTTAGTGTTAGTAAAAGTTTATGTAATTTAGTAGTTTATGTAACTTTTAGCAATTTTGCAGAAAGAGGTTCATTCAGAGGTTATGGTTAGTGCCATGCCACCTTCTGTCCACAAGGGGGTAGGTTGGTTCTCTACAAGTCTACAAGTGCATATGTGGATTAGTTATTGTCTGGATATATAGGGATGCATCTAAGACACATGACTGAGTTTGAACACTACATGAAATAGCTAAACATAAACAAAACTGTAAATTCTTTTACTGTTATCATGTGAGTAAGTGTAAGTGTGCAACTATAATGTCACACTACATGATGTTCAAAACATTATATTCAAATGACAAATTTTGCTGGAAGCAAATAACTCAGAAACGGTTGTTAAGATGATCAATTCAATAATTCAAGTTTCGACCATTTCTCTTTGAGGTTCTCATTTAAAAACAAACAAAAGGACAATCCCCTTCCTGGTAAGATTCCAATGCAAATTTAATCCCATCCAGATGCAACTAATAACCAAGTTTCACAGTCGGTTTCCTGTAATTGTAGCCGGCAGCCAAATCTGAGCATTTTAGCCCAGAACAAAGTCTGTAACACTTTAGCTGAATTCTCACTGCATCCTTGACACTCACTGACTGAGGCTAGGCTGTCTGGATCTGCACTAAGCTGTTTAGCTGCAAAAGAAACCTGACCCCCCCCCAACACGCACATGCATGCACGGTCTCACACACACAAACGCACACAGCCACAATCACAAAACAGCATTCACTCATATAAACACACACAGATCGATGCTTTCTCTCTGTTGCTATACTTAGGCTGTCTACTGGAAGTGGATTAACAGTGGCAGAGGACAAGCAGTTTCATCACAGCAGAAGACAGAACAGGACACTGCAGGAGGCTGACTAAATGTGCACCATCAGTCCAACACTGGCTGGGCTTGTGTAACTGCATGCTTGTGAATGTGTGTGTAAATGTGCATGTGGCTGCAATCCCATGCACTTCTTACTGCTCTTAACTAGAATCTTGAAATAGTAAAATGAGCCTGTCAGGTTGCAAAAATCAACTTTGAACCTAAAATTTCTGTTGGAGAGTGCTTTCATATGTGTGTTTGTGTGTGTGTTCACTGTTTACCTGTATGGTGATGCTCTTGTCGACCCGGGACATGTTAATGCTGTGTGGCTGTCCATTGGCCAGGTTACGCTGGTCCACATCTATTGCAAATGGCTCCCTCAGACCTCCCAGGTTATACCTCACCTGCAGTGAACCTGAAGACACACAGGGCGGCGCTTTGATACCTGGTCCTGTCATGTGAAGCCTCACATCTCTGCTGGGCAACTCTTTCAAAATGTCTTTCATGATGAGCCTTAGCTCTCATCAATAAACATCTGAATAAACACCATGAATTTCCAAGATATTTCCTAAGCACATGATCATGATCGCCCAGGAGGTAGTTGATGGTAATGACACCCAAATCAATCCATTTTTAATTCACCTTTTAGATTGTAAATATTCTTTCTTAGATCAGCCTTCTGACTGAACTGAACTAAAGGCTAAAATGTAGTTTTCTTTTAGAAGTGCAGGGGGAAATCAGGGGTGAGGGATATTAAGGGAAACACCCTGAATGATTCAAAGGGTCCACAACTTGAGAGGGGATTATAGATATTTACTGTCTTATTGCCCTGAGCGAGCAGTAGGGCCAAGAACTTCTGACAGCAGCCCTCAGCTGTGTGAGTGTTTTATAGTTTTATTTCTGTGACTGTGCCCATGGATTGCTGGAACGCTAGATGGCAATGTAAAATCTGTATTCCAATTTTATCAAAGCATTTTGCTGTCAGCTGTTCAGTGGGAGGTTACTGGCTGGAGAGGATTTCTGGAGATTAGAGAACTTTCCAAAATGTGCTGTAAGGACAGCCTTTAAAAATGTACTTTGCAGCACTAACAAGCATTACCCCAAGCAGACTCTCAGAAGCCCCTTTTCACACAAAGATCTCCCCCATTACTGCTGAACGAAGACCCTTTTTTATGTTAGCTTGGCTTTTTTTTTGAGATTTCAGATGCAATGCTATCATTCCAGAGGCAAAAGAGATGTGACGGGTGGGATTTGTAACTGTGTCTGAGGCGAGCGAGACGTTTAATATGCACCTTGGGCTTTTGCAACAATAACAATTTCATAAAATGTCAATAACAATCATTTACTGTCCTGTGGGGCAGTTGTTTTCATCTTCTGTTAGAGAACAAGGAGCTCTTGGACCTTTTCGTGTCCCCAATTTTCAGTCCTAACCCCAATTTGTGTGTGGATCTTACCATTCTGCCTTAAAACAACAGCCAGGTAGTCCTGTGTCTTGGAGCTGACGTACATCAGGACAGCCGGAGCATTGGATGTGCTGAAACTAAAGGCAACTTCCTCTTTTGTTAGATTGACTTCATGAGGCATCAGCTGGTGCGTCAGAATCTTCGTGTCCCTGCTGGCTCCTGAAAACGCCTCAGGCATGAAGTTGTACTTGACCAGCGTTCCTGCCTCAAAGAAACCCCCAACATCTGGGTGAGAAAACAGAAGAAACTAGGAAAAAATGTAGAAACTGAAAGCAGGTGAACACACACGAATACAATAAGTACAGCTTGTCAATGTGTTTACACCACAAACAGTGGAATTAACATATTTCAGAAAGCTATGCAAATGATAAATGCATGTATGCATAAACAGCTAAGAAAATAGAAAATACGGTAAGAGAGGCATAAGGGAAAAAAAACAAGGATGATAAACACCTTCCATCAGACAGGAGCCCCAGGACAGTGCTTATAAACTCCACATGCCTAGACACAACAGTGCAGATATATTATATTGCCCGAGAGGACTAAGCACACACAGAAATATGGCAGTGTTCATGAGGTGTAGTAAAGTGGGTGTTAAATTGCCATGCTCCAGCATCTGAAACCAAACAATGCATTGTTTACCAGCACAACCGACCTAATGGCATATTTCAGCCATTCCATGGGGGCTTATTGATTCTTGTAATCAAGTGTTGAGAAGCAAGAATCTCATTTTTCCCATACTTCTGTTAATCCTCCTTGTTTGTGTGTACGTGCGTGCACGGCCGATGTTTGTGTGTCAGTTACAGAGAAGATAAAAGACACAATGTGCATGAAATGAGAGAGAATGGTTACAGGGAAAGCAGCGAGCTCCTGGTGTGTGTTTGTGTGTGTGCGACAGAAAGCGTGTGTTTGTGTGTGTGTTTGTGTGTATAAATGCCATGGAATATTTCTTGACATGTTTGCCTTCCCTCAACGCCAGAAGTGAAAATGTTTAATGACACCCAGTACACGAGTAAAGAATAATAAGTGAACACATTTTATGCATCTTATTTTAAAGCTTCACTTCACTGATCGTCTCCCACTGGACTCAGTACGATAAATGCTGAATGCTACATTACTTAAATTTAATAGAAGGCTTATTATTAGAGAATGGGTGAGTTCTCTGACTGGTGGTGGCGTACAGGCAAAACCTCACCTCCGTTCAGCCACACCGCAATATTATCCTCTGTTCTGCTGTGCACTGATATAGTTTCAAGCACTGTAAGTCTGGAGGGACCCATTTTACCATTTGTTCTGTGTTAACCAGGCAGGGAGCTTGTGAAGTTTTCAAATAGCCTGCTTTTCACTTGGTTTTCTGATGCTGCTGGATTGTTCACTGTCTGCCAAGAGCCATGCTGCTGGGTATTAAGTGAATCAGACTTAAATTAAAGGAAATACAGCATTATCCTACAAGCCGCGCTCTTCATTGAATTTACATAAGAACCAAAACAAATCAGCAAAACAAGAAATAACTATGAACAAAGGACAATAAAGTTTGTTTCTTACCTCACAGTGAACAATCACATCTCATGTTCCAACTCTTTATTTAATCTCTTGAGATTATAAAGCTCAAATGAATTCAAGACAGAAGATAAAGCATTGGGTATTTTTGCTGTTCCAGTTTTCCCCTTAACATGCAACTGAATTGGGTTTCAGAGCTTAAATTCAACACTGAGTTTTTGCATAACATTTTTCAGCAACTCTCAAACTACTGATTAACTATAAAGTTGGCTGCATAATTAAAACTTAACAAAAGTTGTAAACACTTTTCATCACAAACATCTAAAAATGTTTTTTTAGGAAGTTCAGTTATAAACGTACCTGCCAATCCTTTGTAAATACACTACTTTTAATTCATAAATGCATACATGAAAAAGCTTGAAAAGATGCATAAAATATATATATGCTTTTTTTGGTGTAATGTGATTAAAAAAACTTTACTATTCACTTCAAATCAAATCTCATAGCCCACAACCTCTTTTACTCATGTAAGTGAGGAGCTTTATCATTAAATCAGGTTACAAGTTACCTGTGGAACAATTACACCAGGCAGATATGCTTTGGACTTACAGTGAAAAGTAATTTGTGTAGTGGAACCTGTTTTATTTTAGTGAAGCTTAAATCTCTATTTAGTAAATACTTACAGTGCAACTAAGCCAAGCTGAATTTAGAGATGAGTTGGTGCAATCGAAAAACCAATCTTAACTTTGAAAAGACGAACAGTCTTACATTTTATCTGGACTCATACAAACTGTGGATTTTGTGAGGCCTATCTGTAACGTGTCAGCCTTTTCTGCCCTGCTGACAAAAAGGAGAAACCTTGACTATCTGCCCACAGCCTCAGCAGCAACACACAAAGTTGTCTGGAAGCATAAGAGGGAATGAGAAAACTCTGCTCCAGGGCAGGGACTCTTTATGTGTGAGCGTGTTTTATGTCAGCGTGTGAAGAAGTTTTGGAAAGGGAATTTGTGCAAACCATGCAAACCTCTACAGGTATGTACGTATGTGTGCATCCCTCTGAGTTTGTGCATGTATGTCCATGTCTATGTATGAACATGTGCAAATTGTGACCCTCGAGGGCAGAAAAGGCAGAAAAACCAGAATGTATAATAATAATAACACTGGGGTCCCCTGAGCAGTGTGTAAATATGGATACAATGGAAATGCACTATGCAATTATGGCTGGCTTCATGCATTTTTCACTCACTGGGAGGATTGGGAGAGAAGGAGAGATTAAACAGAGAGAAGGGGAGAAATAGGAGAGGGGCAACTGGGAGAAGAGAGAACAAAGGAGAGGGCCGGAGAACAAATGAGATGTAGGAGGAGGTGAAGGTGAGGAAATAAAAAATTTGGAGAGGTAAAAGTAAAAAAAAGAGCATAGAGAAGAAAAAGAGAAAAGGAGGAGGGGTAAGAAATGGGGCAAGTTGAGCAAAGAGGGAGGAGAGGAGGGGGAGAACAGGAGACAGAAATGAAAAAAGAAGAGACAGGGTGGATTTGGAGATAAAGAAGGAGAAGTTAAAGGATAATATGTGTGGGGGAAAAGGGAACAAAACAGAGAAGAAGAGAAAACCTGAGATGGAGAAGAAGGGACAGAAAAAAAGAGAGGAGAAGGAAAAGAAAGGAGAAAAGGGAGGCATGAAATGTTTATGAAGGGACAGGAGAAAGAAAGAAGTTGATAGAGGAGGAGAAGAATGAACGTACATGTGTAAAGAATGAAGGAAGTAGAGGAACACTGGGAGGAAAAAAAAAACAAAGAGGATGAGGACTGGAGAGGAGAGATGAGTGAAAAGGAAGACAGGATGAAATGGATGAAGATGAGGAGAGTCATGCACAGAAACAAACAGTCACAAGGGTGTGCTCTCTCCCTTTCTTTGTCTCTCTTTTTTTCTAATGACAGACACACACACGCACACACACACACACACACACACACACACCCTCACACAGACAGTAATCTCTATTCTTTAAATCCTGAAATGCCTGATTGGTTATGACAGAATTCAGAGGAGGTCTTCTCATGTCTTACACTAGCATATCACCACATACTGTCACCTTCTTCCCATGCACACACACACACACACACACACAAACACACACAAACACAGAAACACACACACTCTTTGCTTTTCTGTCATCTTGTCACCCCCTGCCACCAGCACAGGGGAAAAAACACTATTCGGCTTTAGGAAACAAATTAATTCACGTGTCGGGGATCAAGTCTCTGACTTGGAGCTAGCAGAAAGCCTCTGACAGCACTGCTGCTCTTCTCCCCAGAGCATTTTATGAAAACTTGTTTTGGGAAGTAGAACTTTAACGCTGTATCTAATGAATCCCTGTGAAACAAACATGATGTTTTAGCAATATGCCACAGAGCAGGAGAAGAGCTACAGTGACATTTCTCATCTCTAAAATTCAAAAACCTACAGATACCCACCGCTCAGAGAAGAGACTCGCATTTTTTGTTGTTTTTTTTGTTTGATCTCTCAGCTCTGTATTTGCACAGTTTTACCATTCAGTGAGTGCACTCTAAAGTCAGGGAGAAATGGTAGGTAAGCACAATATCACCCTCAATCGATGCCTTTTATCATAAGCCCAAACACTTTCAACACCGACAGCTCCGAACTGAATGGGAAGTGAGGACAATCACAGAGCACAGCAAAAAATCACAGTGGGATGTCAGGCAGTGAGGCTCATTGAAACATAACCACTCCAGCGGTAATCCCGCTGCTATTAGGCTTTGGTTTTGTGAACCTAAGTGTTACTATGCCAGTGTCAACATAGCTTTGTAAAGGTACCCTTCCTCAAAAAAAGGTTTAAAGGAAATAATATCTGCTACTGTAAGGATACCATAGGGAAATGCAAAAAAAAAAAAGCTAAAAAACCCTGCAGTGCTGGAAAAAGGGCAATAAAATGTGACATTAAAAATATTTGAAAGCTCACACAGGGAGGTAGATTTGTCTTGCAATTGAATTGTAGAAGATGAAAAGCAGTGTAACATACTTTTGGTGGCATTTATAGTCCCATGATCTACCTGTTCAATTAGAGAGAGAACAAGTCTTCATTAAAATACGTCTCACCTCTAGTGCAGAAAGGGCCGTCATAGGCGGTGTCGCTGCAGTCACACAAGTAGCCGTTGTACTTCTCCACGCACTTCCCTCCATTCCGGCAGTACATCCCAAAACTGGTACAGTGACCCTGGCAACCGGGTTTGACCCCAGGCGTGACCTTGGCCCTCTCTTCCAGGTCAAGGGTGATGCCGTTCATGCGTAAGGCACGGATGCATCCCAGGAAACCCCTCTGCCCCCCTGCAGCACCTGATCAGTGAGGAAAGGTGGTGTCAGCGAGGCAAGAATATGTACAATTGAGAGGAGACAAAACGAAAAGAAAAGAAGAGAGGACAAATGAAAACATAGGTTGCAGAAGTCATTCTGAATGCAAAGGGCTATTTTAATCTCTGTCAGATGCGTTAATATCCTGACGCCTGGAGGAAACCACTGATGTCAAGTTAATTGTTCCGACTGCGATGCCGTTCTTGAAACAACCTTCAACTGGTTTGATTTCTCCACTAATTAAACACTGTGTCTTAATGAGCGTCTCACGTGCATACACACACACACATAAATGCATGCACGAATGCACGCAAACAACATGCAACACACATCTAAAACACACCACACACAGCACACCTGACTTGAACGAGTCAATGGAAGCATCAATGCTTAGCCTTGGGGTGTCGATAGCCATTCGCCTAAAGTGCTTCCATCGTCATTCTGGCCTTGCACCATTACAGTCTTACTACCCATTAACTTGGACAGAGTGGGGGTGTTAAATTGATTAATGTGGACCTTAATGACTATAGCACTAAACACACTCATAAACATACACCTGCAGGTATAGATTCAAATGTACACATGCACACTCACAGAATACGCTTACACTGCATGAATAAACACACGAGTATGTACACACACTCATGCACACTATCATTAACAGGAGCCAAGGGACATTTTTGGTTATTAAAACCCCTCAGTTGCATCATTTGGATTACATAGAGGCGTCCATTCAAGAAGACATGCTAAGGAGACTCAAACACACACTCTCCCACGCACAGTTTTCTCCCTCAACAGCTGCATTCTCACACATACACACACACACATCTGCCAGCTTGGCAACACAGGCAGCACACAAGCATAATAAGATTACTTATACATGTACTTTGATTTTCTCAAGCCAATATATTATTCACGTAACAGGATGCAGCTGGGCTTTCACACGCTTTCTCGACTTTCCATTCCCACATTGGATTTGACTTTTAGTAGACCTGTTAATTAATCTATTTTGTACCACTGATTGGCTGGAGGTTTCTGCCACCTGTTTACCCAGGTTTAAATCAGTCTCTGATTAAACGGACAGCAGGCTCCGAGGCCTGTGGAGACCAGGGCGGACACGTACGTAGGTACACTCACACACTCACACACATGCACACACACACACATACACACATGCACATGAACAATCACATACTGATGCATAGAGTTTCTGTATAACTCACAAATGATGTCTAATAGAGCCTGACTGATGCTGACTGGATTCAAAATTGGCTAATTACTGATATTGTATATTCATTTTGGTGAATTTGATGGTAGTCCGGCAGGGATTTAATATTGTGCAATATTCAAGTAAATGTATTTTATCTGATGTCTTTTGCAGTACATCAACAGTAATGTTTTTAATGCTGTTTTATCCTAAATTTATATATATTTATAGCCAACTTTGAGAAATAACTTTAAATTATCCTTTGTTGTGGCCATATCTGAGAGTTCCCTGACGAAGTGTTTCTTGTTGAAAAAATCTGCTCATTTATCATCATTGGATATTAAATGCTTAATGTTTTTTTAAATAATCAATGGAACAGCCTTAAAAATTGAGGCCTTGGATTATAAACACACACAAAACCACATGCATGAGTGACTGCACAGAAATACTGACACAGAAACAGAAATTCAGACTCAGAAGCAGTAATAAAAGTTTGACACACACGCGTAGCATGTGTTTGCATCTACTTATTTATGGATGTGATGTATGTGGCTCAAGGGTATGTTACCCTGTAATGATGTGCTAATGAGGAAACACTCTGTATTCATTAGAGCATGAACAGTACACACATACAAACACATACACATACGGACACACACACTTGTAATAAAAGCTATAAATGTGAACTTTTGACCTTCACTTTGTGGGCATATATTACAATGTGATTTCTTCTTTACTCAGTGATGATAAGTAAACCTGCAGTATGCAGAATTAAAACAGTAAACAGTTATTGGATGCAGGTCTGTTGTTCGCATGTGTACTGTACTTTTAAGCTTGATCCATCAATGCAGATGAAATCTTTATTTTCACCAACAGGCTCCACACCTGCTGCACTTCTTTTGCTCCATTATAACTGTATAAATGGGTTAATAAAATAGTTGTGAGTTCCTGCTCTTTCTGTCTGTATGTGTGCTTTGTTACACTGAAGAGATCCCCAGAACTGTTTTTTTTCTTTCCCACTGTATGTTCATCCATTGGATGATGTTTTTTATTGGCTTAAGATGAATATTTTTGAATCATATGGTCTGAATGTCATTTCAGAAGTCTTGACCTACCAGAACTTCCAGGAAGGAGTGATGTTATCATATAAATCCAATTTTAGCAACCTAGTTCTTTATATTTGTTGATTTAGGAGGTTTTTAAAGGGACAGAGCCCATAAGGCATGGACTCCTCTAGCATCAGACTCTGCCCTTTTAGGCCTCAACATGCTCTGCCCACGATGATCTATATGATGACCTATGACATATACTGCAATAAACCTGAGTTTACAGTAAATCCTCACACCTATTTGTTAATGTACAGCATGAATAAAAAAAAGGTAGCATATGAGCATGAGCAGCAACATGTCACAAGATTAATCCTGGCTACACTTAAGTCACCACTGCAACAAAATCAGATGCAACAAAACACACTGTATTTGAACTGTACCTGAGGTCTTTTTTACATGTGTTTGTGTGTACTGTGTCATCACTTCTTTGTCAATGTCACAAAGACATTTTCATTATACTCATTAAATGTTACCTACTGTCTTGGCAGGTGAGCGAGGCTGGTTTTCCTGTGACCGGTGTTGCACACATGCAGTGAGCAGCAACGAGCGAGATGTCAATCCATGAAGACACATGCAAGGACGTTAAAAAAAAAAAAAAAACACAAAGCAGAAAAAGAAAGACAGAGCAATCCAGCCATGAGAGAATCAAGGAAAAACATGCAAAATCATAAAAAAGCATGATTGTGAGCATTAATCAAGAGGGGAATCAAAAGAACAGATGGTGGCTTTAAATGAATAAAATGTGGTGAGATTTATAGTTATGTGCATGTATGAAGTGAATTGGGGAGCTAAAAGTTAACAGTGTGAAGTAAATGACAGCAGGCTGATGGTATAACATTTACTCTCAAGGCCATTAGAGCAAATGAGCCACTGTGCAGTAAACACTCAAGCAATCAAATGCTTGATGAGGAGCATATTGATTGAGAAAGAGAGAAAGAGATGATACAGAGACAGATATGAGTACAAGGTGAGCAAAAATTTAAGCTTTTTGTTGTACTTTCCCACTGTGCGTTCACGTGAAATCATACAAACAGATCTTTTTAAAATCCTTTTTTAAAGGTTTCTGGATTGCATTTTTGTTTGCCTCACTTCTTTCAAACAGGCACGTCAATATCAATCAGAGACGAGGTGCGAAGTGGCGGAGGATGTTACGAGGAAGAATCAGGCGAGTTCAGATGAAATCTTGATGCCTGCACAGCTCTCCCAGCTCTCTTACAAATCTCTCGATCAAACACAGAAAGGATCTCTCTTTTCTGAATGTCAGAGGCCAAATCTAAACTACTTCCTTTTAGTGTCTGGGTCACTTCCTGTGTGGGTCACACTGTAACTTTCCAAAGCAACCCTCAAATGAGGATTAAGCAGGGATTAGAGATCAGATATGAGAAGGTGCTCTCACCTCCATGGCTGCTGTTACATAAAAGTCTTTCTTTGCTTCTCCTCTCTCGCTCTACTTCCTGTGTTTCATACGCACAGCAGGCTTGAACCATCTCTTGTCTTCCTTCAACTATAAAGCCAGAATACACACACTCAGGGAGATTCATAGCCGTGAGCTGCAGTGACGTAACCTTTTTCCCCTCTTTTCCACTTCCCTAAATGAAAGTACAAATACACCGAGAGGCAAATTGGGACATGATAAGATGAGGATGTTTCAGCTGCGTCTGAATCAGCAAATGTGATGAGACGATGGAATTATATTACGGACGGGGATCAGGGAGGGTAAGACTATCACATCGGGATGCCTGATTGGAATTTGGAACAATGTTCTTCGGGTAGAACTTTTTCCATGAGGCAGTAGGAACTCTATGATCCGGCTCAGCACTTTTCCTTCTATCCACAAATCCCTCACACTATTTTAGCCCCGGAGTATTGAAAGATCAGCACAAAAGGTGGAGGAGACAGAGAAGTGAAAGCATGGAGAGAAAACTGGACGGATCCTCTGCCATTTGAACTCCTGATGAGACCTCTTTGACAAAATGCAGGCATAATTGGTATGATATTGAGGGCTTTATCTGCAATGATAGCTTCTAAATGGAAAGAAATATTAAGTAAGAGTATTAAAGAAGGACCTCTGCAGCGAGTGAATGAAGTTAGTTTTATGGTCACATGTCCTCACAGCCAGCACAGACGCTCAGTTTGGACTTAAGTAAAACTTTGATCACTTACATGGAAGAGCATCTGAGGACGTGTGCGTCCAGACGCGTGCATATCCATATATAATGTGGGATGGCTGTGTGTGTGTGTGTGTGTGAGTGCTGGATTAACTTTAGCCTAATTAGCAGTGGCTGTGGCTAAGCTGGACTGAAGCCTCTTAAGAGAGAACCCAGTGATTTTCAGTAAAGGCCTCTACATCTTTCCCTTCTGAAACAATCAGACGTCCTCACAATGGATGTCTGCATCTGAGGGCCAGAGAACTGGAAGTACAGACAGTACAGACTGTTTTTTAAAAAAAATTAAATTCAACTACCTTCAGGGTGTGTACTTAGGCATTTTCTCATAATTATGATGTGCTTGTCTGTGCGAGTGACCCTCAAACACAAAGCGGGTAATAAATTTTCAAATTGCAATCAAATGCGTCATTCCTGAACATTAGGAGTGTTAATTGTTTGGATTGTGTGTGCGTGTGTGTCTTACCCACGTAGAGCTGGCTGAACAGCTCTAGACGTGTGTGTCCCTGTGCAGGAGCAAGCCGAGACGTCCTGTATGTCTGATCCAACTGGAGGACCGCCTCTTTGACGTTTCGCTCGGCCATCACGCGATGCCATTGGTCGTCATTGAGGGGCGAGGCAGAATGTACTGTTAACTCCACGGGTCCGTTTCCAACGTCAAAGGAGAAGGAGACGACTTTGGGAGCTGCAGGAAGAACGTGAGAAACACAGAGTGTCAGTTTTACCTGAGATGTCACCTTACAGCACAACTTTCTAAATCCAATAAAACTCTCCGTTCTGTCATAGTTCACTCTGCAGGTAAATATGCGCTCAATTTCTAATCTAATGGCCCATTTGTTTCAAGGTCATTCATTCGGCTTTTATAGATTTCAGCTTTGCGATACACGACTGCTCACAGTTTGAGACAAGACTAATCTCACACACAGTCAATAGATGCCCACAACTGCTGGTTTTGCATGACATAAAGCTTTGTTGCAGTTATCACGAGTTATTTGTTTTTTGCTTTTTTGCTGTTTGTTTTTTAATTTGTCAGAGGTTTCTTTAGTTTTGTTGGAGAGAAGAAAAACCACAGACTGAGGGATGAAGCAGAAAAAAGGGTTGAACATAAATAACAGAGTGTTAATGGAAAAAAGAGAAGGAAAAGGAATGACAAATGAGTGCAAAGTACATGGTGGCCTTGTTTTTCTGGATGATTAATTTTCATCATCTTAAAGTAGTGGATTTTTGTGTCAGTGTGTGAGTGTGTGTGTTTGGGATATGACATGGGGGAATTAAGGAAGCTGAAATGGCACCAAGTTTTAATGGCAGAATGGTAGTTCAGTAGCCTAAAATATATAAACAGCCAACAGGGGGCACTGTTATATATGTTATGACCATGACAGGTCAATTGTTCATCAATATTTCTGGATTACGGTGTGTCTCTGTGTATGTGAGTGTGTTTGTGTGTGTGTTTCCCGCCACCTGTCCACTTCAGATGTTTTTGCGGCTGCACCGGTGAGGTCACTGTCTAATTACTTTCTGTGGAAAACTGTGATAAATATTTACACTGTGTACGATTGCATGTGTGTCCGTGTGTGTGGGTGCATGTTTGTGTACATTAAAAATGTTCTTAGACACCATAAACCTGACTTACTAGATAAAACACATCATTATATGAATTCATGTTAAAGCTTAGAAATGCTCTTGTCTGTAAAGTTGACTCTTCAGATTTTTTCTACTAATGTGAGACAGCTGTATAAAAGCTATAATACTACTGTAATACTCATTTCCTGCTCGGTGCCACATGGTGATAAGTGGCACCAGTGTTCTGCAGTCACAGAAATGATACATAACCACTTCATAGATCTATATGTAACTGCTCCATTATGGTTTCATTAGGCCCAGATATTAGACTGGATAATTTTATGGAGTGGCCAATGGGGAAATGATCTTTCTTCCTTCCCTTAGTGCAATCAATAGGCCTGGCCTTGTTCCCTTTTTTATATTGCTTCTATCTAATTATCTTTTTTTCATCCCACCTTTTCTTCCATTCTTCTGACTGCTGCATCCTATCTACAGGATGCATTTAGTTTCTCTCTTACCTCTTTACTTTTTGTTTGTTCCCTCATTTTTTGTCCTCACACTGTTTTGTTCTTTTGTTTCTTTGTTCATTTATTTCTCTCTCCTTTTGTTCATCTATCCCCAGAGTCCATCTTCCTTTCTCTGTGAATTACTTTCTTCATTTTTCATGTCCTCATTGTTAGTTTAATATTCATTTACTGCTTACTTTCTTGCCCTACCTCCCTCATCTCCCCTCAACCTCCCACTCATCCTCCTTTCCATCCTCGCTTCATTGTTTATTTTCTTCCTTGATCCCTCTTCTTGCGGACATTATCATTTTCACTGGAATGAGATGCAAAGACACCAGAAATCATTTCTGCAAAAGCCTGTCTGGATGTGCTGAGTGCATTAACCTATAAGATAAATCTGAAAAAGTGCTTAAACATTCAGCTGCTCACAAAACGTGACACAACAAACAGCAACATGGAGACAAATAGCAACGTGCACACACAGTGAGACACTGAGTACAAGCTCTCTGGCAGGTTTTAGTACACTGAATTAATGATGTGAGTATTCACAGAGCAGGTCTGCAGGGCAGGGAGGGGCAACATCACTTATTTTAAATGCTGAAACGAAGCCGAACGTATATCAGAATGCTCCAACAGAAACAAAGCTACAGCGACGCTGCTATAGCAACGCTGAGCGGCATGTGAGTGTGTGCGTTTGATTGCTTGTGTGTTGTTTTAGCAGCCCCGCAAAGCAAGATGGATGCCCTACAACTTTCTTTTTTATACTCCATCCACAGGCAGGAATGAAAAGTAAAGTGCCCTCAGAGCACAGAGCTTGCCTCGTCTATTTGCATAGCTGTGATGGATGTCACAAGTGTCGATGTTTGTGTGTGTGAATGTAAATTTGTGTGTGTGGGACATACTTGCATGTTGGCCTGCAAAACGCCTGCAGAGCTTTTTATTTCCACTATTTGTTTTTCTATTAATCTTTTAATATGGAGGCTGAAAGAGCCAAGTTCTAAATTATGCGTCAGCACAGCACAACCAAACAATGATAAATAGTGAAAGAGATTGTGCACTGTTTGTGTGTCTTCGCTTGAACGATCGCTCCTTGTGCGGGTGTGCACATATGTGGGTGTGTGTTTGTTTAATGTGAAGTTTTGCTCTGTTGTTCATCTATTTTCAGATGGCTGGCAGTGTGTTATCCTTTGATCTCGCTCCTGTTGTACTTGCTGATTCTTTCTTGTTTGTCTTTTAGCCTTTTTGCTGTTTTTTTTTTTGTACTCCTGGGACGGCTGGAACAGTCTGGCCGCTTTAAGAAGGGAAGCTCTATTAAAGTGCCAGTGAAATTCAGAGTGCTACAGCGAACCTGCTGCTGCTGTTGACGCTGAAACAAGATTTAAAGCAACTTCACAAAGGCTAAGGATTTCTTTGTGACAAAAAAGGCTCATCAAATCAAACTTTTCTTCTGCTTATCAGCAAAAAACTTACACACTCACAATACAAGGAATCCTGAGCATTTCTCAGTGTGCACAGAGCAGATACAGATGAAGACTTAAACTTCTGACAGTTTTTGAACAAGAGTCTGAATAAAGTCATTGTGGCTGATTACTTCTCTTCTTAGTAGATTAACATTAACTAACCTTAACTTTAACAAGTCTAAAGAAATATCTGACAACTTTTAAAAAGCTAGAGCAGCAAAGACTACTGCTAAACTTCTGATGTGAACTTTGTGTCTGTCTGGTCTTCACATTAAAAAAAAGGCAATAATACAATTTTATAAGCCGAGGTCTCCAGAGGGAAAGTACATTTCTTAGCTCGATCCCCTACTAAAAATGTTTATATGTTTGAACAAGACTATTGTTGAAGTTGCAGCCCCTTAAGGGCTCAAAGCCTGGTACATACAAACTTTCACTGAGCTTCACAGCACCCCAGAAGTAAAGCATATCTGTATTTAGGGACCTTTTTATCTGTCCTCAATCCTGTTACCAGCCCAGTTCACATGGTTCTGAAAAGGTTTTCAATGCTGCCTCTCAAATGTGTCTACGCCTACTTCTGACTATTAAGATTCAGAGGAACAGTGTCTACCTGAATCTGCTGAGGTCACAGTAATGTGTGCTTTGTACAAGGTCACATGTGTGTGTGTATCTCCAAGTGTGTTGAGCTCCTGCAATAGCGCAGCTATGCTATTCTGGCCTAATGCTAGTCATTTCATGCCCTGACGGGATTGCATCAGATACAGTTTTTGCACCAGTGAGAAGGCAAAGATTTTATGTGTGTTTATGTGTCTGAGCGCGCATTTGTGTGCGCGCGTCGTTTTTGCGATTGTGTGTCTAAACGTGTGCTGTGGGGCAAAATGCAAGATGATAGCAAGAGAGAGGAGAGAGGAAATCGATGTGGGGGCATTTTGAAGGCCTTGGGAGACGCACACACAAACACACACACACACACGCACATGCTCCCTATCTCCTCTGGCCTGCTGTGCAGCCGTGACAGACTATATACTTACTGTATCTTAGTGTGTGTGTGTTTTGTGCAGGTTTGAAAGACAAATACCAAGTCCCTTTGGAGAACTTCACTCTGCACTTGTATTTACAGTGTAGTGTCAGCACATTGTTGATGTTTTTTTCTTTTGCATGAAAAAGTGAGAGCATTTAAAGGTTTGTATTTGACTTTGTACAAGTTCTAGTTTGGATGTAAGAAAAACTTTGGGGAGAAAATAAAGAGCCTATAAAACTTTTAGGCCACAAATCATTTGACAAAATTCAGTGTGAGTGGCTTTAGAAGGCAATTTGGCTAAAAAAAAATCATCTTTCGACTTTATGTCTATTCACGGTTTGGCATTTTGACACAATGGTGGGCAAGGAACACCAGCAGGAAACAGTTGGGGAGTGAGTTTGAAAACAAATGTTGAAGTCCCCCTGAATCCCACTGAAGTGCAATTAGTCATCTATCGACAAACGTGCTGTACCAGGAAGCCCTTTCGCAGTGCAGCTCGCTGATTAGCGATCCCACCGAGGCTGCTGGGATGTTCATTTGAGTCACCAGAACCAGATCACTTATCACAGATCTCTGCATCACATGTCGATCATCAGTCTCAGAAAAGATTAAAGACTTTTAAATGGGGTGGTGTGACGCCGTTCATCGTTTGGTATCTAAGAGTTTTGTTCTCTCCTCTGTCACCATTTCTTCCATTTCCTTCATAAAACACTAGAGTCTGAAATACACACAATTTAGCAATTTAACTGCTGTGGTAGAAAAAGGTGGAGAATTGACTTTTAAGAGATTTAAACACTCCTATCTGCAAAAAATGATTTTTAGAATAAAATGAGGGAGAAAGAGACAGAGAGAGAGGAGAGAGACTGTGTGTGTGTGCATGTATGTGTGTGTGTGTGTGTGTGTGTGTGTGTGTGTGTCTGTGTGTGTGTGTGTTTGTGTGTGTGTTTGTGTGTGTGACATTGTGTTTTGTCATCCCTGAAAAAGGGGGATCTGGTTAAACAGAGGTTCATAATGGACATAATTATTGCACACACCAATTACCTTAAATAAATGATTGCTCTCTCCTGCAATCACACAAAGTAGTGCACCATAATCAGGAAGGCAATTGACTGGTGTGTGTGTGTGTGTGTGTGTGTGTGTGTGTGTGTGTGTGTGCGTGTGTCTGCATCAGGCTGTGTGTCTGTTTGATTCTGAATGTGTGTGTTTGCGTGTGTGTGTGTGGTGACAGGTTGCACCCAGTGCTATCAGGCCGGCTGCTGGATTAAACCTCACACTTGGCCAGATAAAGAGTGAAAGTGGGAATTGGAGAGACAAACACAGAAAGAGAGAGAGAGAGAGAGAGAGACACACACACACACACACACACGCACACACACAGAGAAATACTAGGATGCATCTCACATTTTAGCTCCAAGCGAATGAAGTCAGTGTTGCCCAGGTTCTCCAGAAAGACGCCGTAGGGAGCGCTGGTCTTGAAATAGAAGGAGATGTCGGCGCTGGTCTCACCCTGGAAGGTGGCGAAGTGCAAGTAGGATGACGGCGTGGTGAATGATGCGGCGTTCCAGTAGTTATCTGTGGAAAAAAACCCATCGGAATCACAACTCTGAGCGAGCCTGTCCCACATACATGCACCGTGTCCTCCGTTAGCACTGAGGCAAACACTATAACCCATTTTGATCTGATAAGCTGCAGAGTAAATTCATTGTAGAAATGGTTTCATTTCTCACCGTTATGCGCCCATTTTCATTTCATCCTGAAGAGCTATCAATCTATTCTGGATAAAACATCATCATGTCACGTCCACTGTTTAATGTGGCTCATTTAATACCGACTCGGTAAAAATGATTTCATCACCTGAAACTATTTCTGCGCAGAAGTTTTAATGTGGCCTGTAATTTCCTGCAAATTCCATATTCAAAAGAAAGTTGATCATATCATAACAATAGAAAGAGACCATTTCTTTTCTTATAAAGGAAGACCGGAGAAGGGGACAAGGGTACGTGGACAAAGTGTTGCAGGATTTTTGATAATAACTTTTCTAATGACTTTTATGAAGCGAAACCAGCGGCTGCTAATGAAGACAAAGTAGCAGCACGTTTAACAGCTGCTGATGAATTATCAGACTGTGGTTGATGAAGTGACTTCTCTGCTGTTGCCTCCTCCTCTCGCCTTGCCATGTCTCTGTCTTGCTCCTATCATTCAAGGAAGATGAAGAGCAGGGGGAAAGGAAGAAAAGGGGGAAGCTGATGAGTGAAGAGCGAGGAAAGGACAGCTGAGGAGAGAGGAGAGAAGAAGAGGAGGAGAAGCCAGGCATGAATGAGAGAGCAGAATATTGAAGAAGAAGTGATGGAAAAGAGGAGAGTTAGGCTATGTAGAGGGGAGATGACAGGAGGAGTGGAGGAGCCAGGGGGACACATGGAGGGCAGGTCGAAGAGGAGAAAGGTGAAGGCTCAGGTGGTATCAGCTGTGTGAGATTTCTTTAATGCCTCAAAGGATTAGCCTCGGACCCTCCACCATAACCCCTGAGGAAGAGTGAACATTAGCAGTGGAGCAAAGGGGACAAATGTGTGTGTGAGTGTGTGTAGAAGAAATGTGTGTAAGGACTGCAGCCAATGATTAATGTAGCCATCAATGAATCTTTAAGTTATCCTAATCTGATGAGCATTTACAGAATTACATCCTTTAACTGCCTGTTTGGTACAACCAACAGCCCAAAGATATTCAATGAAAGACAGAAAACGAATAAAAGAATTAAATCCTCAAAATGTAAAAGCTTGATCAACAAAATGTGTGTCTTTTAAAATTTGTTGCTGATTAATCATCTGCTGAGCAACTAATCAGTTAATTGACTTATCAATTTAGCACCACTTTGCTTCGTTTCATGCGTGAGTTTATATCCATTTAAGTGTGTAAAAGTGCTTAAATATGTTGTGTGTGTGTGTGTGTGTATGTATGTGTGCATGCCTGCAAATGTAGGTATGCATCTCTATGTGTTTGTGTGTGTGTGTGTGTGTGTCCTGGTTCAGTGCGATAAGCGTTCCCCAATGACAGGGCTGAGCTCCTCCCTTCTCCTCCTTGCCTCACATCCTGTCACCGGGGGCAAGGGCAGATAGCGGCCAAGCACACACACACACACACACACACACACACACACACACACGAACACACACACACACACACACACACACACACACACACACACACACACACACACACACACACACACACACACACACACACTAGCCAACCGGTTTAAACCGGTTCTCAGGAAAAGTGCTTTGTGTGTCCCACTGAATCCTGGGAAGGGTCATGTCATGTGTGTCTCAGTGATGTCAGAGTATTTAAAAAAAAACTTAGTCAGCTCTCTGTTATCAGATGATTTCTATTCACGCTACATTGTGACTTTGTATGCACAGTGTATATGTACATCATGGATACAGTGTACTTTACGCTCACCGCCATAACCACTGAGAACAGGAAGGGGAGGGGGTCGGAGTGCGTACAGTGTGTGTCACTGAGAAGAAGCAGGCTATAAGGGTTAATTGTAGTCCTTTTTTTCCCCAAAAAAACCATAGCTTCCTGTATTGCGTCGCTGGGTAGACTGAGGGCCTCAGTAGACTTGGCAGGGCTGCGTCTCGAGTCTGTAATAAACATAGGTGGATATGATTCAGGACATAAGGTTCTGTGTTTCTTCTTCGTGGTCGTCGGGTAAATAGCGATGCTCTGTATGTATGTCTCTTTAAATGGCACTTGTGTTTTCTGTGTGAGATTCTGTGAACTTTAAACACAGGTCGTTTCCTGTAGCATGCGACATGTTTGCCTTTAATCACATTTGATAATGCCCAAAGTCATTTCAATGAGGACCTGTGCATGTACATTAGTATCCTGGTTTTGAGTCTTGTCCTTGTTTGTTCCTATCCTAGATATGAGGTTTACATTGAAAGATCAACTTATATAAATCCCATTTCACACCAAAAGAACTGTATGGGTTTCTAAGAGCACACAGACAGGTGTGCTTCACCCTTTATTTTCTGAACAACTCTGTGTCACTTTCGTACAAATGGAGATATCTCAGCAGTTAAGGTTAATCTTGAGGTTTTGCTGCATTATCCGTTTTGTTAAATTTAGCGACTCAAATCTAATGTAATCACCATTAATAGAGATTAGAGCAACAATACAACATATGTTTTGCATTACTGAGGTCTTAAGCTTTTCATGTGGATCATCATTACATCATTTACCATCATGTTTTTTGTTTTCCCCACTAGCTACTAGGGTAACAAGAGCTGATGACTCACCTGCATACAAGGCAGAGCATGATCAGGAACCTGGATGAGCAGTTTGCTTGCCAGTATATCATTTTTTCTATTGGAGTACTCCAGCTAGAGACAAGGATTTATTCATGTCTCTGAAAGAGAATGTTTGCATGCACAACTCATAATGAGGATGCTGCAAAAATCTAAAGATAATTTAGATGAAAGTTCACATGTAAATGCACTTAATGTTGGACTAGCCAGCCACTTTCTTTTCAAAGGCCATACTGAACTTACTTTGGTGGTTGCCTGTGTATTGGTGTTACAGAGTGTGCAGGCATTCGCCAAATACATTACTTGGCCATTGCCTGCTGTCTATCTTTCTTTTTTTATCAATACTTTTGGGTGGGAAAAGCTATAATTAGTCTCATGTCTGCTCTGTGCGAGAGCAGCAGAGTAACTTGAGTCAGATTTCACTGTTAAGGTGACGAATATAAAGAGTTAACTGATAAGACGATGGCAGAGGATTTAATGTAAAGCGAAAAGTATTGCAAATTTTAACCCTTATCACATCAACAAGGTACAAGGAGATGGTTACCTGGCTGAGAAGTTGGAGGTTGCAGCCTGTCGCCCGCAGCTCTTCACTTAACAGCTCAAAGTGACAGCCCACTTCACCATGTTTCATTACTCTACGCCATACTTTAAACTGAGTTGCTGACTGAAAGATGGCAAAAAAGTTTAGAGAAGTTTTTTTAAGCTGTTCAATGATCCGACAAGCATTTGTGTTAAAGCACATCAGCCCCATTATTCCAAGCATTCCTTACTATATCAGTCATGTATTTATAACCATACAGGTGTAAATACCTTAGGATTTATCAATAATAGTAAGACTGTCTCTCTTAAAGAACACAATTCTGTTATTATTGTACAGAAGTGTAAAGACATTGCATCTGTTAAACATTAATTGTTTTTTTCAATACTGATATAGAAAATGTACATAGAACAGTGTGAAAGGTCATTATAGGAACCATAAAAGTAAACATGAATTGACCCATGACGTCTGCCCACATGTGCTTCTCTCTCATCTGACCTGACACTTGAGTGGGTAATGTGCAGACCGTGAGGTAGTGCACATTGTGAGTGTGCCCATGTACCTGCTCAACTGCCCAACAAACTGACATGACATAAAATGGTATGTCAACATCTTTCAGGATTGAGTTTGTTGCACAGAGGATATCAGATGGCAATGGATCTGGTGCTCTTCTGTGTCTGGATCAAAGAAAGGAAGAGTTTTTTTTTTAGTCTTTAATATGAATAAAAGAACATTTAGCTTTAACAAATAAATTACTTAAATACTTGGATTCACGTGTCATAATAAATATTTTAGCAGTTAACATTGGACATTCTCTTCAGTCGACTTAAACTCTAATTTGATTAAGATGTTGTCATGTTCCTCCAGCTGTTAAATGTCTCACCACAGCATTTTTTCTTGTTACACCTCTTTCAAAATGCCTGGTTTTTGCAGTAATCCTCAGTTGTTGGTTTTTTTTTGGGGGGGGGGGGGGTGCTCTTAACATTTAGTTCTTGCTGAGCATGTAATCTTTCTTCAGTTTTCTCTGTCAGTGTTTGGTATAGACTGAAATTTGGATAATTGGATGTTTCAGCCAACATCTTGGTCATGTGACCTTACTAATCCAACATGTTTTGTCTGGAGGCCATTTTAGTCACCCTGTGTCCCTACCGCTGATTCAAGGTCAGTTTTGTCTATTCACAAGTTCACAAGTTCACCTCAGCTAACCACACGTAGAGTGAAATGGATTTCTGATCTTATTATTGGGTAATATTTCTGTACTATATGTTTGTCAGATAATGATAACAGCACCAGAATAAAATGTGACCTTTAATCTGCTTAAAATTTCCTTTATAAACACTGTGCGGTGCTGCTGTAACAATCCAAATGGCTGTAATCAGGTTTATTTTGAACTTGGGCCACATTTATTCTCTGACAATCATTAATTTTCAACACATTGTAGGAGCCTCCTTGGAAGCGGTGAGCTAAAGGAGGTAGACCTTTGGTGATGTGTTGACCATGTTGCTCATTATTTATTCAGTTCCAGTCAGATTTGACCTCATTATAGAAACAAACCATTTAAAATCACTTCTTTAGACTCATCCTTTCCCAGAACTGCATGCTTGTTGATGACCTACTTTCATCTTTTACTCTTCAGATGTTTTTTGTCTGCTTATAGCTCCTTGAATGTCACATAAAGTGGTTAGGCCAACTATGAGAAGTTTTTTCACAATATTTGTATACTATTTCATTATGATTCACTTCTGAGAAAATTTTAGGCTAGAAATCATTGGTTTAAATTTCAAATACCAGATATGTAGTTTTATATGAAAATTACTGGTGAATTTAAAATGTAATCCAATGTTTTTGTGGGTGAGAAGCTCCATAAGTGCTAGCGTAGGTAGCTTGCAAACCAGTTGGCCATCATGCTCACAGACCCTGGTTACTCTGTTCTGTCATTATTACATTCTTGCCATATTTTGTTAAAATTATGCAGTTACTGTCCAGGGTAAAATGTTCGCAGTTTAGCCAAACTAGCATCAAGACAAACAAACCTATCAGCAACTTTTATTAAAAGGCAACAAGTTTGACTGAAGCATGGATAACAGTGACGAGTATAACAAAAATGTAGAAAAAAATAGCTCCAACTGAAGTTTAATTTGCAGTGAAGCATTGCAATGCAACACAACACTGGTGATTTTGGTCCCTTCAATATGTCATGAAAAAACATTGTGTCATTTATCTTCTTTTTTTAAGAGCACAAGGGGTTGCTGCACAGTAGTAGTTGTTTATCAATAACCTTGTTATTGTTTATTTTCCAAAACTGGAAGCCAGCTAAGCCTGGTCTATTAAACTGCAAAATAAATTTATTTAGGTTTCATATTGCATTGTAATATGAAAAGCAGTATTCTGTATACAATACATAGGCTACAGTTTTTATTGGTAGTATGTAGTAGGCAGTTAAGAATACAGCAATTTCATAAAGCCTTGATTAGGGTACACAAAACTTCTTTTTCCTCATCTTTGTTGGCAAAATGCAGTATTTGATGCATGTAACCCCCACCTAATAGGTAAAAATCAGAATTACTGCAAATATAAAACTCATCATACGTCGCCCATGATACCAAATGCTAGCTTAGTGCCTCTTTAACAAACACACACTCAATACAACTTGTTCACTTTTGCTATCAGTTCTGTGTAAATTATCTGTGAACTGGCAAAAGGCCGATCTGCAAGGAAATTGATAAATAAAGTAGTTACTCTAGTAAGTCAAATAGGCACGGGACTCTGTTCAGATGAGTGGTTAAAGTTTTTGCACACATCAAAGAGCAATCCAAAACCACAAGACACACATATTTCTATTTGTGCAAAATAGCCTCTATAACGTGTCCCGTCACTCTGTAAAATTTCATTAATTACTTATTTTAGATAAAAAATTGACAACTATATTACTCATGAATTATTCAAGAATTAATTTAAAACTTTGGGAAATAACACCAAAGCAGCAACACACCCCTTTTAAAAAATAGCCAGTTTACAAAATTAGAAATGAGGCAATGAAGCTGAAAGAGGGAAAGGCAGAAATGTGTGTTTGTGTGTGAAAGAGATACTAGTCCCAGTGGAATAGTGTGTCACCATTGGTAGGACTCTTTATGGTGTCGCCCATGCTCGCTTGCAGGGGACAAGCAAAACAGAGACCTGCTCTTAGACTAATAAAGCCTCCATAGCACTAACATGGGAACTTTTAACTCTTTTTAAACTTAAACTTTGAAAGACCTTCATGTCCTTTTTCAGTGTTTGATAAACTGCTGCTCCCGTTCGATAGTTAACGTACAAAGCATTTACATATGAATACATTTTAACTTATTTACAGGTTGACATATGCAATGGCTAAGTTTAATTACTTTGACTGGCATTTCAGCTGCTGTCAGTGCTTGCGTAACATCTGATACTGACTAAGCTATCTGTAGCACATCAACTCAAGCTGACATTTCTTTTATTGTCTTCAGTTCAACTACTTTTAGTACTTGTCAACTCATGTTTCAAGTGCATTCAACAGTTGACATTTTAAGAAATGTCACAGGTTTACAGTATTCACACCTTTTTTGAGCATTAGCGAGCTCACTTGACATTGTTTTCTCAAATGTTCTCTTGTTCTAGTTTATAAGACTGATATCCCGTACAAGCTAAAAATCCCAAAACTTTTATCTGTATTACTTTAGTCAGTGCAATGTGGTTTTTCACCACGTTGACCTGCTATATTTTGGGTTAGATGTGTCAATGATGTATGTGACATTAATCTGTGTAGACCACTTAAGTAATTAATTTCTGTATTTTGTGGAGTAAAAGATGTAATTCTGACCCTGTCTGATGAGTAACTATACAGATAACATGGTTGTTTCCTTGTTATTCTGCAGGGAATGTCTGAGGAGGCTGTCCGCCAGACGCGCAGCCAGAAGAGGGCGCTGGAAAGGGACACTGCTCCTACTTCTACAGAGCCCTCCAATGCTGACAATGAAAGCAAAAAGCCAAAATTGGACCCATCTGAACCCACAACACAGGCACAAACTAAACCTGCACACGACCCTGTACCGACAGAGGATGGTCAGAGCCGGACTAGGGACAGATCAGAGCAATGGAAAGATAATGAGGAGGAGCAGAGTCGGTTGCCTTTACCTTTAGTGTTACCTTTGGCCTCTCGGCCAGCAAAGGATGAACGGGAGCGGACCCAGAGACAACAAACCGTTGAACCCAGCTCAGAAAATCGGACTGACTACAATGACAGAACAAGCAAGGTGAGGACAGAGCCAGCTATGGATACAAGGAGCCGGGTCCGACTGACAGAGCCGAAGACTTCAGGTGGCATGCTGGCTGCGGGCGAGGTGAAGGCCACCATTAAAGTGGAAGTTCAGACAGGAGAGCAGCCAGTGGACATGAGCACCTCAAGAGGGTGAGAAGCAGTTTATAGTAAACTTTCTCCAGCGTTAACAAACACATGAAATTCCTGTCAAAAAACAGGAAGCTTTATGTACACAGAAGTTATCTAGTTTCTCTGAAAGCCTGCAGGCTTCTTGTTGTGAAAAAAAAAATCACTAATTAGACTGTCAAAAGGATAAATGGCACTCTCTTTTCAAACTAAAAAGATTGTAAATGTTTGAAGTTACTTTTAAAATCCTGATGTTCTTCAAAGTTACTGTGGAGGGAGATGAGGGGGGGAATTCAGAGGTGAACTTTATCTGAAGTCTACCTCCATTTTCCCCCCACTCACCACCTGAACCCTAAAAACTCCTCTCACACAAAATGAAGCCGTGTGTCACAAACCGGTTCCAGCCGGTTGTTGCCATGGTTTCCAGAGTGGAAGGAACGGTGAGGGGAGGGGGGAAGGGTGGGAGGAAAAGTGAGTGTGTCACGTGATGATGACTTTGAGGTCATGTGACTTCTTTGGAAGAGTAGTGATTAATCCACAGGAAGTGATGATGGCGCTAAGCTCTGAGGAGAGACTAACCCACACACACACACACACACACACAAAGGGAGGACGCTAGAAGAAACAGGCCTCAGGATGTTATGCGTTGACTTTAAAGAGTTCCTCTACTTCACAAAAATACATAATCTGTTTAACCACATGGCCATCCTTTCTGTGGGGACATGGAATGTAGTCTTTAGTGTTTGAGTTACTACTTAAAGAATTGAGGTCATCTGCTCTTACATGTAGCTTGCAATCAAACAGTCGCTTTGTGGGAGAAGCAATATGTGTGCATAGTCATGTGATTTTTTTTTTTTTGGCCATGAGATTTGATTTTAACATAGATTCTCACATGCTTTAATTTCCCTAGCATGTTTTGAATGACTTATGTGGCCCATTGCAGGTCATCCCCAGTTGCCTCAGATGCCTATTGTGACCTGCCACGATATCCTGTTTCTACAGGAAATATGTGCTCTCTAACAGCCGTTGCATTGTGACTTTAAAAACTTCACTAAAACCTTAGGTTCCTCCTTGCTCCTCATTGGCATTTTGTACTGTTCTGTTGTTTGAATAGCATCAACATGAAAAGACACTGCGGAGAGAGGCTGTGTGTCTGGACTTGCAAGATTATAGCAGAGCAGATCAACTCACTGTCATAAATTATAATTATGGTGGAGAAGCAGTTCTCCATGAACCGAGACATCACTGATGAAAGCTAATGTTTGAGACTGGTGAGGCATACGTCTTTATTTTACATTGTTTTAAAAACAATGTCAAATAATGTTTTAATCCAGAGGCAATCTCAGCATTTTACCAGAAAATTTTTTTTGGGGGGGTGGGGGGGGGTTGTTTGTGATATGATACACAAGTGATCAAACATCCCATTTTAATTAGAATGATTGAGCCATTCAAAAACACATAGTCATGGACATGCTTATTTCACACCGTAAAGCTTCAAAGAGCTTTTATCAAGCCAATACAGACTGTTTGTGATCATTTTTAGTGTGGTAAAAGATTATTGTGACAATCTTGCATTTATTAAAGAGGAAATAAAATGGATAGACTGCATGTTAAGATGTTAAATGGATATAAAAGCTCTTTTTGACATTGAAAAATTGTCAATTTTTATTCTCTTATGTACTAGTTTTTTATTTGTCTTGTTTTTGGCATAACTGATATATTTACTACTCATTTTTTACAATACTGAAGGATAATATTAAATGTTATGCTCCCTCTTTATTTCCAGGAGCATAAAAAGGGAAAAGCGGCCTCCGTCCCCTGAAGATGACGATGTCATCATCTTGTCAGACAATGACTCCCCCAGTCCACCAATGAATGGCTTGAGTCACTTTAAAGAGCTGGACACAGATTTGCTGATGGTGAGAAACACCTGCAGAAAACAGGAGGTCATGCATTTCATGCTGCAGATCTTGATATTACTAGTTTAAATCAGAACATAGGCCTTTAGGCTCTTAGCTTTTTGTAATATGGGTGAAATTTTGTTTTAGTTGGGACTTGGTGTCAACAAGTTATTTTCTAACCTTAAACATGTACACTTACACTGAGGTTCGATGTCCTGCAGAGGATACACATGGATCAGCTCAAACCTCCATCTGTGAATGTGTTAGTTACTGGAAAGGTTTTAGTGTTCTGTAATGCAAGTGGTGTAAGTGATGCTGTGATCTGTCGAGTATAGAAGAGCAGTCCAGCAGAGAGGGAGCGCATCATTAAGCAGCTGAAGGAAGAACTGAGACTGGAGGAAGCCAAGCTGGTGCTGCTGAAGAAACTTCGACAGAGCCAGATACAGAGGGACACCCTCCAGAAGGTAAAGTGTTGTTAAACACATCAACATAAGGTCACTCTCAGGATCGCACATTTTCTATCACTGGCTTGCGTTTGAAGTATTCTTTCTGTTGTTTTAATATTGTCTTCCATTTCTTCTTTTAAGTCCTCGGGTCTGTCCGGCTCCTCTGCTCCTCCTCCTCTAATCAGGGGAACATTTACAAGCAATAAAGGCTCTCAACAGGTTAAAGCTCTACTATAACACATGCACATGAGCAGCATATCAGTATGACACCTCCTTTATACTGTATGTCACGCTGTTCTTGACGGTGTTTTTTCTCTGACCAGATTTTGACAGGCAGGAGTTCAGGCACGGTCATCCCTCCACCGTTGGTGAGAGGAGGGCAGCAGGTGTCGTCCAAACATGGCTCCCAGATCATAATGCCGCCTCTGGTCAGAGGGGCACAGGTGGGTCATAGAACTGTTAACAATGGTAGCATGCTAAGAAATTTAAATGACTCCTTTTTTAATCTTTTCTACATCAGTGCAATTATTGCCTGATTTGCACTGCTATCCTCACTGCAAGGGAAAACCAAATACACTTACACATAGGACTTATGATCTCTTTGCATCTCTCTCTCTCTCTGTGTCCTTTGCCTTGGTGCTTTTGATGTCTCTCCCTGTTTTCCACTACCTTTGTCTGTGATGTCCCTTTGTGTCATCCCTCTCATCGTCCTGGTTAGCCCATCTCTATATCTCCACAGCAGATCCAGGCTCTCCGCCAGCAGCAGCAGCAGCAGCAGCAGCAGCTGGCTGCATCGGGAGGCTCAGGACCTCCTCCTCTGCTGCTGGGCCTCAGGACCTCGGTCCCTGCTGGCCAGGGCCAGAGAGGCATGATCCAGTCGGGCCTTATCAGAGTTGGCAGTAGTGCTAGCACACTGGTCAGTATCTCATAGGTATTTTCATGTAAAACAAAAACAAAAAAGGGGTATTTTGGAGTATTAATCATACAAAAGATGCATTAGGTATGATAAAAGGTAAATATAATTATCTGTCTAATTAGTATATAATATAAGTCATGAGTTAACTTGTAATCAAAGGGTTTAAATCTTGGCTAATAGGTGCATGCCAGCAAACTTGAAACATAATGTTAGCCATTATGTCACCTTGTTGCCTGTAGATATTTGAAAAGTAGACACTTAATACAACAGCTGTAGACAATGCTTTATGTCTGTGTGCCCCCCATGATTGACCAGTTAAGAGAGCATTTTTCCAAGCGCTCTGCTGTCTACAGCTCCTGACCGCTTAACAGTCCAATATGGCGGCCGCGCAGACGAATTTAAAATCGCAACCGCGGTGTCAGTGATCTATCGTGCCTATCGCATGTAGTTAGCCAGCTAGGTCTAACCTAACCCTACTAATAACCGCACCTAAAAACATGGCGCAGTTTCCCATAACCAGCTTTTTTCGGAGAACTAATGGAATTGAAAGGGCGAAGGTAACTTTGCACCGTGTCAAATAAAGTAGCTAATTGGCCGAAGTTGGTGATTTTATGTTTGACTCAAGCGTTACACTGGTTGACTGCGCAGATTGTTTAGCTTGCGTCAGCAGCAGACTGTATTCTGGATAGGCAGCAATGTCTGTGCATTAAATCATTAGTTGACTGTCTAATTAAACGCATGCTTTTTGGTAACAGCAAAAAAATGACTGGGATATATTGATCGTAACTTAATGAAGTTTAAATCCTTATGTGGAAAAAAACAAAGCCAATCATAGATATAGATATGTAATAAGCCATAGGTGATAATCATATAGTAGCCACCAGAATTTACGCTAGAATGCAGTGGTATAATGCAGGTCTAGAGGCAGTTTTATCTATTTTTTGCACATTTTTTCATGGAAGCATTGAATAGGATTTTACTGGTCTTTAAGTGATCTGATGATTCAACACATTGCAGTTAATCCACAGCTGGTGGGTAATTTCTGTACTGCTTATACGAGTAAAAGATTGTCTGATTGTGAATAGATGTTTACACCTGTCTCGTCTCTTCCCTGGCTTTGCTTATTTTTAAAGGCATCGACATCCAGTTTGAAGGGCTCTTCCTCAGGAAGCAGCATGTCTGCAGTTAGTATGAATGACTCTCCAGCCAGCCGCCAAGCTGCAGCTAAACTTGCTCTGCGGAAACAACTGGAGAAGACCCTCCTGGAGATTCCCCCACCCAAGCCCCCAGCCCCAGAATTTAACTTCCTGCCCTCTGCAGCCAATAATGAGTTCATCTACCTGGTGGGACTGGAAGAAGTGGTGCAGAATCTGCTAGATACCATCCATAGAGGTGTGCACTTTTGCTGCTATGATAACTTTGTTTAAATGTTGTAGAGGTAAGATGATAAATAAAAAAGAAATTGGCACTAATCATTTAAGTATTTCCAATCCCAGCTTATAAATTGTAAGGACTTTCTGCTTATCTTAGTAAGATGATAGTAAGCTGAATATCTCAAGGGTTGGACTGCTGGTTGGGCAAAACAAGCCGTTTTGTGGAACCTCATGGGGCTTTAACCAATTACTATGTTGACCAAACGACTTATTGTTAATTAAGAAAATAATATTTAGATTAATTAATAATTGAAATAAACATAAGTTTCAGTTTGTCAGATCTGCTCAAACAGTCACTAGCAATTGTCCATATGTAGTCAAGCAGCCCCACTTTCACATAGATTTAAATATTTGTCTGCCTGCATCTATTTTTTCATTAGTAACATCTTTGATTCTTTATGAGTATCTCAGTCTGTTTTCAATTAGTTTCCCAACTCTCTCCTTCCAGGAAAGACAGGTTTACCACTGACTAAGACTGTCATCAAAGACCCCTTCATCTGCTCCCAATGCAAAACTGACTTCACCTGTCGCTGGAGGCAGGACAAGACAAAGGGTGAGGTGGTCCTCTGCGAACAGTGCATGTCATCCAATCAGAAAAAGGCTTTGAAAGCTGAGCATACCAACAGGCTGAAAAGTGCATTTGTCAAAGCACTGCAACAAGAGCAGGAAATAGAGCAGCGTATTTTCCAGCAGACGTCCTCACCCGTCTCCCACAGCAGCTCCTTATCCTCATCGTTGAAAGCTGAGCACCTCGTGTCTCAGCAGCTGAAGCAGGCTCAGGCCAGAGCGTCTTCCCTCCAGCACCACCACCAGGCCAGCCAAGGAGCCAGCATTCTTCAGCATCACTCCATCAAGCAGGTTGGAATTGGTCTTTCTTTTAAGAGAAACACTTGTTTAATCAAGGGCGGCTGTAACTCAGACCCTACTGTCTGTATTTCAACTCCCCTCAGAGCTCCCAGGGCCAGCAGTCCCATGGTGTCTCATCAGTGGGGGTGAGGGGCATCCCCCATTCCTTCTCCTCCTCCTCCCAGCTGCAGAGTGCGGTGGCGGCCGCAGCTTTGGTTAGCCGGCCAGGTAAGCACGCCCATGTTTCTCACCACTCTGTCCAGAGTTCAAAGGTGAGCAGCAGTGGAATCGGCAGCGGCAGGAATATCAGCGGAGGTAGTTCCTCATCCACTGCATGGAAGAAGCAGAGCAACAGCAACACAGGTAGACTCACAGAAAAATGTATAAATACCCGGCCAACTCTGGCGCCTGACATCTGCTCTTTTTCAAATTCTTGTCTGGTCCAAAAGCAATCCTTGAACATTTTAGCGCCATCCTTTTTCTAGTGTTAAGGAATATTAAACAAATATTCCATTCTATTGTAATAAGACACACTAGTAGAAAAATAAAACACAGTTAAGAAACATGCTGGAGGAAATGTTTTCGGACAAGGCAATCACACTCTCCAGTCTCCCTGCCAGTGACCTCCGTCTTCCCCCTCTAGTTCCTCCGTTTGGTGGTTTATAATTTTTTTCCTTTGTTTCACTACTATACCATAGAGTAGTTGTTTTTTCTTTGTCTGTCTTATTGTTGTGGGGACATGGGTGTCTATGTCTAATCACACTGCTTTTTCTCTCTTGTTTAACTCAAGAAGCATTAAATGACATCATGCAGCTTGCTCCACACCTTGACCCACTGCTCTCTTGCATGTTCACAGGAGTTACTATGGCCTATGTGAACCCCAGCCTGACAGGACACAAGACGTCCGCCACCGTCGACGCTCGTCAGAGGGAGTACCTGCTGGACATGATCCCCTCTCGCTCGTCAATCTCGCAAACTGCAAACACATGGAAATAATTTAAACTGTACTCTGCTGTCAATTGTTAGTTTTTGTCCAAGTTCCTCAGCTCCAATAAAATGGTCAACAGCGACCCCCAGAGGACTGTTAAGCAAAATACAATCTCCTAAAGTGAAGAAACGTTCCTTTCTTACATTTGTATGATTGTTGTTTTAGTTTTCTTATTTTATGTTGTTTATTTTGAAATTCGTTATTCTTTGATAATTGTGCAGAAACTATTTTGATTTAATTGGGGCAAAGAAAAAAACATACTTGAAGGGCTCCCCCTTGGGTACTTATGTCCTCCAGACTGGGTGTGTTAAATGATGGTGTGATAATGTGTCTCCATTGAGTACTTTGATTAAAAAAAAAAAAAAAAAAAAATTAGAACTCTGTTCTGGGTTTATAAGCCCAATCTGCCATGATGTAGGTCAAACTGACCCCACTTTAAACACTTGAATGGTTATAGTTATACTCAAAAGTTCACATTCAACAAAGTACACATTTATTTTAAACAAAAACAAAATAATTAAGTTGTAAAGATTTTCAGTACATCACCCCTGTAGGTTAAGGTTTGAATTTATTTTGTATTTACAGTAAGTTATTTTTTGTTTTGTTGTTTTTTTTCCTTTTTGATCTTTTGACTGTTAAAATCACTCAATATATTGTGGTTTCCACAAATGAAGAGTTTATTCTAGCTTTGGTTTTTTTGTCCTGTTTAACTGCATGCCTACCCTTGATCCCTCTGTTCATTTTGCACCGTAGCTGAAGAAGCGTGGTGTCCTTGCTCAATTCATCTGTAATTACCATCTGTAATTTGCTTATTTTATATCAATGTCAACATTGTAAGATTATTTTGAGTGTTATGTCATTGCTGAGAAAATGCAAACATTGAAGGAGCTGAATTTGCCACACTGGAGCAAGAGATCTTAACAGTTAATTCAGTCATAATCCCTGATGTAGCATAATCTTAGACCTGAATCAGTTTTCAAAGGGAACATTTCCCAGCTACCAAGACCGTGGAATCCACAAGACCATTTATCTATTCACCCTAACATGTTACATGATTTCTCTGCCTCTTGATGTTCACTGCATTGTAAAAACTTAAGTTCAAATTTACTTGGTTTACTTTTTTCTTAGCTCCTAAGAAATAATAAAAAAAATATACATTTTAAATACTTGTTCTTCTTTATTGTTTGTGGTATTGTTTATTCTTTATAATATAACATGAGTTCAACATTCCATCTTGAAAATAAAACATAATGGGACAACATTTACTAACTTAATTATCAGGGAAAGGGTTGTGAATCAATTCCTAGGCATTCACTTTGTTATCTTAATGTATCCGAGCCAGTGAAGTCAAACAGGTTTTCAGATCAGTGTCCTTGAAAAACTGCTCCAGTGTGTATGTTAAATGTCAAAAAGACTCTGAAGGAAATCAAATGCAAAAGTACAGGAAGGATGATGGAAGTTGCAGTGAGCAAAACTCAAGTATGGAGACCGATATGGAAACAGCAGCTGTCAAGTGTGATGGAAGCAGGAGACAGTAAGTGAGATAACAGATCATTAACACAAATTGCCATCTGTAAGCTGTGCTCTCTACACAAGTATGAAAATAAATCAACACCTTTGATGCAGTGGCAGTATGTTTACTCAAATATGTAGTCTACTATAATACAAGAGACGCTTCTACTTCAGTATTTCAATCCTCTGTTACATTATACTTCTCCACTACATCACCTTAAGAGTAAAATATTGTTTTTTACTGTAAACACAATTTCTCTTCAGCTATTTAGAACTACAAAAATATGATATATACTGTTGCAGATTAAACTGCTAAACATACTACAAAGTAGCTTACATGATCTGTAGGTCAATAATCTACAACTTCTCAGTAATGTTTTCATGTGTATGCATCACTACTGTCATTCATGAACTGCAGTAAATTCCGTAGTTCCTATCCAAATAAATGGGGGCGCTAGATTACCACTTAAGCTTTTGCGCACCGGAGAGGAAGCGACGGAACAATGACGTCGGCTGCTGTTGTGGAGAAGGTTGGAGGAAGATGGCGGGTTCCAAGGTGAAGCAGGACATGCCTCCTCCAGGAGGCTATGCTCCGTTTGATTATAAGAGAAACCTACCGAAACGAGGACTATCTGGTACTTACATTACACACTCAGTGACCGAGATATATAGACGTACAGTCGTAATTCAAAATGACCAGATAACACGACATTTGGCACTAACTTGATTGAACATCGGCTAATGCTAACGGGTCATCTTTAGCAAGATAAACACAGAAGCCGGCATTAATTTCTTCAGAATTTAATGTTTAAGGGTCGAATATTTGTACCCTGCATGTTGAGAAGCTACACATGTACCCGTTAACAGTATAATGTGACAAATGCATTAGTGCATTAATAACTCATTTGCCCGTTACAATTGTTGACAGCGTTGCTAGCTATTTGCTAACTAGCTAACAGTGACACTACATTGCAGGCTCAGTCAATTTTGACTTTTACATTGTCTATTAAATGCAGCTTATTGTAATACCTTCAGATAAACACAGACAGCTTAGTTGTGTAAAAACAAACAATCAAAAAAACCACACAACACTGTTGTATTAGACTCTGCAATTTACGTGCTACCCTTTTATTGTGGTCAATACATTCTGAGCCTTTAATATCTCCAGTATAATAGAATATCAGCAACAATAGATAGATTTGAGAAAGCTCTAAACTAATTTCAGGATACACTGTCTGGATTTTAACTTTCAAAGGCGCACGAATTGAAATGTGCAGCTTTAGATTTGTAAATGAGAACAGACTCAAGCAGTTGCTTGCCCACCGTTTTTGACCAATAATCTGCAAGATTTTTTTTTTTCGTCAGTCGACCTCCAAACCCTGGAAACTCAAAAACGGCACAGTGGATTTCCGGGGACAGTGGTGCTTTTTGACCACTGGTTGGATTCAGAGACCCGTATTGTGCTTGTTGTTATCTTAAAATTGTAAATATAATTACTTTATCAAAAGTCATCTGGCGGCAAATTATTTTAATTTAGAGTCATTTTGAGAGTCAACTTAAGTCTAGTGACAGATGAACAGCTTACATAAAGGAATTTCTTATTTCTCTTTTTTCTGTTTGTATGACTAGATAAGCAGAAAAACAAAACATGAATTATACTTAGAAAAATATTTATGAATGTTTGATGTCACTTCATAGCAAGATACAGTTCTCTGAACCTAAATGAACGGATATTAGAGATTCATATATTTTGTCCTTATACCATTATTAATGCATTTGATAACTTTATTTTCACTCAGAACATCCTTTTTGTGCTCTTTTTAACAAATATACAACTGTTATGTCAATAAGACATCATATAAGAGTTTGGGTGCTACTCGTTAAATCATCTGGGGCAAGATGCATAAAATTGCAATGAAATGTCAGTAATTTATTCCTTTTTTTGACAGGATATAGCTTGTTTGGCATTGGCATTGGTTGCCTTTTGTATGGTTACTGGAATCTTGTCAAGTGGAACAGACAGAGGAGGTAGGATCATTCTGGAAATTGTGCTCTGAGTTTAAGTGTTGATAGTCTAGCTCTGAATAAGATTAAGTGTGTTTGTGTATTGCAGGCGCTTTCAGATTGAAGAGTTGGAAGTCAGGATAGCTCTGATGCCCCTGCTACAGGCAGAGTATGACCGAAGGTAAGAAACAAAACAAAAACTTTTTTCAATCTGATGGTTTCTCTGTCAGACTAGCTCTTTACATAACAGATGAATTTCCCCCTCAGGTGCTTACGAATGCTGAGGGAAAATTTAGAGGAGGAGGCGATTCTCATGAAAGACGTTCCAGGTTGGAAGGTAAAGAAAAGCTGTTGATTTGTGTTTTTTGTGACTACACTGCAATATTTAAGAGATAAACGTCACAAACTTGTTGTGATCAAATACTGATGTCAGCATAGTTCTACTGTAAAATGCTCATCTTCTTATTGCTTAGATTTTTATCCAAAAACAAAAGGTTTTTAACATAGTACAAAGGACGTCTAACCGTTGTTTTCTATCATTACTTCTTTACTATTTTTTATTAATGTGACTTTATTTTAAAAATACCCTATAGTTTTGGATGTTTCGCTGACAAAACTTGGTTGTAGCTAAATTGAATGATGTTTAAACATTTCTATTATTTGCTTTTTTGCTAATTCTTCTTTTTTGCACTTAAAATGTTTTAGCTTGACAGTAACACTTCATTCTTGTGTCGAATATAATTATTTTGAGCAAAAATGTAAATATTGCATCTTGGTTTGTCCCAAGGGGCCAAGAACCTCTGATTGTTATGTAGGTTTCATAGAGGATTGTAAGTCCCTATGACCAATGCATCAGGTTAACAATAATACAAAGCTTTACTGGTATATGACTCTCTGTACATTATAGCTTTTTTATTGTAGTTTATCTGTGAAAATTAGCAACAAATGATGAAAAATAGGTTAGGGTGATGTTTTAAGTAACAAGATAAACATGAGATAGAACGCATGAAAATCTGTAATAGGAAAACCTTTTTAAGAGACAATATTAATTTTGAGTTATTCCTTTATGGCCATCAATATGATCTAGCTTTGTTTGTAAATGAATATTAATACCATGTGAAAACATTTCTTACATACAAAAGCTCTGCGGAAGAATAAAGAGGAAATAAGACACAGTGTTTGTGTTACAAGCAAAACATTTTATGTTTTGGAAAAGGCTAAGCAAAAAGAAACGATCCAAAGTCATAATTGTCACTGAATCCAGATGCTGGCCAACATCAGTGTATTGTATTGTCACAAACGGATTTTCTTTTACTTGTGTAGGTCGGTGAGAGCGTCTTCCACTCAGATCGCTGGGCCCCCCCTCTGTCAGTGGAGCTGTTCAACCTCCGGCCCCGTTGGGAGTATTATTATCAGCGTTATGGCTTCATCATGTACACATAGAAGGGACCAAGACAAACGGTGTCCTGAAGTTCACCCTTATCAACAGCCAACACCGCCTGGACCTGAGCTCCTGCTCAATTCAGCTTGTAAATGTTTAATATTAAAGAGTATTCTTTCTGTACCATATCCTGGTTTGTCTGATGTTTCATTGTTTTTTAATTCAGATTGATGTACATTTACTTGACTACTGTAATGTTGAGCAGTTGGAGTCAGTTGTACTCTTGTGAGTCCATTAATGTGACATCATACTGTTACCCCACTTCATTTTAAGACACAACTTGTGTGTCACTATGTTTATAATTTAGTTATGTTCACTATTCGTGAAGAGAACAAGCTCAAATAGAGTAATGCATTGTGTTATTCAAACTACCTGTTTGCATTGTATACAAACCACAACCAGACAAAATTTTAAATAAGACACCAAATGTAACATTTCAGTACTAATTATGGAAATGAAAGCAATTCGGTGGGTACTGTGTGCTGTTAGTTTAAGGTTGCTATCTAAACTGTGCTAATGAAGTACATGAGTGTTAAAGAGTATAATGAATGATTGAAGGACGAACTGTTCTCATATAGGAGTTTAACCCAGGCAGGACGTGTACATTTTGGACACTGCTCTCTCTCTCTCGTTATCCACAAATTATAATTTGGTCAGATGATCAACATGCACATCACTACTTGTCTGGTGTTGTAAACTAATTCGCTTTGAAAGTCTGTCCATACTATAAGTTAATAACAGGCTACTGATGCAAAAACAAATACAAAAGGTAACTGGTGTAAACTGGAACTAACGGTGTTTTCATTACAAAGGTGAAGTGACCCCACCACATGGTGCCATGGTGCCACTTGACCTTTTACTTTTTGTTGTTACTACAGATAATGTTTCAAGCCTAAACTGACATGTTTTGAGCCCGTTGCCATAAATTGCTCGCACTGTGTATCAAGAACACCTTGTAATGATCTATCAGCATCTGCACAACTTAACCTCTATGTGAAACTAATATGAACACAATATATATCAAAGACTTACTACATAAACAATCCAAAAAAATTTAGTCAACGATGAAGGTTTAACATGAAAACACAAAAACAATCTGTTTCTCTTCCTCCACAGTTTATTTTTAAAACCGCAATACAACAAAATCAAACACCAACCCTAGTGCAAAGATCGTTTGTCTCTGTAGACTTTAGGTCATTACAGGACATCTTAAATGTAAAATCAGTGCTTGAAAGGGATTCTTTTGCACATTCAGACAAGCAAAAAAAAGTCCAAGAAAATGCTTTGTCACCATGGTTTACAGGTCCCTCATCCTGTCCTCATTTCACTTAAAATGCATATTAAGGATGTGGAATAGCAGCCATTACTTTTGAGAAATGTCTATAAGACAACTCAAGGTTCGACATTCTCATGGCCTGGAACCTCTAGTTGGCAAGATCCTGGCAAGTTCCTCCCATGACGCGACTGCTTACAGCTGCAGGGCTGCAGCATCACACTGGACCTGAAACGGGGCAATGAGTAAGTCGGCTAGCCAGGCTGAATTTTTACTGCACCCAATACAAAACACAAAAGCTATTGTTTTACTACAAAAATGGTATCTACCTGATAGCTGCATCAGCATCAATTACTGCCACCTAAAACTGCGAACTTCAGCTGAGGAGATCCAGTGAATCCTCTGACAGTCAGTTCAATCTAAAGAGAAGGATCAAGAAATGGATTAAGCCTGGCAAACTAAAGGTTGCCATAAACAAGCCACAATAAAATGCATGCAGCCCTATTCATGAGTCTGAAACTCACCGCTTATTCATATGTAAGGGTACAAAGAAAAATTGAATACAGTCTAGACACCTCACACATCAATTAGAACTGCTGTGGGACAATACTTGAGCAAATTTGAGGACTAGTAGAGTGAAGAGAAGTGGACTGAGCACAGTGCTACCCACGACTTAAGAGGCCAACGCTTTTTTTTGGTGGACCCAGGAGGTGAACACTACAATCCAGGAGCTTCATAGCAACATTTTCTCAATGGACTTTTATGAATCAGAATCAGGGAAGGGGCCATGGCATGTTGAAGGCGACATCAGAAGCAGAGGACTAAAAAAACGACTAACTTGTAGGTATTCATGGAAACAATGAGAACTGAGTTTGAAGGATGTGAGCAAAGCAAAAGGAGATTTTTACCTCACGTGCATTGGCCTACTTTCTCCACATATGACCTAGGCAAGAGAGCAGCTTTCATCTCTGATGAGCACTTGTTGGTGGGCGCAACACTTCACTCTCCAAGGACTTGTAGGTTTTTGAAGTAGCTGACCTCTTGAACGTAATGAAGCATTAACATGACCAAACACCAGCTGATGTTTTCCCACCAATTTCATGTGCCACTTTTAGGGGCTTATTATTCAAACCTCACTAGAGGTTTGAGCTCAATACACTGAAGAGGTTGCCTGCCAGTATACATTAGGATAAACTGATGGTTTTGGGACCTGTACATGATATATTGTTCCAAAAACCATCTTTAGTTTGGAAATCTTTAAAGACAGGCAGCTTTGAAACAAAGCTGAGTTTCAAAAACCAAATTAGAGCCTATCCTATCATCTTATCGCATGAACCAACTAAACTTCCAATTTATTTGCCCTCAAAAGAAATCCATGTGTAACTTCAGTGCTTCGAGCAGATGACTTTGTTCTCACGCAGCTATTAACTCCCCCATGCGATAGTTTTGAAAGGCAAAGGAATCGAGATTATTTTCCACAGTTTGTTTAATAGGCTCCATGAAGCCAAACTGACAAAGAAAAAAAGTTGATCATACAAAGAACATAAAGTACAAAACTGTTCCCGATTGAGATTTTACTTTGGGGAAACGTAGTTACATTTTTTCGATCACTTAAACAAGATTAGTCCATTTTACAGCACATTTAAAATGCATATGTTGAGCAGAGCACAGAAGATACCTTGGGCAGACTTCATGAACAGCCGGCCACTTCGGAGGTGTAGTTCACCAGTCTGAAAGGAATTCACTCTTTTGGGAAATTGAACATACAGGAGCCTCAGCTAAACTAAGTTTTAATAGTAAAAAGGAATTTAGCAAAAAAATCCCCCCAAAAGCCTGTTTAAGAGTAAAGTAAATAGATCTCTTTCTTCACTCAGTTTAAAATCAGGCAAGAAGTTGGTAAGCCAGACTGAGAGGGGATATGAGCAAAAACAAGATATAAAGTAAAAAACAAAAAAAAGAGGAAAAAAAAATACAAGCCCCATCGGATATTTAAATTTTATAAAAAAACCAAACTAAACTAGAGGACTCAAAATTAGGAAACACTTTAACGTGCTGGTCAAAGTCTACAGCAATGGTGGTGGCTGATCAATGGAAAGCCATTTGGAGAGCTGTTGCTTGATCCCAAATTGGGACTTAAAGTACTAATCAATCACACAGATAACTTTAACAAATGACTTTTGAGGAATTAAGATGCCCAATTATGCAGTTCAAGTTCTGAACCGTAATTTGTAACATTGTTTGTTAAGAAATGACCAAAACTCATGGCTACATTTTTAAGATGCTTGAGCAACTACAACAGAACTACAAAACTAAGGTAAGCAATAACACATTGGACATTTTTTTCTTGAGGAGCGCATCTTTGAAATACAGCCAGCCAAGTGATGATCTTGAATCAGGGAGACGTTTACTCGTTTGAAGCTGAGGATAAGAAGTGGGCACACAGGTAAAGACACTGAAAGTTCCAACACTGGAGTTTCACAGCACCCCCCTAAACCCACCAGACAATCCAAAAACCCTCCCTCCGTTTTGGCATATGGGGATCCATCAGCTTAGATACCAGCAATCAAGTAATTAACAATCAGCATTTGTTTAAGTTTTTCATTGTTTGCCAGCCTTTTTTTCCCCCAGAGTGGGGCTGGATCAAAATTTGGCAACAGCATACAGAGAAGCATCAGCTTCGGCTCAGACAAAAGTGAGGGGCATACGTGATACAAGTTTTCATATGTTGGGGCTGTGAAATGGTCTTCTGTCAATGTGTGATGCCGCCTAAGTGTAATGGACATATACTAATCTCAGTCTAACATTGCCAACAGAAGGAATTCTTAAGCAAAACTCTTAAAAATCAAGTGCATTGTTACAAATACTCAGATATATTGATTTAACTACTTATAAAGAAATTGATTAACAGGGTTTCGATGCATATTATTTTAGTGACGTTTAAAATTTGAAAATAACAGCCCCAACATAAGTCTAACAATACAGTAGAAATAGATTTTATTCATGCTTACCATATTCAAATGTATCGCGGTAGCGGTCATACCGACCCTGGCCACTGAAAATGAGATATGAGTTAATATTAATGCATTATATTAATACTTTCACTAGCAACTGAGTCAGAAAGTCTTAACTGTGAGTTCATGAAGATTCTTACCCATTATCTCTGTAGTTAGAGAATCCTCCTCCTCCACTCCTGTGTTGACCGGTATTAAAGCTCCTTTCCCCAGTCTGGTATCTGTCTTGATAGTTCCTGTCTCCATAGCCTCTCTCGTTGATGTATCCACCTTTTAAGAGAATGAAATAATGACCACATGAGAAATGTGGAGGAATTAAAAGCATGTAGGGAAATTCTTGCTCAAAAATGAAAACAACTAGTTTTCACCTCTGGAGTAACCTCGCCCACCTCTCCCCCTTGTTCCAGGGTATCTCCCACGTTGGCTTGACTGGAAACTACCTCTGGAGCGTCCACCCTTCCCTGCTTCATCTACGCGAATAGCCCGACCATCTAGAGACTGTAACACAAGGGAATTATCATCAATATAGTTAAAAAATGTATACACACAAAACTATAAACGTGTTTAACATTAAACATGCAAAATGTGACCAAAAAACTAAACATTGTACTTGTTAGCATAAACACTTCAAATGTTTTACTATGAACAAAATTATGAAAAGTTTCGGAAATAACTCTATTGCAGAAGTTAAGCCTGCATTTTTAATTAGCGTTACCTTGCCGTTCATTGCCGTCATTGCATCTTTCGCATCGTCTGGACTTTGGAATTTCACAAAGCCGAAACCACGAGATTTTCCCGTCTCTTTGTCTCTGATCACATCCACTAATGGGAGAATGTAAAGCAAATTAAAACCCAAATATACAAATAAAAACTTATCATGGCTTTATGCAGGTAAAGCGATAATCAAAAAGTGTTAAAAGAAAAAATATTGAGGATCTTAAGATACCTTTTTCGATGGTTCCGTATTTACCGAAGGCCGCGGCCAGAGACTCCTCGTTGGTCTCAAAGCTCAGTCCTCCAATGAATAATTTACCCTCGTCCGACATCTTCAGTGTAGCTAAATAACAAAAAAACGCAATTATTTCAAGTTTACAAAACTGATTACATCAAACAACAAAACAAAAAAAACCCCAAAACACCTAGCATTTCAGCCACCTTGCTTGATGAGCAACTGCAAATGCGGCCAGCTCGCGCAGTACCGTTACGAAAGTAGGTCACCAATGCCCGCTCTTTAAGATGGCCGTAATTACATGCGCATCGCATGCTTTCCGTCAGTGTTCAACATAATCAATGCTTTATTACGGTTTCTTTATTAGAATAGCTAAATAATACGAAGTACCGCCATTAAAGGATGCACACCTAGCTAGGCCCAAGGCGCTTCAACGTGGTACGGCTAGTTAGCGGATTAGCTATTAGAAATTTTCTTGTCAGCGCCATTTTGTAGCATCGAGGCCAAGGCCCTCACTTTTGTTTTTCTGGCCGACTTCATGTGCCCCAGATGCCCTATTTTCTGTGTTACATAATTGTTCTAATAAATTATTACAACAAGCATATTTTCAATTACCGTATTAAACACGCTTTTCCCCCCCATCAGCAACACAATGCAAACATTTTCAGCGCCGTCTTTTGCTGTCTGCTTTGTCGTTGCATCGCTATCAAAAAAAGCTAACGGCGTTGTTAACCCAGTTCTTTTTTTAAAGCCGCTTTGAATAACGTATATCAGGCTAATAGCGACCGTATTGGTAGAACGGGGTAAATGCAAACATAAATAGACATCTATAATACATTGTGAAAGCTTGCAGCAATTAGTCAAAATTGGCTTTTACCTTTTCGCTTCTGCGTATCTCACAGAGAAGGACCGGGGATGCAGGTCGAATGAGAAGGAGGGAAGGCGCTCCAGTCTTTTTAGTCATTTGCGCGATGAGGTCTTCTTCTCTCTGTTAACTACTGTATCACCAAGTACTATACCGCCACCTGCTGTATCCACAGGTATTACATTATGTTTATGGCTTCTAGAAACACCTAAACGTGAGTCTATGGCCTCTTACCAAAGAAGTAAATTTCTTGGTTAATTCTTGAAATGAACTGCGGAAAAATCTTTCGGATAGTCTGAAAAAAAAAAATCTTTTCAATGGTTCACACAAAGATGACATATTATATTTATTAGCAGTTCTGCCTAAAACACCGTTAGTTTTGTTGTCTTGTTATGTTTAGTGACTTATTGCTTATTTTCTGTTGAATATCATGAACAATTTGCTTCAGTCTTGGACTTCTCCAGGTGAAAAAAATCCAACAAACAGCACACACTTTCTGAGGTTTGTGTACAGTCATGTTAATACGTAGCAGTCTGGAAAAACAAAATGTCCAGTGGTGTAAGCAGGAAATCAATTCTTCAGATTTTGACAGCTTTGCAGTCTGCACTTAGTTTTCATCAGGTGTTGTTGAGTGCCTTCAACACAATTTCCATGTCTTAAAATGTGCACCTCTGCAAAGTAAAAATGTGTGGATGTGCAGTACCCAGAAGTCATACGTAGTTAACTTACAAATCAAACAAACAAATAATGTTTATTATATTATATATTTATTATATA
>JAQMCX010000032.1:10418517-10460421 GCA_029814765.1 Acanthurus leucopareius
ACACACACACACACACACACACACACACACACACACACACACACACACACACACACACACACACACACACAGAGTTGTACACATGCACATACACACAGACACAAGTACCTCCATACTAAAACTTTCCCTGACTGCCCAATACATTAGTCATTTGCCTATGAAAACCCATTATATGGCAGCCAATCATCATTGGTCTTCCTGAGACAGAGCTCCATGCGCAGTATGAGAAGCATCAATCATACAAGGAGTACCTATTCACGTGTGAAATTTTTAATATATGTTTAATATGCCTTAATGGGCCAATATATAATGGATGCTCTATGTTCCGGTGCCTTGGCCAGCACTATTGCAAACATACCTCAAAGTCATCTCCATTTTAAGGTTAGTTTGTTAATTTGGTCACTCAATATAAAAGAGGATAACTTTCTCCGTCTCTCACACGCACTCAGACACACTCGGTGGATAATAGAGTAGGACAAAGAGAATATGGCTGTTTCCAAGTGACAGAAGGATCCATCTTTAGTAATCGTGTGTGCCATACTGCTACATGATAGAGCCACACACACAAACAGATGTGATGTCATGGGTCATTAAATCATGGTTTGTTTATATGTTGACAGCTCTGTGATGAAGGGACATTAGTGAGAGTGGCACCAGATTGTTGATGAAGGGACCATAATGAGCGCGACACCAGTGAGGGCAGGTGTTCTGTCATGTTCTGCACCCTCGACAGAACCAGGCCACTTCCTGTCTCCCGGATGAATGGACAGACAGACTGATAGATAAAAATGGGAGTGAAACTTGAGTGTAAGAGGGATGTGTTAACCATGACTATGGTATTCTTAGTTATTCCTTTGTAGTTTTAAATGCAGTGCTGTCTCTGTGTAAAACAGGCAGAATCTCTGCACTCACAGTCCATTGAGATTGCATGGCTCCACTCTATTATTCCCTTTGCTGTGAAAAATGAGCAGTCAATAGATAATATATGAAGCATTATTATCATAATGATCATGCTGCCTTGCACTAAAGATTAAATCCATGTTTGCCTTTTACTCTCCACAGGACATTACTTTCCAAAAAAAACCTCTGTGGTATTTTGTTACATCACACAGCAGACGCTGACATTTTCTCTTCTTTATGCTGCTTTAATCTATTTCATCTTGAAGATAAAAAAGATAAAGAGTGAGAGGAGTAAGGCAGAGGTGTTCTCAAAAGACGGTTCTGTTATGAATCGTCTGGATTGGTAGTACGTCTGGGAAGTGAGAATCATTGAGGTTGCTCTCACATCCGTAATCTGATTCACTTACTTCACAGCTTCTTACCTTCTGGCCAACTGATGTCAGTAGCTTCCACTAGTAGTCACACTAAAGTAACTAGGATGTGCTGATCCCAGGCAAATTTTATAAAATTGCTGCTTTTTTGAAGAGCTATTGTGCGTAGTGACAGATGTTCTCACTCTCAAGTTGTCCCGTGAGGAAGTTTGGTCCCCTCGATAATCATTTTTAAAGCACCGGTTACCCCTTTAGCATCTGTCTGAGACGCACTTGGCTTTCAACTAAACTCCAACATTCACACATCTATGCCAGAATTGAAGGCTGATAGCAATGGCTCCACTTATTGAAGTAGAGAGAGTGAAAAAATCCCAATAGCACAGAGACTCTGGAAAAGTGGTCCGTCACACAAAGGACGTTTAGACAAGGGACTGCGGTTTGAGCGACTTCCAGTGGAAGCAAAGCACAATGATCTTTTCCTCAATTTTACTGAGAAATTTAGTTGCCTGAACCTTATTTAACTGCACATGTTTCAAAAAGTTTACCAAGTGTTTAAACTATGACAGTTTCACGTGATAAAACAGCAACCACGTGTTAGAAAGGCTCTCTGGCAATAAGGCTCTGTGCATAACACACACACACACACACCCACACACCCACACACCGACACACCCACACACCGACATGCTAAAGTGATACTCGGTTTGTAAAAAATGACGCCAAGTGGGTCCTGACAAGCGTCATAATGTGACAATTTGAGAGTGAGAAGGACAGTGACTGACGCTGCTCACACCTCTGTACAGCAGTCCTACATAGAAAACAGTGGTTGTGGGTGTTCTGGTGTGCTTCACACCCTGCTGTCTGTTTTTTTACAGCCCTACAGACACTGAATATCCCCTGGTAATGGGAGCTATTCTTCATGCTTGTGTGGCTTTACATCATTAGGATAAGGTTTCCATCATCCATTTGACTTTTATGAGTTTGTGTGAAAGCCCACTCAGAACCAGAATGAGAAATGATTCATTTAGCCAAGTATAACAGATGCATCAGAAATGTGATGCGATTTATCTGTGCCAACCTGACAGCACACTGCAGGACCGACGCAGGACAAAGTGTAGCAGAGTGAAACAGCACAGGTTCATGAGTGAGGAGAAGAGAAAAACGGTCAATATGACAGAGTGGCAGAATCTGAGTGTGTCTTCCAGTTGACCCAACGTCCCACAGCGAGCGGTGTGACAACACTGATTAGAAGAATAGACAGGAAGAGAAACAGCAAGGATTAAACTTCCTCCCAGTGTGTTTGGTGTGTGAGTGTGTGCATTTCTGCAATATCTGATATCTGAAGTTTACCTGAATAGCAGCCAAAACTAGAAATGAGATAGAAAAGAATGAAAGGATGAGAGGATTAGTGTTTCGAGGGACAGTTTCTGAGCAGAGATCAGATACATTTATCTGGTACACACACGCACACACGCACACACACACACGCACGCACACACACACACACACACACACACACACACATACACACACACAAACACACTTATGCAACATACAAAGAAGTGTGCATACACATGTAGTAATTTTCTAAAGCAGAAAGTCAAGATAAAACAAGTTTTTCTCTGATTGCCTGAACAATGTGAGTGTCAGCTATGTGTTATTTTCACACTCAAGTGCAACCCCAGAATAACAATGTGTCCAATTTTACTTTGCTATGCATGAAGTGTTTTTCCTGGTTCTTTTCAAAAAATTTCTTTCTTAATTTAAGACCCCAAATTAAATTGTCAGTACCAGATTCTAATTGTCAAAAGAAGTTTGTTACTTTCCAAAAGTTTGGTTACCAATGTCTGAGTGAAGACGTACAGATAATGTTTAATTTCCACTGGGATTAGGGATTAAGAAAGAGGCATAATTTTCTTCCACATAAGGAGAGTGAAGATAATTAAAACCAAAGTAGACTTTCCTTCGTTCTTTCTTTTGATTGTAAAGGTTAAACAAAGCAGCCTAAACCCCTTTTTTCATTTTCTTTTAGGTAATAGAATAAACTCCCTAAACATTTTAACGATTGCTGACACCTCCAGATGGTATAGTCCTTTTTTTCAGCGCGAAAGAAATACATTAGGTGTGCTAACTGTTTGTCAAATGCTTAGATGTGTGTTTAGCTGATCGACATCTAACAAAGAACAGCAGAATATCATGGATGGCCCCATTAGAGTAGTGCAACAGTTCCAGCGGTGTAAGTTTATAAAAGAGCTGGGGGATTTTTTACTTTTTGCTACCACTGTTATGTATTTAAAAAACATCAACAGAGTGAAACCAGTGAAAAACTGGCTGTCCTTGACTGACTGGCTGACTCCACATTGTTAGAATGTGCATGTGAAACAGGAGTCAACTGGAGTTAGAGGCTTCCCCAGTAAAAGGTACAATGATGTGTACACACACACAAAAAAAGAGAGAAAATCACCACATCATTAACCATTCTCTCTATGTGTCCTTGCTTGAAGTGAGATCCTTTTAAAGTGCAGATAATACCAAAGTTTTCTTTGCTTAGCTCGATTTGCAGCTGCAGGAAATTTAACACCAGGTACCTGCCACTTAAAATAATCAATTCGAGTAGCAATCCGTGTATATATTTAAAAGTGTATAAATGCAGCCAGCTATCACTCTTAGACACCTATGACCTTGTTCTCCAGTATTATACCACCCTTTCAGTTTCCCCCAGTTTCATACCTGAAAACATCAATAATGATGATGGAGACAGCTGCCATTCACTTCATTCCTACAAGCACATTTTTCCCACAGTATTAAAAATGCCTTCTGAAAGGTTGAGTCAAACAAAGTGTCCTCTGTGAGGCCAACATGTATCTTTAAACCACAGAGAGGTCACAGATCAAAAGTTGTAGTTTCTAACAATGTTTTCTACACTTGTTATCATAGGTTTTTGGTGATGCAATATTCTCACAGCTAATTTATTCAGTCTTAAACATTCCAGTCTGGTTCTAGCCTGCTCGCCTGCATATGAGTCAGCTCTCTCCAGGAGGGCCACGACTGACCTTTCGGGACAAAAGAGATAGGAGAATGCAGTCTTTGTTGCTTCAAATGTTATGTTCCATTGTCCATGCAGTACTACTTAACCCGCCTTAGCAGTGCGCTGGCATTTCAGTCACAACACCACAGACCTCACAGAGCAATCTTAATAGGTAAGACAACCTTTGTCTTCCACCATGCTGCTCAGCCCAGAGATCTTGGTTTCAGTCTTCATCTCCTTTTTCTCTATAAATTCTTCCAGGGAGTAAAATAATAACATCAAAGCTGTTTTAAGAGTGTGCTCAAGTACCGGTCACTGTTTGCCCTGGGATTTCCTATAGCTTAACATTAAAAAAAAAGAAAGAAAAAGTCTTTGTACACCCCCCCGACTGTTCAAAAGCTACACACAGTGTCAACAGGGCAATTTTAATATAAGCTTTATTAAAAGGGATGCAGGCAATGTCTCGATTCAGCCTTTGATGAGGCGTCTGCAAAGGTTATGAAGTCATGCCTCTACATCCAGCTGAGAATTATTTGGAGAATGAAAGCGCTCCTCTCAGCGGTTGACTTGGAGAATGTCATTAATACACATATTTCGTCTCAATTAGGCCATTGTAACCGCAATCTTCTTGCCTCGCTCAAAGGTCCCTTTTGCGCCTGCAGCTAATACAGAATGCTCTCAACAGTTCCCATTTACCAGGGCAGGCACCCTGTAAGGTTTGAATTTCTTTTCAAGATCTCACTGTTACATCTAAAGCATAGTGTGATATAGCTCCAGGCTACATTACTGACCTTTATACTCTCCATGTTTGGGCTCAGACTGCAGGTGTTTTAAAATCCTGACCAATCTTTTTTTTTTTTTTTTCACATAAGGTACTTAAGGAGAATCTCCACAGATGTATTTCTCTCTCGTCTCAAACACACACTTAGCGAGTTGAGAATGATAGTACATCAGATATATCAGGATATTTTTAGATTATCATGGCAGAGGGTGGAAAGGATAACATCACCTGACCTCTCATGTGATCTAACAGGAATGCAACGAGGTGGTGACTGAGGTGGTGCAAGCACTTATAATAGTTATGCTTTGCAGTGAGTAAAAAAACATAAGCAGATGATGAACAAATCTGGATTAGAAAATGGATGAGAGTATGCAATTACCACAGGTTCTTTCACTCTTCAGTGAGAACTGAAGGTGAGATTTTAGCCATCAGTTTTAATCTGACAACAGTGTCATGCTTGTTAATGACAGCCTCCGGGGCTTGGATGTTTAAGGGGTGCAATTAAAAGTTTCTGAAACTGATTCTGTTGTACATGAATGGACCAAGGTAATGTGTTGCGACTTTAATGAGTAAGTATTCCAAAGTTCATTGCTGCATCAACATCAGATCCTAAATAACATGCTTTTTTAGTGACCACAGGGATGTTTGCATTTGTACTATCAACATGAACCCTCCATAGACCTGAAGCTTGGCTGTTTTCCTATGTTCCAGAGACTGGACTTCATTCATTCCTGATCTTCTCACTTTTCTTTGGGTCTTGGAGATTGTGGGCTCTTTCATTGTGCAGACTGCTGTTTGGGCACCCAATCATTGCCATAGACACATTTTTTGTCCCCTTGACATGGAGTTTGGGTCAGGAAAGTGTGACTGCACATGTGTAACTCAGGTCCTGATGATGATCGAGTGATAAAACGTGTTATTTTACTTACAAAAGTTATTGCCTGCCCTTGTTACATGTAAATTGGTGTGCTGTGCTCCACTCGTGCACAACGAATCAACACTATCTGCTCTTTAATTTGGTTTTGGTGCAGATGCAAACATTGCTTTTTTATTGTTTTTGTTTATTTATTTATTATGCATTATTGTTTTTGGAATAACATTATTATAAATGACCAACCTTCACTATTATTAGCACAGCAGGAGCTCTCACCCAACCAAAACTAACTATTGGCAAAGGAAAGTTCTGATGTGCCTTTGATTTAAAAATTCACTGCATGAATTTCAAACACCTCGTACCTCAAATACACCAACACGTCAAGTCATTCTGGATTCTGACATACTTCACTCAGATAATGACTGCTGCTGACTGTTGCATCAAGAACTACAGCTGCACAGCACACGTCTGAGTATGAATGATGCAACACTTACTATCTCCTTGGCAACGAAGCGGTCCAACAGTCAGTTTGGCTTCAGAGCCCGGTCTGTTGGTGTCACCCACGGCAACCTGGCTGACTGGCAGGTGCTCTTTATACACCAAAAGGCCAGAATCTTCTCTCCTGTGTGAGTCGAGAGAAACATGCGGACAGAGGTAAGAAGGGAGCAAACCAGGTAAACACACTGTTTTTTTGTTTTTTGTTTTTGTATAAATCTTATATTTATGCATTGTTTCCTGATAAGAAAACCTGATTGTATTTGTATTTTTTACACTTGTGATTTTATGGCCACACTATTCATGACTAAACCAATGCTGCTTTCCTAAAGTAATTTCTTAGCTTGAAGGAATACTTGTGTGTTTACAGCTGTCAAGCAGAAATTAAATTTAAAATGAGAAGGGAAAGCAAAAGTTGATGATGGAAAATGTCCCTTTCTGTGGAAAGCAGAGAAAAGTGTTATGGCAAGAACATGTGAACACAAGATTTATGATAATCATCTTCTACCAAACATAATATTTGTTTGTGACTTATTACACACTTAAAACATGGGAGATGTGTTGTTTGAATAAAATAGCAATTAAGCATAATGTTTGTGTGCAGGCATGTATCCATGTTTCATATATGGTGTAACATGGTGTGCTGGTTAAAGTATGACGACATTTAAAAACTAAAAATGGAACTCAATGTGAGTATATGCATACATTGGAATTAGTCTATGTGTTTAAATGTAAAAATGGCATGTGTAGACTTTTTAAAAAAATATTTGGATGAGTTTCTTCATAAATACAATATATCACATGTTTCTTTTTCACTTTTCTCTTTTCTGAGGAGAAACAATATTTATTTCAAGATTATTTTTGAAAACACACAACAAAAGGAATCAGCCTTCACACACGGGGAACACACTCTACCAGCTAAGCTACCAGGGAGCCACAAGGAAATATTATCATTTGAAATAATAATCTATGATATATAATATAAATAATGACACTGAATAAGTAACACTCTTAAAACACATGCATCATGCATGATGTAAAAAATAACCTATTAAAGGATAGAATAAATAATAAATACAACAGTAACACACATATGAATAAGAAATTATAATGGATAAATGCATTGATTGTATTTAAATCAATCCATGTATAAAAGAAGAGTAAAAAATGAATGTATCCATCATAATAATATATTACCTTTTCCTGCAACCATATACTAACTATTCAAGTGACTACTGCAACAATACTGAAGAAATAATAATTTAATTACATCCGTTAAAATGGGGGTGAGTTTAATTATGACATGTTCTACTTTCTTCACAAAACTATTTGATTTTGATTACTTGCTTTCCATTGCAGTTTGGAAACATAAATATAAGATCTAATTCACTGCTTTGTGTATGCATATGTGTTTCTATGTGATGCCAAATTATGGGTAATGAGTGGAAATACAGTTATATGGGTAATATTTCAAAAACTCACTCAGCCAAACAATGAGACATTAATGCATACAATATTAATGGAGAGAGCGTGATGGAGTGAGACTTATTTGTAATCTCATCAGTTTTAGAGATGAAGGAGGAGACATGAAAGCAAATGAAATCTCTTCTTCTTGCTAACATACAGTATGCAGGCGCATGCACATCCACACAGACAGCGATGCGTTTGGTTTAATGAGAGGATCCATCAGCTGGCTAAAGGGGCTTTGAAACACAAACTGTTGGTTCTGGAGGTAAACTCATCATTTAGAGTGACATTTATCATTCAGCTGCTTCAGCCTTTGAAGTCAGACAACTCATCAGACAGTCCAGCTAAAGCTGACTGTGAGCTGACAGATTAATGCAAACACTGGCATTAGAGTGGGGACAACTTTGGTTTCAAAGCAAAACTGTCACATTAAAATTATCATTGCTATGACATGTTTCACTTTTAAGTTTAGTTGAGACAGCGAAGCGATCCCCATGCAGTCTGTAAGGCAAGCAGCTCCGTTCTTTGTTTGGTTTATGCAGGAATTTAGGGATATCGAGGTCTCAAAACATGTTCTGACACTTAACTACACTGACCTTTGCAGGTCCTTTATAAACTGAGCTTGATTTAGAAACTGTTGCAAGGCTGAAGTTCAGTACTTTTGAAAAACATTTAATGTTGCTAAAGTAAAAAGAGAAGTTCAACCAGTTTCTTTGACCAGCTGAGAAACTCTGTGAGTGGGCTGCCAGAATGAAAAACATTTCTCTGTTTGCAAAGACCGAGACATTTAAACTCTAACTGTGCCTGTGCGCCTTCCATGTGACTAACGGTCAGACAAATTTTTCCTTCATAAATTTTTATCCGGACAGTAAGAAAAGCACAGTTCTCATTTAATCATTTATTATTGATTGTTCTTACATTATAGTTACAGTAGTTGGCAGTTCATCAAACTTATAACCCCTTAAGTACTGATCCTATGTCTGTTAAGCCTCCTATTAAAGCACTGGACATGCATACTTTACAATAACAGTGACAAACTGGTATATTTATTGTCTTTAAAAGGATAAATAAATGAATGACCAGAGCAGCTACTTATTTCTAATGTATGATCATAGATTTTTCTCTAAGAAAGGCAACTTTCTCAGCAGACCTCACTGACACCATCACCTTGATCTGGCTGAAAACTCAGGTTGACTCCATAAATATTCAGTTAAAGGAAACATACATGACATTGCACTTAAAGACCAGAGCTAAAGCTTCATGTTCCAGTCAAAGAATATGCTTTTTCAAATTTTTATGAGCCATATAGAAAATATGAAAGCACTGAAAAAGTATTGTTTGAAGAAAAAAAAAAGAAAAGTTTAAGGAAACTAATTAAAGAAATAGACCCTCTGACAATCCGGATCTACTGCAGCTTTCATGATAGGACAGATCTATAATACTGAAGAAGGATGTATTCAGCTGGATGCTCAGAGGAGCATTAAGCAAAATGGTGTAAATTAACAGATGTGCTGACTCAGGTTTATGAATGTTCCCATGTGCCCCCCTCTGCCCCGCTGCAGAGGGCGGACTGGGTGTGACTGAAGGCTTCTCGGTGCCAGCGGCTGCTGCAGACATTAACTAAAGTCTCTGCAAAACTGAAACTGCAGGGAAGATAATCGATACCATTCAAATCCTTTGTGTTCCTGCTGAACTTTTTTACGTGACTCTCTGACTTACCATTGCTTGTGGTCTGCGTCACAGTTGCAGTCATACTTGGGGTCGGTGCAGTTCCTGTCGATGCCGCAGGCACATTTCTGGATGCCGGGCCCTGAGCCCCCCCAGTAAAAATGTTTCTCGCTGCCCCGACCCACCCACCACGTGTAGGGGGTCCCATCTGGGGAGTAAACACAGACACACACACACAAACAAAAATGCAATGTGAGTTCCTTTTGAGAGAGAGAACAGTCAGGTCTCTACTGGTTTCTGGCTGAACACTACAATATTCAGTGAGCTTCTAACGGGAAAAATACAGCAAAAACAACGACAAACTTTAGTGGAGGCAATTAAGTTGTGTTACTAAACTGTCCAAACTCTTTCCCATTACAAGTGATTAATTGTTAAATCATTAACTGTTGGAGGCTTTTGTCGCATTAATGTGATTTATATTGACAGCAAGCAGCTGCATAGTGAATGTAATTCATTGGCTCAACATGTTTTACACAGCTGGATGGTAAATGCCTTTGAGACTGGCAGGCACACTTAGTCACAGATCACACCTGTGATTTTTCAGAGATCCATTAAAATACATATTCAGAGCTTCATTTACAGTCATATTTTGAAATATTATGTGCAAATCTTAGTGTATGTACATAAATGTTTGTGTGAACGCTGCTGCTTCTGAGCACAACAACAGATGTGGATAACAGAAGTGTTGAAACACCTCTTTGTGTGCATGTGTGCCAGTGAGTGTGTGCTTTAATGATTGGATAAAAGGTGAGGGATCGCCGCTTTTCAATAAGAAATGTAATATTGCTTTTTTTTTGCCTAGGATAATGTATTCTGGCATGAGACAGTAACTAGGAAGAGAGATAGCCGTAAATATTTTGGTGCCTGGAAATATATCACAATAACAGCAGGAGAGAAAGAAACAATATTACGTTTCCGTCTTTATGCCAGGAAAATAAGCCGCATTGTCAATATCGCTTTGTCAAATTCCATCACACAATGAAATCTCCTGAGCCATATATTTTTACAGGAGAGGAGTGAGACAGACTTGATGCAGCACAATTGCACTGAGAGGTGTGATATACTGTATTATTACACTTTTGATTTTCTGAACTGGGGCTAAACTCCAGGAGAAAGCGACGAATGCGTCTGTGTGTATTTAGATATATATATATTCTGTGTGTGTGAGCGTGTTTGTGTGTGTTTGGCCTTGGTGACCTGCGGGTTTATTGTCCTCATAAAAAGAATTAGCCTCATCTCTCTTCAGGCCACTGTTCAGACAAGCCTTTGTCAATAGGATTACCACTGCCTCCCCGAGAGACTTCACAATCCTCTCCCTCCGTGTGGACACGTATGTGCTTGTGCGTGTGTTTGTTTTGTCGCACTTCCATCCAAGTGTCAACCAAGTTTGTGTTTAAGACCTTCACAGATAGGTCAGTGAGGTCCCCAACCACAGCCAACTAAGCTGAAGCCCCCAGCCGTCCATCGCTCCCCTCAACCCAATTAGTGAGTGTCATGTCGTCGTCCTTGAAGCAGATCTGCAATACTTTTCTGAGTGAACGGCAAGTGGAGGCAATTATGTTGCCTCTAGGTTTTGTTTAACTGGGTAGGAAACATGTAGTAAAACAAGTCATTAGGGAAAAATAGTGAAATGAAATGTTTCAGTACGGATAAGATCGACGGTTGTGCAGTCACCTCCGTCTGCCCTGTTTAAACCCAGTAGACCACTCTCTGACCATGTTGTAATAAATGTCGCCCTCCCCTGATGCTGCTACATGTCTTCATGGATCGACACTGAAGGTCGACACTGTCCATTTTCTCAGACAGTTCGGACTTTTCGATTATCCAAAACAGAAATACCATAAAAGTTATTAACTTAAAACTTCCTGCACAATCACTCAAAGACTTCAGCTGTATAGGAAAATAATAAGAGCGGCATTAGTCATCTCCCTCTGCATTAGACCAAAAGCTTATCAGTTACCCCTTGTAAATAATTAACTGTCTTAAGTCTGGCTGAACTGTCTGAAGTTTTAAATATGGGCACATAAAATGGTAAGGCTTGTAATGCGGTTCACTCGATCATGAAAGTCATATGGAAAAAAAAACAGCCCGTCTTGTGTCTGACCCAAACAAGAAGATGCACTGTGCAGAAGTCACTGAATGTCAAAGTCCCATTCTCTCACTTTCTGCTTGGCCTCTCTCAAACGCTGCCACGTCACAACACACTCGATTTGAGTCCCCACTACTGAGTTTTTTGGACAGGCAGGGGGGACAAGAAATATATAATTTTTTTTATGGCCAATAATTCCAACTTGGTCCTTTTCAAAACTTTTTTATGGACAAGTTATGAAAGAAGACAGTGGAGAGGAGACGGAGAGGAGAGGAGAGAAGTGGTAGCGAAGTGACATCAGGACATCAGGTGGTATGGGAGATGTGTATTGTGCCAGTTTAAGTCTCCTGTGTGATTCTGTTCAAGCTCTGCCAAAACAAACCGCTGAGGAGTGGAGAGCGAGGAAGACAGCAGAGGGGGGAGATGAGGGAACGACAGCACGGATGGATGGAGATACACGAGACAAGAGATGGAATCACACTGGCAGAGAGTTTGGATGGAGAGCTGCGGAGAGGGAGAGAGAGTGCAGTGCCAAAATGAGGCTCAGCAGCAGCACGGTTGCATGAGTGTGAGAAAGACAGTCTGTGTGTGTGTTTGGGTGTACAAATGCTCTGGGTATAAAAGGCAGGTGCACAGTAATTATCAGAAGTCCCACTAGAGTATGATTAGACTAGTCTAGTGGTGGCTGTATGTCTGTATTCTAATACAACACTACATCAGGCAGACAAAAGACAGGAAGGGCACTTGTGGTCTGAATTTGATACATTTCCAAGTAGCCCTGCTGAGGCAAAGGTTTTCAAGTTGAGCAAATTTTTTGTATAATAAAAAGCAGTGAAAGAAACAGATGTATGCTTTGTCTTGGGATCTGCAGCACCGCTCTGATCCATCAGTCCATTTTTTCTTACCAAATTCGCCGCAGTTGTGAATGCACTCACAGATATTCGGGTAATAATAGGACCCTAAGTTGTAACAAACTAGAATTACCCACTCCAGGTTCAAAACTCCTCTTTGTATCATTTTAATCTCACTCTTCACACCCCGTCAGCATCCCTTCCCTTCCCTCTCAGAGCTAAATCACCTAACAAACATGCTAAATGGTCACAGGAGAGAAGAAACAGATAGACTGTGATAAGGCCTGAGGGTGTCTTCCTCGTCTCTCCTCGGGAACAATTTGACAACACTGCTTATTGTTATGGTTTTCACAATCTGTTTCTTCTATTTCCACAACACAAAAAAACATGCATGCACTCACCTACACACACGCTCAACCATTAATCTCCCTTTCTTTTGTTTAGGGAGGTTAATGTCTACATCTTCATCTTGTCTGCTCTAATACAGAGACTCATACTACCCATGCAAAGACCAATAGAGTTGTTGAGGGAGAGACAAAGACACAGAGCCACAGATTTGGAGGCCATGAGATAAGAGGGACGACAGCAAAAAAAATGAAGGACAGCATTAAAAAAAGATAAAAAAAAGAGCGAGAGAAAGAGCATGATCGCTGTCTTCACAGTGATAAGCCGAAGCAAATGTCATTGTTATTGCTCACCCTAAGCCTCGGCTGAGTGGGAGTAGTGACACACGTGCAGTGGATGTATGCTGTGACTGTGTTTTTGAAAGCTAGTTAGAGAAAAAAATATGGAGATAAAAATGGTAATAAAGACCTTTTGGAATTTTCCAATTCATCCGGCTCCTCTTTTTCCATTCTTTGAGAATCCATCCAGCAGCTGAGCATTTGGGTTTTTCTTCTAATTTTTGTGCTTTTTCCATGAAAACAGATCAATGACTAAGTTTTGAATCACTAAGAGTTTTTTGAAGATTAAAGCTGATATTTATAAATGATAAATGGCTTTAACAGATCAAGATTTGACGATGTCTTTAATGCACTTTTGCATTGTCTATAACTTTCTCTGACAAAACACTGCTTAAAGATTTGGGTCAAATGTGTGTAAAGCTGTTGGAGTTCTGTGCTGGTTAGGGCTGAAATTTCAGGGACATGAGGAATTGTTAGAAGGAGTCTCTTCTTAGTGAAGGTTGGCTGGTAGTTTCAAACTTATCATAGATTTTCTGATCATACTTTGGTCTGCAGTACATAGACAGCACTTGTACCTATCAAAGGTACATGGGTCACACTTAGTTCATATCAGGGAATCAAACCTCTGCCAGTCAGACCGTGAACTGAAAGGTCTGTGGGCCCAAAATGGCACTCTACATGCTCAGTCGCTCATATCCACCGCCTGGGAAACGATGGCTTTTATGAGAGGCGGTCAGTCGGAGCTGAAATGCCAGAATGGCATTCATAACCCTTCTATTGGCTTTCCCATAAACCACTCTCAGACATCATCTTTGTTGAAGTCATTACACCTTAAAGAGTGGATATTATTGCTCGAATCCCCTCTCTGACCCCTGTGAGCGACAGATGTCTGTCAGAGGGCAGATGTACAATAAGAGCAAACACATGCGTTGGTGCACGCGTGTGCAGACGAGAACATAAACAGTTCACTCGTTCTCTGCACTGAACTCTGAGGAGCGTGAAGGTAAATCAATACTCTTCTCCTTTCTCCTCTAACAAGAGCAGCTACTGTATTATTTAAAAAATAGAAAGGTCAAGAATGAGTCTTAAGCACATGGTCTGGTTAATAGAAAGAAAAAACACTCTTCAGGAGACCCAACAAAAACAGCCTGCACACACCTCTCAACACACTCCTGCCCCTGCTCCCTCTCTCAAGGTCTCTGGACAAAGACCAGAGCCCCTCTCCTTCCTCTCACACACACAAGCACACACACGTTTTTAGTCCTGTAGAATTTATGCACAAAGTTCAAGGATCAATCCGTCTTTGCCAGGGAGCTGCTGGTTTCTCTTTGTTGTCATCATTTGTCTGCATTTCTGCTTGTTGTGCAGAGTGTCTCCAGTGTCTCCCGTCTGCACCCGGTGGTCTTTGTTAGACTCATATCCTCTTAACATCACTGTTTTTTTTTTTGTAGGGAAACTGAGTGGAGGCATATTAGCCATACCCTTGGATCTCTCCAGAGAGCTGCAGATAACACATTGTGTGTTTGTGCGTGTGTTTATGAGAGAAGAAGAGAAAGAGGGAGAGATTTCTTTGCCTCTCTTTTTTGTCTCCATCCTTTTGTTTGTCTGTATGAGTGTATGTGTGCCTGCATTTTCTCCCCTCTGCTCCTTTTAATCTGCCTCTGAGTCTTTGCCAAGCCCCCCCTGTCTCTTTTTATTGTCTCAATCTTTCTCCTCTTCCAGACCACCTAGCCATCAATTCACTTGGAGGACCCCTCCTACCTCCTGGCCCCACCACCGTTTTCTCCATCTCCCTGACATCTACACATTTAGGCCTCTCTCTCTCTATTTCCCGCTCATCCTTCCCCCTCATATCTCTTGGTCTCTAAGGCCTCTTTCTCTTTATTTCTCTTCCTATTATGTCTTTCTACCGTCTTTCTTCACTCGTAGATTTTTGTTCTACCGGGCTTCTTATTTTCCCTCTGTCTCACATATCTGCCATGCACACCGTATCAGTTGGTCTCAGTTGACTCTCTCTCTCTCTCTCTGTCTCTCTCTGTCTCCATGCCCCATATCTGTCCATCTTGCCCATGTCTCCATGACTCTTTCCTGGCATCTAATCTCTTTATGTTCTCATTAGTCCCACTATAATCTGCCCTTTAATCCATGCTAATTGCAAACTCCCCTTGCCCCGATCATGATCTGAAGTTGTATTTGAAACACATCCTGCCTTCCTTATCTATCTCTTATGGTTTGATCTGCAAAGGGCTATGATGCATACCAAAATATCAGAAGTGTGATCTGTAAGTCCTTGTAAGTCCTTACCCTTGGTTGAGTAAATGTGCTGAAATGAGGGTCTGAATATTGTGAGGTAATTTAAAGGAATCCAGCGAGGTTTTGGAGTATTAGTGGTGCTATGGAGCAATATTTTAGAAGTGGGTTTTGTTAGTATCTTGTGCATCATAACCTGACAAGCATACAGGCATGTAATGCACACGGCCGTGCCATCAATTCCACATCATTCCCCTGATCAACAGTTGGGGGCGATAACTGGCCCATGAATGTAGCACAGCACTAACAAAATCAAAGACGAAGAAAGATTGTAAATATGGATGTAAACAACATACATTTTTAATCATTCCAAACATCTACCATGAAAGTAAAGCATCAAGCATGTTTCTCAGGCAGCAGTGATACACACTGTCAGGTAAGCCATTAATTTTTAAATTAGGCTGTGCTGTATTTATTTCACAGGTACAGTTGTGCCCATTACACAAGCCTGCCATTGTCTAAAGTGCTGTGTTAGCACCACTAATGGACAAATTATATCATCAAAGTAAATGGTAAACATGAATTTATGTGCCTACTGTTGCAAAAAGCATAAACAACCACTATAAGCCTTCATTTCGGAGGTGGTGGGAGGAGGTTAAAGAGGAACAGTGCAGAAATGAGTTCAGTGTTGCCTGCAGTGCATGCAATGTCAGACGAGACATCTCCGTTGTCTACATCACAAGACACAGCAGAAAGGCCGGGTAAGGATAATGAGTTATTTCAACAATTTCTACCTGAGAGCACCCATAATGCGATCCACCTCCCTGACAGTTCTGAAGCTGAGCCTCCTTCCTCCGCCCGCTGCTCAGCATAACGTTACGCTCTAGTAAATTCACTCTGCATACCTCTGCACCCATCTACAACTCTTCACAGGTCATCACAGAGTGTATTCGGCCATTAAATGAAAAACACCTTGCCAAGTGGAGAGAGGGGGATGGAGGGGAAATTAATATCAATGGTTGTGCCCCTAATTGGCTTGTCTGCTTGATAAAGGACACAATAACCCGACTCTGCCGCAATTACCCCCCTTTTCCTGACTCTAAGTATCTGGCATGTACGTACACACAGACAAAAACACAAACTAAGCAGAGCATTGGCACACACAAAAACACACACACCTCTGGCAGCCATTGTAACTGACAAAAGTGGAGTCTGAAGACCATAAACAACCATAATCATCATTACCGTGGGGCAATCTCAATCAGTGCGTGTGTGTGTGCGCGTCTGTGTGTTTATGACTATAAGTCAGATTTAGTGCAGTGTCCCTTTAGGTCAAGGCCGATGGACAGATGTGTCATGAGGAAAATGGCTTCTGCCAAAGCACACTCGTTTTTCACCCTGCTTTTACTCACACCATCCATCTCTCTGCATATTCGTCAGGCTCGTCATACAGAAGGGGGGGGGGTACAGTGAACAACAGTCATAATTACAGAGGAGGATGAACGGTGCATAAACAACTCCACTGACGCGATGGGAAAGAGGAAAAGAGAAAGGCAGAAACAGAGAGGATGAAAAAGAAATGATGAATGTGTCAAGAGGAAAGGGAGAGGGTGAAAAATCGGTCGTGACAGAGATGTTTTGTGGGATTATGGGTGAGAGAGGGAGTGTTGCTTCTTTACTATTCCTGGGTGAAAAGAGAACCGTGGGTGGCATGAGAAAATTTACAGCTAAGGTGTTAGGCTTCATACTGTATTCAGACTTAAACTGTCATCACTGAACTTTGTTTTCCAACCTAGATTAAGCAGTTTAATTAATGAAGTCAAATAGGGCAAAAATAGTGCAAGCTGTCATGATACTAAGGTAATAAGTCAAGACTTTTTCCGATGAAAAATCCAAAGTGTGATTGTGATAATTACTTAACCTCATCGCGAATGTCAGAGGTGTTCATTTTTTTTCCTTTCCTATCCAAGTATAATCCTCTGCATGTTGTAGTTCTGCATGCAGACACACATGTGGACTGTAGAGAAAACTTAGTTTCTGCTGTGCCACACAGGGTTTTATCTCAGATTTTGCAAAAGCAAACATGGTATCAAGCAGACACAGCCATAAACATCCCTGCCTCTAGTGTTAATATTCTCTGAGGAATAATAATTTTTTTGAAAATATTCATCAAGGCACACAACAAGATGTTCAACACTCGGCTGAGGCGTTTGCTGCATGGTAAACACCAACTCAAGAGGATTAGGATTATGTAAAGCGCCAAGATGAAATGGCACTTTATAGTGCTGTCAGTCGCACAAAAACCTGATGGGACTAGTTGGAGCCATGTTGCTTCTTTCAGATACAATACATTGTTAAACAGCAGAGGGGGGTAGTAGCTCATCACAAGCAACACACATGAGTTTGGGGGGGATGGGGAAGCACCTTTATTGCAGATGCCAAGTTGCCAGCTGCCTGGAAGAGAAAGAAGCACCACTTGTCTTCTGACCTTGATGTGAAACTCAAACAAGTGACAACAACAATCCCTGCTCACATACGGCAAAACTTTTACACCAAAATCAAACAAAAACAACAGTTTTACCTTAAAGAGCCTGCTGTCCTTCTCAAAAAACAGAGATCCCTGCTGTTAAAAACTCCTCTAACCTCATAAGTACAATAAAGTTAAGTTGCACAAACTATGGATGAAACTGAAGTTAGCTAACTAACATAAGCAACATTAATTTTTCATGTGTAATCTTAATCTTTGATGTTATGATAATTACATTCATTTATCTTGTAGCTAGAGTGGTCTGTTGGGCTTTCAAACATTATACATTAATAATAAGTAATGTGAGTAAATGTTATTTTACTTGAGTAAAGATTTCCAATACTTTACCCTCCACTGTTGAATCATTTGCAATCGGAATAAATACCCAATGGACTAAAAGGCAGTTTGCCTTAAATTCCATCAATTTTTTTTAGATTATCTTTCAGCTTCTTGGACAAAGATCACAAAAAAAAGGTCTTAAATGTTGTCAGTTGATTGGAAAAATACCAGTAAGATAATTAAAAGTACACTTTAACCTTTACTGAAAGCACCTCACCTGTTACAGCTCAGGACTGTAAAGCTATAAACTCACTGCGCTCGATTGCATTCACCCACACACTCAAACATACAAGCTGGCGTGCACGCACCTACAACAAAAGTCTAAATTTCTTTTATGTTACTATGACACAATACAATAGAAACAAGTCTCTCTAGTGTCTATCAATTATCAAAGAAGCGATTGCTGGATTTTGGCTTTGTATTACTCATGAAAGGGATGTGCATCCTGCTGACAACTGGGTGTTATGTTCATCATTGCACCATTTTGTTGTCAGAAGCTGATGGATTTCAGGCTTTTATCTGTAGATATTTTTTTTATCTTCATTTCTGACTTCTTTCTTTTTTTTTCATTTCTGGTCCAGCTGTTCTGTTACCCAAACACCTGCTACGCTATTTCATGCTACTTTTTTGTCGTGCTCTTACAAGAAATGATCAAACAGTATGCCCATTAAGTGACATCTTGGGTGAAATTAGTTAAATAACAAAAGAAAAGTGGAAAGAAAGACAGAAAAAGACTCAGTCCTGTCTGTCTGTCCATGTGTCACTCTCTCTTATGCTTTATTTCTGTCAATCCTGGTTTAAACACTCAGCCTTGCTTGTGGCTCAACCTTGGCAATGTGTCTGAATAAGAATCATTGACACTCTAAAAAATTCAAATGTTCTGGCCTCAAAAGGCCCTGGTATACATTATAGGTTTGGTGGTTTCTTGTGAGGCATATTATGTTCGGAGGATTTCATTGCATCAGCCTTGAGAATGTCTTGCAGGCTCTTATAACAGTCTAATATGCTGAAAAAAACCATTTCCGAGGTACACGTGGTGTCTATCAGAGGATAACAAAGAATAACCTATGACACTCTTCTCTTGTCCAGCGTGCTACATCGCTCTCCTCCACTTTACTTCTGCGACTGCTACTCTTTGTTTGCGGTCGATCTGCAGGTGAAAAGGTTGAGCTCACCGGTTCTGCCACCAACCCGCTGGGCTTCTCCCTGAGCACACAAAGACCCGGTTACCTCTCTTACACACTCTGTTTTCAGTCATGTCTGCTCTCTCAGATGCTTTCCTTTTTTTCTTCCCTTGGTATTCCCATCTCCCCATCTCTTCGCTTCCTCTTTCCTTCTTTCCCTCACTGCCCTGCTGTCTCCATCTTAGCTTGAGTTATTGATTTCCGTAAAGGTTGACTGCGGCTGCCGCCTTGCTTTCTCTTTTCTCTTGCTCCCTAACTCCCTCCTCTTTCCTCTACTGCTTTTTTTTATCTTTCAGCATCATCTCCTTTGCTGAGTCGACCACTTTTTTTTTCTTTAATCTAAACTTCACATTCTGTATTTCTCTTTGGTCTTTCTGCCCCATCTCTGTCTCTCTCTCGGGGAGGCTAAACTTCAAACTGAAACTCAGTCTACATTTGTGTGTCTAGTCCTTTTTCTTCAGCTCTTACTCCACCTTGACCCAGCCTGGCCTGAGATCAGACATTATATAGTTCAGCCCCCTGTGATATCTTTTTAAGCACAAAAATCTTAATTCACTCACACAACGGAATATGTCCAAAACAAAAAAAAAAAATCTCTGAAAAAGGAAAATACATTCTTTTTGCTTCAAATTTGAATTTTAATCCTTTGGAAACTTTTCTCTATGTTATCAAACATACTAAATAATTTTTCAAATCAAACAAAACAAGTCCTGCATGCAAAGGAATCTGCTAAATGAGCTACAAGTTGCATAAAGAGAAATTAGTACCTTGAAACTGAAATCTAAAAATGTGTCTTTGGACCATCAAGGTTTTTTTCTTAAGGCTAAAGATTATGAGGCAAAAGTTTAGCATGAAAGTTGTGAGTTAAAACTGTGATACATTTGCCAGAAAGCCCAGGTTACTGTGACAGAGAGACTGAGTTTAGTTGAGAGCTCGAGGGAGAGCACCTAACCAAACTCAGCCCTCACACACACACTAACTTGTTCTCTTTGGCAGTTTTTGCTTGGCTTGTTCGGTGTGGTGCCTCACTGAATAAAAGCTCATGTCTTACAAACAAGGAGGATGAAGTCCTGCATCTTGTGACTTCCCATCATATATTTTTTTTTTGTTATATGGCTTCACTGAGACATGATGACAGACATAAACAGCTTATTAAACCTCTATCCAGGGGAGACTCTACATGTCATGGTCATGCTTTACATAAAGAAAACTCTGTGTCATCATGTTAGGGCACTCAGCAAGGTTTATTATGATAGCCATTTGTGATAATCGTCCAGGTGTGTGACCTCATACGTGTTTATCTTACCTCTGACCCTTTATATCTCTTATGAACACAGTCATTCATATTCTCAGACTTGCATCAGAGGTTTCCCTATAGATTTTGAAAGACCATCCTGCATAAATCTGCATCTTAATGAGGAATATCTGATACTGCTGAGAGGATTTAACAGTCAGCGCTTAAAGATACAGAGCCTTTATTAATGAAACCCATGAGTTATGTGCAGACAAGTAAGTTGTGGATAATAACTCTCAGTGCATCTTTAGAAATAGAGAATAGAACCAGTTTTAGGTTAATATTATTATGTTAAGTACATCATGGTAATTAGGCTGGGATCTCATTCTAAAGCTTTTTCATGCCTTCATATTTTTACCCCACATTTTAACCCTTGCTAACACTTTAGAGGTGTAAATAAGAGATTTTTTTTTTATGACACCCACAGCGTATTAAATAGCTGAAAGCACATCACAAGACGGAGAGTGTCTGATGTGTAAAGTATCAGTTGTTTTTCACATTGGTAGGTGTTGGCCTACACTTATCAGAACTCATTTCACAGAAAATTAAAGGGAAATGAATCTCACATTGGTGAGAAACGTAGCTTAAAGGTATTTAAACATCTTTGAACTAACAGCTACACTGTTTAGCTTACATTTAAAAGAAAAAATTAACTAATACACTTTCATCATAGTGATGGAGTGGGATTTAAAAACAAAGGAAATTACAGTCTAGACAATAAAGGATTATAAAATTGCAAACTTATCTTGAAACAAACATTAATTTTTCCTTCAATACTGATTCACACCACCTATTATAACAAAAGAGCGTAAAAATCAAATCCACTGAATGAAGAATACAGCATGAAATCTGCCTTTTATTGCTATTATTTAGGTCAGTTGAACTTTAAGGGAAACCTGAAACATTTTAGAACAAATTGCCAATTTATTTTCAGATAAGCCGGATTATACTTTAGTGCTACACTTAGTGTTGCTCACCTGCCCATCATTCTCTAATAACCTGTCCATGAGGTCCTGGGGAACATGATGGCCATATTAGTAATGAGGACGTGGCTGACAGGTGAGGCTGCACCTGGCTTCAGGAAGCTCATTACAGAGTCTTAATGATGTGTTATGTTCCATAATTAGGAAACTTTCCGGCTCTCTGTCCATTCTCCCTGTTTGGTTGCTGTGTTTGCTGGGGGCAGCGCAAGAGCTTTGGTCTGGTTTGACAGCTCGGATGCACAGGTTGTCTGCGAGCACTCGCTGGATGTGCCAGTCACAGGAGTTTACATGAGGACACATGCAGGATGATAATGGGGTTTGAGGGGAGGGGAGTTAGAGGATGGAGGTTGAAAAGATTAAAAATGTGGTTGTGTTTGAAAGTGTGTAATGAGCATGAGTGAATATTTTCCCTTTTTACTGAGGGATATTATCTCTCATATTTAACGTTCTGCTGACTGGCCTGGGACAAACCTTTACCAATGATGTAACTGTGGATGTGCAACTGCCTGTGTGTGTGTGTATGAAGTACTTTGTAGAAGCCTATGTTAGCCAAAGTTGGTATGTTTGCACTTATTAATGAGAGCCAAAACAAATTGTGCTTCCAATTGCAGATCTCTAATTAGGATTCCAAACTTTTTAAGTTGCAGTTTGTGCAAAATGAATCTGCATTTGAGTTTGAAAGACTATGGGCAACTTTGCAGGTGCTCTTCATTTACACCCTCATTTGAGTTGATGAGTACTGGAAGCATTTGGATTCATTTATTCAGGAAACTTTTTTAGGACTTGACCATAAATGTGACAACTATAAACAAATCAACTGATTGATTAGGTCCACAGAGTGTATGTTTTTGAAAGTAGAAAGCACTGCATTAAGTTTGGTAGTTCTAAATCTCATCAGTCAAACATTATGGTTATTTTTGTATGTGAGGGAAGACAATAATGCCCAGCAATAACTGTTATGAATGGTAATTTGTAGTCTGAGTATAAATAGAGTCTCTATTTGCCTGTAGATTTAAATCTCGTTGAGTATAAAAGCTTTTGCGTACCTTTTATGAATCACAGGAAAGTGCCATAGCAGGCAGTGCATTAAGTGCTCTGAGTGTGGGTTAAGTGTGTCTGTGCTCTTGTGTGAGGCTGCGCCCATTAATGAGGGTCGGTGTGATTGAGTCAAAGTTTGCCGGCGCTGTCTTGCCGCAGACGAAAGCAAATGATGAATACACTTCAATCATTTCAAGACAGGCCTTCATCATTTGTTGGACCTGTCAGACAGTTATCAGGGCTCACTGTAGCCAGCTGGAGAGGAGGCCTCGTCCATAATTGAAAATTGAGTTTAGAAATGTCACATGTACCCGTCCGTCTAAATTTCAAGCCAAAAAATCCCTATTGGCGCACAGCATGTAGAGGCCTGACAGTACCTGTCAATCCAAGCCTCAGCATCTTAGTCAAGAGAGACAATAGCCAATGGGGTTTTGTTCATTTTTAACAAGAGGCATGTTGGGCAGCTTTAATTTGAGAATATGCCGCCAGCAGACCTCAGAACTTTACTAATAGATGACTCTTTAAAAGCAACATTTTGTCTTTACTAACAATGACATCAATGTAAAAAGTCTGCAGAAAGGTGGCGGTCTGAAATGAAGAAATCTCAATTTGTGTACATTAAAGCTTTTCACATATTTTCAGACAGTGCAATTATTCTCTGGTAGCTACTTTTGAAACCCCAAAAAAAACAGGCGGTTTAATTCTATCCGCCAGTGTCATTGAAACAGAGAAACAACAATGCAACAAGGTCTTGGACATATCCTTTGACTAATTTTATATCCTTTTTTTTTTTTAAAACAAAATACACAGTGAAGTTTCTCTCTGGCATATAAGTTCACCTTAGAGAATTCAAGGTCTAAATCCTCGGCAGTGATTTCTGTGTGAGCAAAATAGAACGCTAATCTATTCTGGTGTAATCACGCTCTGACCTGGCTAATGGAGGCAGCATACCCCAGGGCAAGATGTAATCAGGAAGACAGTTAATAAAATGAACAAGACCGCTTTACTGATCTTACGAATGTCCCTGACCTTCCCTGAGGGACGACACTTAAACACATGCAGCTCGTACTTGTACATACATGCATTTGCCCTAATGCTCATATACATCAAATGCAGCCTTAAGCACGACAGTTCGAATGGGATGATTAACATAAACAGACACATAACATGGAGACTGCACGTTGCAAAACATCAATCCAACAAAAATATCATTATCCCATGAACCTTCAACCTTCTTCCCACCTTCGCTACGCTACATCAAGTAGGGATGGATATAAGGACAGATGAATCACCTGCCCAAACCTTAAAAAAACTCACACACAAGTTCACACTCTGAATTGTGACAAAGTTGCGAGGCGTCATCTATTTCTGTATGTGTGTTAAGTTTAAAGCTAGAGGGGGATCGTATCTACTCGGGGTCACACATATCAACTCCAGGGAGCAGAGTCACGACTCCATGAACAGCTGTCAATCAAGACTGACAGAGCAAACACTCATGTTCCTCAGTACTGGGCTATATTTACATGAATAACACAGCGAGTAAGTATTAATGTGGATCCACATACGGGTAGAAGTGTATAAGAAAGGGTATGTAAACCAAAAAAAAAAAAATACAGACACACATAAACAATCCTTCATAACTAAAATAAAACCATCTTGAGAGAGAACACAGCGATAGAGAAAAAAACAAAATCAAAACATGTCAGAAAGCTGTCGGTTGATGGTTCCTCATGGAAGTTTGACTTAGTTAGAGCTGTCATGACTGCAGTATGTGCACTTATTAGTGCCTGGTAGTTCAGCTGTAGCCGTGCACATCCCTGCATGTTTCCAATTAACTACTCTGGCTTTTTGTTTCACTCTCTTTTTCTTTTCCTCTCGCTCTCATTGTTCACTGAATCTTTGTTAGTATTACACACCACCTAACACACCCCATCTTACCAAGAAACCTGTCTGCTCCTCATCTTGTTGTGTTCATGTGCTGTTTCTACAAATGATGTTTTCCTACTTTGTGCCAGACTACTTTTTACTTTGTGTTACTATAAATCTCTTGTTCTCTTGGCAACACTTTTTCACCTCTTAAAAAACACACAGACCACAAGTTAAACTTCAACCTGAAAAATAACAATCTAAAAAATTTAGAATCAAATACAAACCAAAAATAAAGTTTCTCAGTTTTCTTAGGCAGATGTGTACCAGTAATTTCCTCTGAATGTTGCTTCATGTGAGCGTGGTGCTGAAACAAAAACAAATCTGCCTTTAAAGATGTTTTACTGGCCCTGTATCACTGTGGTGCAACACTGCATAAGAGAGCAAGTTTTAGCATATTTTATAATTAAAATGATGCAATGTACTTTTCTGCTTTCTTCAACAGAGTGCTTCAACAGCACCAGGCATGTTTAAAAATTTAAAGTTCCTCCCCAGACACTTAGTTATCTGGAGTGTGTAAAAAAAAAAAGCGATTAACATTATGTTTAACACATTTTTTCTGTGTAAAAAGGTCTTGGGTTCAATTCCCCGCTGGTGCGGAGCTGGCATGTTCTCCTCCTGTGGGTTTTCTGTGTGTTGGTTGCAGATTGCTACTCACGGATGGGTTAGATTCAGAAAAGAAATATTCCATCATATTGTACTTGATATATTATTGTGTTTGACAAATACAGAATTCTTTTTTTCCTTTATAAGTGATTGAAGGCACATCTACTCTTTCTTCCTCAGTGAAAATCCCTGAATCTGTGAATCATAGTCATCGTACTCCGCCCACAGCCACTGCTTGCATTAGATTGACAGAGTAGTTAAAAAGAGCATGCACATCAAGATGGCCAACGAGTGGAAACATTCAAACACAGCCTTCATGTGTGAGCCTCAGGCTGAGGCTACTACTTGTAGATGAAACAGTATGGTGAGCGAGTTAGCATAACATAAGAAAAACACAATTTTTAAGTGGAGGGGATCTTTAAATAGTTTGATGTTTTAGTTTGCTACATTGCCTCTGCTAATATGCAGTGATTTAATAAAAAGATACCAGAATATTAACACAATAGCATTGTTTACCAAAGTCACAATCTGAAAGTACGAAAGGAAATGAAAGGCAATATAAAAGACAGTTGTAATATACATCACTGTTCATGTGTCCGTACACTGAACCTCCGTGTATTGATAGACCACACTCACTTTCCAATCATGGTTAAATGTTATTAGCATTTTAGGTAGAGCCTCAGCTTTATCCTTGTGTGGCATGTACTCCAGCAATTTCTTGTTGGATTACAGAAATGCACCAAGGTGCTTGCAGTGAAATGAAAATGTAATTCTCTGAGCACTTCAGGGAAATCCAAGACAAGGGTCAGGAATGATTGCTTGCCGGAACATGATCACTGACTGCTAAAAGCAAGCTCGCACGTTCCCAAATGACAAAGTCCCTGCTATAATCCCTGAAGGTCATTCCAGGTATATGATTCTCAGGGAAAATGTGGCAGATGAGTGTATGTTTCGGGTGGAAGAGATGTCTCCTTTGGATATGGCAGCAACCTTGTCAGCACGTTGTCACCCCCTGACGTCTTTTAATCAAGGCACACACGCAGGAACACATGTATGTAGACACAGCTAAAATGAATACACTGGTGAGATGGATACTGGGGCATTTAGTTGACAGTGACAGAGTTAAACACTATTGGCAGTGCAAACAGCCATTGACAGAGTGTAAAAGCTACTGGTAATGAAATGTGAAGGATGAGTTCATTGAGGATAATTAGCTGTGCTGTTATTTTTAAAACAGCCTTTTAGACTCTGTTTATCATCAGTATTGTACAAAATGTTGTTTCAGGTCAATAACAGTTTATAAGTTTACCAATAATAAATGCCTCCAACGCCTAAAGAAATGGAAAACAAAGAAACTTATAAACTTATAGCCTTTTATTTAAAAGGTTTTAGTGAAATAACCATGTGTGAAAATGTGAAAGTTACATTCTACATTGTATAACACAGTAGGATGCATTTAAAGTGTTCCTCAGCATCAATATACTGTAATTCAATGACAACATCCATTTAGGATGGACATCAGAGAGGACTTAGGAACAAAAAACACAATAAGATGTCTTCACTTGATCAAAAGGGGTTACAATCTGCTAGTTTAACTTGTATGATGAGCGTAAGCTCCATGTTGGTGGGAAATGCCATTAACAAATGTGGCTGCTTGGCTGCTCCCCATTAGGGGTTCCAGTAACGGATCATCTGATCTGCTGGCAAACTGGGCCACACTCAAGCTGGTACGGGAATCTGTGATAATGATCTGTGTATTTGATTTGACTCAACCCATTTATGCCGACTGAAGACAAGCAATCTGGAATGTTCCAGTGTGTTTCCAGTCAGAATAAACCAGGGTTTCCTGTCATGATCAAGGACACTTTGACATGAGGACAGGAAGAGGTGGAGATCAAATCACTGACTCATTCAAAAGGTGCCATCAGTATCCCTTAACATTAATTCAAATTATTTAACAAATTTAACAAATAATTTAACAATATACAGTTGTTTTTTTCGTACTGCTTTACTAAAGTAGTTACTTCAACAGAATTTTTTTTTACAGAATGTGTTATGTTTGAATTATGGATTTTTGCCTGACAAAACAACATAATCTGTGGCTTTTATGTCACTCTACAAAGACAAGACCCATTTGTTGTAATTATTTGCAAAGCACCCATCAAACAAGCACGCTAGTTTATTGCACACAAATCAAAATTACCAACTTCAACTTTATGAAAAAAAATGGATTAAAGGAGTTTCTGTTACCACACAAAAGAAACAGACAGTCTCTGTCATGACATTTAACTCACAGTAACATGCCGGGCTCCTGTAGGTTTATTACCATGATAGAGGCCTGGCAGTATGCATTAAGACACACACTTTAACAAACGCACAATGTGTAGAAGATTGACAGAAAGATGAGAGTCTTGATAGAAACTGAACATTGGCAGGCAAAGGCGAAGGACTGTCATGACCTTCATGATTGCTGGCAGCAACCAGTAAACAGAAATCATATCAGGGAGTGAGAGGCACGAAAAAAGGGAGCTGGAAAGAGAGTATACAGTAATTGGACTGAGGGTTTATATAAGGAAAGAAAAATACTGATATTAAATCACAATAGAGGAGTCTCAGAGCCGAATATGGCAGATTCTTTACTAACAAGGCGTAGCAACACACAACTGATGCTCCTTGTTTTGTTTCTTTTATTGAATTCTTATTGTATTTCTACTGTATGGCAACTTCTTTCGCGTAGCCTCCACACCAATAAGGCCACATGAATTCGGCCATATTAAGCTGTGAGTTCATGAGAAAAAATCCAGTAAACAGAGAAAGGAAAAAGTGCAAGTTTACAGTCTACATGCCACCCTCTGCATGTGATCCTCTTGCTCTTGTCTGTCTTGAAATCAATGTCTTCTTTTTCTTTTTGCACCTCTGCTCTGCTACTTACAGTAGGTAGCACAGTGCTAAAGAGAAAGGCTAATAAACTGCCACAGGAAACATCGACTAAACTTCCTCGAACACGTGAGCTGTTTGCAGCTTCTCTTTCTCTACTCTCTTTCTTTCATTTACTGATTGTATTTCTTAGGTCTTAAGTCTAACACTTTTACTGTCTCTTTCTTTACAGTGCTGCATTTTTCTTCATTTTTCTTTTTGGGTTTTTTCTCTTCCATCTGACAGTATGAAACATGACCTCTCACTTTGGCTGAAATCCCTGAAATCTTTGTTGTTTTTGTAAGTGAATCGTCACAAGCAGGCACAGAGGGCCCTGCCTACACACACACACACTCACACACACACCTGCACAAGTCCCAAATGCTGTTTCCAACGGCATCGGAGCTGAAGGAAGACAGGGGCTTATTGAGATGAAGCATGAGGCCTTGGGGGTGACAACGTGGGTATGATTGTCTGCCCTGCCTGCCTCCTCTTCCCCGAAACTCTACAGAAACTAAAAACCCCACCAGCAACCACAGCTAAACACCAAGGGAGAGAGAAAGAGAGAGCAGCATTTCAATTCTCTGCCTTTCGCAATTCATCACCACCCTCTAACGGCAATCTGTGCAGTTAAGCTATCGCTCCCCGGAAGACAAACAGGGATTCTTCAATCAAACTGTCTGAAAAAGTAGTAGTGCCGGTCAGCCAGGCTTATATCACACCCGCAGAATGACTTAAAATAAATCTGGCAGCAATGAGAACATGCTATACTTTCCTTCTGTGAATAAATTTAGACTGTCTTAAATTTAGTAGTCAGTGAAATCTGTAAAACCACTCCAATTCAGCACTGACAATCATACAGACGGCTGTGATTTTTTTAAATGCTGAAAGTCATTCACAAAGCTACTTTGAAAAAGAAAATCTAAAAAGATGCAATTTGACAGGACCAAATGTTTTTCCAATGTGTTTCTGAATCATAGTCTTAAGTTCCTGGAGAAACACCTGAAAATTTTAAGAATGCATGAATGCTCTTAGCACTTTAAAATTTTTACCCACAGCTGTTCTCTAATGTATGAGTGAGGTAGATGAGTCAAGATTTTTTTTTTAACTATGATCTTTGTGAATTGTTGCTTATGATTGGTTGCAGGGGTTTAATACTTCCTGAGCATCACATTACTGGTCCAATTAATCTGTCAGTTCAATGTTTTTAACTACTGCTCTGGCTAAATAGCATCAACCTGTTTTTATAATGAGCAAACATACCAACATGCATTTGGTAAAGCCTCAGTCAACATGTTAACAAGCTAACACTTCTTCACAGAAAAGAGTGAAGTCAATGTTCCTTTTTTCATATTAGAGAGACAACAACAGGAGTTTCCACCAGCAGAGTTTAGCCAAACAGAAGATATCACCAGATTTCACCTCACCATATTAGTCTGAGCTCACCTGCAGCTACAACTGTACCATATGAAATAACTGAAATAACTAATACTTTGCATCACATAAGCCTCATCTGCATAGTAATGGTTCTGGCCTGCCTGTATGTCCATTAATTCCTGATAATAAGATACCTTGTTGGGTGTTATCACTTAAGATAGTATCGATGTAATTAACACATTACAGGTGCTAACAAGATCCTATAATTAATATACTTTTTACAGAGAATGACACATAAAACTACTAACTTTTTTTTTTACACTGGTAATATTAGTATAATGGACATTATTTTGAGAAAAAAGACAGTGAAAGCCAATTAGTGGTTTTTTTTTTTTCAATGCAAGAAAACAGAGCCAGAATGCATGTTGCCCAGCTCTGTCAAAATTGGTCCATTGAACTGGCAGTTATAACGGCGCCAAGCTAGAAAATTATCTCTTCAACTGCAGTGTACCCATGGCACTTCTAACAGTGTATTTCTTAATATTGAAAGATCAGTTGTCTGAAATGACACCTGAGAGATTCTGCTAGATGAAGGCCATCTGATGTGCATGACAAATAAGAACTGGAAAGAAGTTGCGTAGAGCAATGAATTTGAAAGCAATTAAAAAAGAAAAATCTTAGAGAGTTGATTTCTTTTAGATTGCTTTTGCTCCTCACTGAGGCTATTTCACAGGAAGGAGAATACAAACAGACAGAGAAATAGAGGGAGGAGAAAGGGAAGAGAGGAGACACAAAGATGAAAGCTTGATGTTGAACGATACACAGAGAGAAGGACGAGAGAAAATTGGAACATTTTGAAGCGCAGATACAGGAAGGCTGAACAACAAAGCGGAATCCACTGTTGGTGTTTGCAATAGTCATGCTATGTTATGTGATCCTGTTAGCTTGCCTGAGTTATTGTACTGGAAGCAATGTGAGGCTGCAAGCACTGAGGAGGCAGCAGACTTCTTAGAGCCACAGGGATAGAAGGCTAAATGACAGATGATACACAGATTTAAACACCACAGGATGGCCCAAGGCAAGCTGGGAGCCACAGACAAGTATCCTTATACGGTAATGCAGGAACCGCGAGCGCATACTCAAACAGATAAACTCTGAGGGACTTGTACATTAGGCATGCATGCATGCTGCTGTACAAGCACTCACACTCAGACACACTTGCTGTGCATCATTTCAGGGGCCACTTCCTTTGAAATCTGCATTTCAAGAACAAATGCATCCTAATGGAATGACCTGCTAAACTTTTCTTAAGATTCCTCCATATGTGGCCTTCTTTTGCAGATTTTTCAGCGCCTTGGTTTCTGAATCGCAAAGTTAATGACGCCTGCATAAACGAAATCTTCAGTTGTGTTTTTTTTTTTATAAGAAACTTACAATGGTTCATCCTGCTAGCCTGAGTCCTCTGAAGGCCACACCATCGTCACATCCTTTGAAGGTGCTGGCCCCTAAAAATGAGACTCTGCTAACATCCCACCTACATTTGCACGCACAGAGGTGTCTTGATATCGTGCTGTGAATCTAATCTCAGTTTACAGCCCACCACATGGAACGAGTCTTCCAGTGCACCCTGAAAATGGATTATGATAATTCCATAACTGCCTTGAAAGACGCGGTCGGGAGGAGTTGTGCGGAAACATCAGTCGCCTCCTTATAACCTCCTGCAGAGGTGCACAGCAGGAGGCATTAGTGGAGGAATCCACTTACACAAACTTCTGTGCAACCTTTAATGTTCCTTCTCTCCCCTTGTTTTTTTTTCTGTTCTGCATTTTATTCTTCCCTCCTTCCATTATACCATCTACTCCTTCCTGGTTTTCAATCGTTTCACCGGTTCTGTCTTTATAATCGCATGCACACCCATAAACACGGCCACTAAAATGGGTGAAAGCTTTGTGACAACATCAAGTCCTGTTGTGGCGCCTTTTGTCAGTGCGCAATGTTGCTGACAACTAGGACAATGAAAAACCCATGGCTTCATATTGAGGCAGAACGGATGGAGAGCGACATGGCACCTCAGAGTCTGCAGCTGTAATATTTCTCACTGTGTTGTGATGGCGTGCTATTTTCCACTTCACAAGGCACAAAAACCACCATACAAACAATACATTCTCTCAGTGAGAAGTTGAAGGTCCCTACTCGAATTACAATAAAACTGAAAGTGAAAGCATATAAAGAAAATAACTTGAGCACCATTTTCCTCGGCAGTTGTAAAAAAAAAAAAAAAAAAAATGCGTTTGTGCAAAGACAGTGGACCAATAGCAAGGCAATGACAGAGAAAATAAAAACATTGAGACCGAAATGGACAGGCGAGAATTTTTGTGTCCACAAGAAAATGTGAACTGGAGAAGTACATGATCAAAATTGAAGTGAGCTTTATTGGAAAAATCAAATAGATATCTTTTTTTCACTTGTTGTTCCATGTTTTAGAACTAATATTAAAGAATAGGTGGACATATTTAGATAGCTCAATGTCTGTGCCAGGTGACCAAACAGGCTGTTGGTGTTGAGAGAGACAACATTAATCATTATATTAGCAATGATCAAATCACACTGTTTTCTCAACATGATCCCACAACCTCCATACAAAGCCACTTGAACACTCTTAGCTAACTGTTGTATTATAATGACTTTCAGGAAAACCTCTAAATTGCTATTTACAACTTGGACAGAAACAAGAGCCGTTTCAGTCTTCTCATCCAACTCCTGTGTTTGATGATACACTGGGATCATCAGGGAGTTGATGGGATTTCTGGATTATTCAGAGACAGCAGCATCAGTGTGTGCTGTGGGACTGACTGAGGCTGTGAACTGTGCAGCATCTGGATGAGTTTTTACATTAAGAGATGAGGTAATTGCAAAAGGCCTTTTTAATTTGTGAGCATGAACAAATTTGTTTGAATTAATCCTCCTGAATTACTCATTTGTGTTCTCTTCTATTTGCATGTTGAAAACGTTTATTGTTATAAGTTCAGTGCCTCTGTGGTCCGACTTAAGGTTTATCCTCTGTGGAAGCAATTTGGATATCAGGCGCTAAGCACTCTGATTGGACTCACAGTTTATGAAGTGAACTCCAGTACTGGGTTGACACGTACCTATGTGAGTAAAGGAGCACTTGCAAATCACATCAAACTCTTTGCCCCTGTAATTGGATGGGATTAGACTGGGCTGAGAAAAGGCAGCCCTCAACATGGCTGAGCCAAAGACACAATTTGCATAATTTAAAACCGCAGGGGTTTGTAGTGAGTTTGAAAAAAGAATAACAAAAGGGAGAGATTTAGTTAGGCTGGGTCCAGGTAATCAACAAGACACAAATGAGAACTTGATGTCCAAGTCAGAGAGATTTGGCCGTGTTAATTTATACAGCAATAAAAAGCGTGAGTTCCATGAGAGAAACAGCATCTCACATTAAAAAACTGCATATTTTGAAGCAGGAAGAGAGCAGATACATAAAGATAGCATGCTTTGCAGGTTTAGAGACTCAATTAGTTCAACTGTCATAGCTCTTTATCTTAGTCTGTTGAGTCAGTTTCACTTCATCCATGACCAAAACACTCGAGCAAAGCAAAACAACATTCTGAAAAGCCTATTCAACTTGTTGATGAGATTTATTCTCAGATGATATTCTTACATACATATTGCTGCTTAGATCGATTCATCCAGGTAAGGAATCTGGTTAGTTTTTTTTTTTTTTTTTTTATCTTTACATGATTTTCTTTTGAATTTCAAATACACGCTACTGAGAATTTATTTCTTCTGATGTTGAAGCAGGATGTACATGAATGCCAGAGGTCAGCTGGCCTTCAGATAGTGTCTTTGTACAGTGTTCAAATGCGGCTTTAAATAGAGGACATATGGAGATGCAAAGCATTTGATCAGTTAGTCTTTGTGGGCGCGGGGTCTTTGAGGCTAACGCTGTGTGTTAGGATCCTCAGGCTAAACTCTTTAAACAACCCCTACAAGCGACAGAAGCAGATGTACTACCATCACAAATCTGTTACCTTGTGAATTTCAAGTATGACATTCAAATACACCCACGGTATAATCAAATGATGTCAATTCACTATACACTTTGAATGGTCAATTTCTATACAGCAATAACCCAACACAGGACCGTGGAATCCATTATCTGTGCTGAGATGAACTCTGCAGCACCTGATATAAAAAAATATATATTTTTCTATCCATTGCCCAGGTGAACACAACAGAACACAGCCTTGAGCTTAAGTCATTCAGTGTCTTAATCACCTTTCACCAAACCTTAATATAGCCGAGTTGTTGCTGCTGAAGTTGAGGGAAGAGTGTGTAAAGAGAACACACTGCAATGCATCACTCTGTGCCGAGCAGAGTAAAATCCAAAACTGAAAATTGCTACCACCTTTGTCGGATCAATGGTCGTTGTGTGCTTGTGTGTGTGTGTGTGTATGTGTGTGTGTGTGAGATGTGTATTTATTCATGTATGTATGTGCGTGTCATAGAGGGTAATAAAAAGACAGAAAGGAGTGAAACTGCATGTAGAGCACTTTCTTGAGCAATGGAGTGCATCTGCATGAAAGGCAGGTTGAAGTCTGAGAATCCTCACAGTGTGTTCGACATATAAATTGCCTTTCACGGTGCTCCATAAATCAGAAAGGAACTACGCACAGACGGCCTTCTTCTCCATCTCTTTCTTTCTTTCTGTCTCTCTCACACTTTCTTTTTCCAAGATAAGCCTCAAAAAATTACATTAGACACACAACTTTCCTGTTCCTTCTCTTCCCCTGGTGTAAGCATGTCTGTGCGTGTGTGCGTGTGTGTGTGTGTGTGTGTGTGTTTGTGCCTGTATGTTACCTCCTGACAGAGGCAGCTCTCGACAGGCCGAGCCTGCCCACTCTCAACACCCGTCTTATCTGCTAACATCGTGATCCATCACGCTGTGGTTCACTGGGCCCACCCCAACACCGCGATCCCCCACTCTCATCCTCACCTCCACCCTTCAAGCTTGCCTGTCTGACCTAGCTCCATCCTTTCCTTCCTCCTCCTGCTCACCTTCCTGTCCTCATCACACTCTCTCATTTCCCCGCTCTGTGTGCCACCTTCCCTCGATCCCACCCATCTGCGCTCCATTTCCTCTGCCCTACCTCCTTCCAACTCTCCCTTCACTGCCTTCTCCCTCCCCTTTTTCCTTCTTCGAGTGTTTACCTCGCAGCTTGCTCTCCAGTCATCCAGGCAGCCGGGGGAGAGACAGAGAGCCCATCTCCCCCGGGTCGGTGACCCTTGTCAGGGGGACAAACTGCCCACTGCTGCTTGCCTACACAGCTGGAAAATTAAGGACTTGTGGGGGCAGAGAAGGTTCAGTGTGTCTCTGTGTGTGTGTGCATGTGTGTGCATGTGTGTGCATGTATTGGCTTAAAGGAGCTTTGAGGGGTACTCATAGATCAGACTGTGTGTGGGAATAAAGGAGCTACTGACAGATCATCGTATGTGTGTGAGAGTATTAAGAGTCCGCTCAGTTTTTGTTTTCTTGCTGATTTGTATGTGTGTGTGTGTGTGTGTGTGTGTGTGTGTGTGTGTGTGTGTGCATGTGTGTGTGAGTAAGAGCAGGTTAAACAGTCTTGTTTAGAGAGGAAACACGCTGCAGATGGTTGTGGGTGTCCAGCTGTTACTCCATCTAATGGTTTAATGAGTATCAAAGATTTCATCCAACTCAATATCTACTCCTCTCTTTGTCTCTCCCTCCCTCTCTCCTCCACATTAGTCTTTTGGCACACAACCACACAACTATTTAGTAAACAGAACAAACAGCACAAGAAAACCCTAAGAACTTTTCAAAAACACCATTTTTTTTCTCCGTCTTTGCATTTTACAGTTGATGCCAAACATGAATTTCGGTTTGTTTCATATGAAAGTATTAACTACAAAGTCAATGCTCAGGTTCTGTTATGTTGCATAATGTTACTGCTGTTCTTAGATCATATTCCAAAGCTGTTGCCCTTTGGGACTGCAGCAAACTCTAAAGAAGAGTGGAGCTGCTTTGCTTTGCTTGGTGTAATTTTCTCAGGCAAAATGCCTTCCTGCATTTAAATTTAATTACAGCATTAAAAAAATAAAAATAACATGAACTTCAGCAACCAAGCCATCAGAGGCCACACTGTGAGAACGTTAGAGCAGCCTAAAATATGAAGCTCTCAATAATCAGGTGTTTGCCTGTATTGTGATTGTTTTTTCCTGACAGCATTTGAAAATCACTTGACTATGACTTGACTCCATATGGATGCATAAAGAGGATTTTTTTAACAAATTCAAATGGTTAATAGCAAATTGACAGCTGACAAGATCACTTATGTTTCACATTGTTAGTTTTATGAAGCTAAATTGTACGAGAAAAAAAAGTCCCTTTCATTAGTTTTTATAAACTTTTGTCAGGATTGAAACTGTCCTATTTACATGTGACTCGAGGCACCCGAATACCTCTGAGCAAAGCAAACATTCAGGTCACATTGGACACAAACTGCATGTTTAGATCTCTTAGTTTCAAGAGAAAACTTGCATTCAGGCCAAGTCTCTTTAATGACTAGCCTGCTTTTGAGTCTTCAAACAAGAGTCTTGTTCAAATGTTTATGACAATTATATGGGTGCCAAACCAAAATAATTGGATATTTTATTGCATTATATTTTTTGTGATGCTGCACCACTTTTGGGACTAAATTCTGCAAAACACAACTGCAGATGGAGTCTGCATGCTCCCTATGCAGCTATACCTTTATGTAGAAAATAGACAGGTGTGCGCAGGTGTGCATGCCAGCTGTCAGTTCAGTACCTGCTTCTTACTGAAGGCCATTGTTTTCTCAAAATGGTAAACACATGTAAACTGAACATCCTTGAATTAAAATAATGCCTGTGTATAAATATCTGTGTCTGGACTCAGCTCAGTGTCTTGCATTCCCTCTTATCCAGATCAAATCTTTTTCTGTTCATCCCCGCATATCCGAGGTCGATTTGCATTTTCATCCAGTTTGGATGTTTATGTAAAACTACGTTTGTTGCCTGAAAGGGTATCTGAGTATCTACAGTTTTTTTTAATTCAGTCCAAGACCTCCATGTCTTGCCTTGTGGGCACAAAGTACTGTACCTTGTCTCTTTATCTACCTACGGGACCGGGACTGATTCTTCCTGATCCAGTTTCTGTTCTGTCATCTTCAGCCTGGAACTTCACTGTGTTTGTGACTCTGTGATGAGCTTCTGTTGAAGCAGCTCTCTGTAGCCAAATTACAAAACTTCTTCCAACTAAGGGAAAATGCTTTGACTACTTTAAGTTAGAACAGAAAAGAAAAACAAAAACTTTGCATAACTATAGCTAATTAAAAAATAATAAGCATTAATCATAACAGGACAAGTTGTGCTAGCCACACAACAAAGTAATTTGGTCTGTTTAGCACTGGATCGATGTTGTGATTTTGTCACTTTTTCCTGTTTGTTATGACAACATTTTAAAACAGCAAAGGGACATGGGGACTCTGCAAGATACAACTTAATAAAAAAGAGCTCTGAGCAACTGAGCAAGCAACATATCATAAAGATTTTAAGCAAGTTTATAATTTAATCTTATCATTGATATTCATTTTACTTTTTTACTTCTACAAAGCCAGTAGAAGTGATGGTCATCAGATAAAGCTGATAACAAGGCTGGTGATAAACTATGTTTTTTTTTAAATTTTTTTTGTTTTTTTGTTTTTTTTGCCACAAGTTCCTTTGTCAGACGTACTTACTCATATACAATTAAACAAAAATTAATTGTCTGGTGTAAATACACAGGGAACACAGGGACCAACCCTTATGAGTTGTTTTTAAACCTCCATTGTAATCTGAATATGAATATCTATGTACTGTACATAGTGTGTGTGGCGCATGCAGTTCTAAAATATAATGATCAAGGCAACATGTTATTCTTCCAGCATTCCTTTAAGGGATATTGACCGGTTTTAACTCTTAAAGTTTCATTTTTGCAAACATTTTAGTTCTCTCTTTTCTTTCTTTTCCTCTCTTTAATGGATTTTCTATTTGGACAATTATTGGTGGTCCTGAATAAACATGCTCATGCAGAAGTTCTATTATAGCCATCATATACAGTTATGGACTCACACTGTCACATATAAAACTATGAGATTAATTTAAGGGCCTATATCTCTGACAGATATTACGACTACATTAAGTTAATGACAAAGCTATCATTTGTTGATACCCTGGAGGAAAGAAATCAAAAGCTGTTGAACAAACACAACACATGAGCGATATGCGCACAAAAATACACACAAACAATTGCTGAGCTGAGTAATTACAACAGAATATTGCATGGTACGCCATCATTCGATAAGACAAACATCATGAATATTCATTAGTTTGTTTATTTTCCCTGTGCGACAAACAAGACAAAAACTGCTCCAGTGAGATGTGTCATCAACACAAATTAACAATGACACAGGCGTGAACACACACAAAGGCATTAATATAAACACTCTGGTACTCTGGTGCACACAGACATTACGTTTATGATAAACAAATCAGGGACATGCACACCCACACAGATGCACTATCAAACAGTGGTACGAGACATGCATGATAGCAGCGATGCACACATGTAGTAGGTACTTTTGACACACACAAACACAGGACAGCTGTAAAACTCAATCTCCCCAACTTTGTTTCCTCTAACTTTCCCTGGGTTAGTTTTAAAGCCCCTCAAGGTCAAGTAGGATAATCAACTTTCCTCCCTGTGTTGCTTCATTAGCACCACTGAGTGATATTTCCTCTGTTTTTCTCCTGTTGTTTTTCCAATTGGTCTAATCTTTCTGTGCCTCAATATCCCGCTGTAATCCGAGAGCTGTGTTACAGCCTCCAGTGATCGCCGCACACACATCCTCACACGCCAATAACGCATGCACTTGCTGATGCAGACACTTAGCTGCGTGCAAAAACACTAATGACACTGGAAATGGTTAATAATATATGTACTTGTGAGTTTGCGTGAGGTAGAAAAATGCAGTTAGTATGCACGTGCCAATGCAGAGATGCATTCGCTCACAGTGAAAGGGGGATTCTTTTGCTTGTGTAATCACTGAAACTGTTATGTTCAATGATCAGTTTGTGGTCATACGCAGCTCCCTGTGCGGGCTGTTGTCCCTGACAAACCTTGGAGAGGACGACCGAAGGGCTGAGGATCGCCTCCGAAAGCTTCATAATTGCGATCAACCCCTCAGCTCGTAGCAAATGAGAAGACAATAATATAATTACTCCTCGAGTGAGCTTTTTTTTAAATTTTTCCGTTTGCCTTTTATCTTTTCGCCAGGCGGTGGCCATATGGTTGTATTGTTTTTGTGTATGTGCTTATTTGGGGCTGCTGGTGTGTGTGTGTATGTGTGTGCACGTGAGAGAGAGCAAGTACAGCTTAGAAAATCCCATTAAGGGGGATATGTATTGGTTTGCTGTGTTATTCAAGGCTTTCTGGGACATTAGTACCGACATATCTTTCAATGTCAGAGCAAGCGGCAGAAAACAAACTAATCTGCTTCCTCTTCTACCCTCCTTCCTCTCTCTTCCTCTCTCTTTTTCACTTGTTTTCTTTCCTTTCTGTCACTCTACATCAATCTCTGTCTCACACGCCCCCTTCTCTCTGTTTCTTCCCCCGTCTCATCGCTATGCTACTGCGAGATGCAACATTGTCCTTCGTCCTCCTTTCTGTCCTTCTCTTCCCCTTTCTTTGCACCATAAAGTCTGAATTGGTAAGTTATCAGGAGTCTTTCTGGGAGTTGTAAGAGAAGAGCGCCTCAGTTGTGCTCAATGTTACACTGTCAATCTCTAAAGTTTAAAAAAGCAAGAAAACAAAGCTGTTTCTCAGTCAACTTTTCTCCACCATTGTTTGTTCTCAACAACGGCGACAAAGCAAATCCCAAACAGCACAGACAACTAAACAGATCCAAATGCATGAACGTGTCAGTCTCTGTAAGCAGTACACAATGGATTAAGTCCAACATGATCTGTTCGAGCAATAAACCAGGTGCTTGCTTTGTTCTCAGCTGGTAAAAGATACAAAACCATACAGGTGTACTCACTGAAGACACCACACACAACGTGTTGACACAGATGTAGAATAATTTTTCCTTTTGTTTCACACAGAAGCAGTCTGTTTATCTACATGAAAGGTGCACTGTGCTGGGTATGCATGGTTACAAAATGTTTGTCTTGTTTATAACTTTATATCACTTCTTCATCACAGTTGCAATTTAACAAGGTTTCTGTGCACATTACCTACAAAAAAACAGGAATGAAATTAACAAACACAGATATTTTTAGAACTGCAGACAATATGCCACAATATGCAACTGCAGATACAAAAGCAGTAAGGCCAAAAATATAAAAAAACAGGTGAAAGAAACTTTGGAGAATTGGTAATGTTGAATGAATTGCTCTAATTGTTCTAAAGTGCAGGATATCAAAAACTCTTGACAGCTGCTTATAGTTTCTTCTGTCCCACATGGGTCTAAGCTGTGATTTTTAAAATGTGTCTGTGATGGCGAGGCGACTGAAAAGAAATATACCAGGTTAATGTGAGACTGATGCAAAACTAACAAAAAAAATTGAATATAATGTTGTAATGTTGGCCAGTACAGTGGATTTTCTTAACATGTTAACATCAACTCAAAAATAAAATAATTAAAATTATAGCTGTATTGAAGCTAATCTGATATTCAGCCCCAACTATACAGTGTTACCACCGTGCATATATCAGTTAATATCCCCCTTTCATATGCTTTCTTTAAAATTATTAATAAATTAAACACATTTTATTTTCATTCACTTTGTGAATTTATAGTCTTTCTTCCATCTCTCCATCTATTTGTGTGCTCTTTTATTATTTACAGATTCCATTGAGCACCACATTAAAAATGTGCAACCATAGATATTATCATGCATGGTAGGCAAAACACTGGAAACAAAAGAAACAATAGTAACTCTTATTCTTGGTTTGTAGGGATTCTGAGAACTCTGACTTAAACAAAAGTGTGCAAGCCTCCTAAAGCTTTGTAAAAATTGCACATACATCATTACAAATGTTCAACTGGAGATAAATACAGAAAGCAGATCACTGAAAGAGCTTTTCTAACTGAAGTGTATAGGAGGTTTGCCTTTAGGAGAACCAGCATTAAGGCTTACAGGTTGATTAGATTTTCCAGTAATTAAAAAGGGACATTTTTATATTATTTAAACTAGGTAATATTATGTGAATAAAGTTTCAGCTGAGACTTTAGAAGTATAAAGTACAAAAAAAACACTAAAAGTTTGTATTCCTAAAATTATCTCTCTCTTTTTTGCCTTTCTTGTTAAGTATTACTTATTTTGAAAAATGAAGGTCGTGGTTAATGGGGGATTTAATTTAATTGCAAAGGACCATGAACATACACCTACTCACCTAAAAAAAGACAAACCTGGTTCCATCATTATCACATTGAGTTAATGAGATTTCATCGCTAACAGCTTTGTCGTATCTTAAAGGTCAGGCCTGTGGGTGCATTAACTCATCACGATGTATGATAAGAAAAAAAAAGAAAGATCTGAGAGGACACATATGACGCAGTGTGTATTTTATTCACTTAATAGGTGATTGCACCAACAGCCTGATATACAGAATACTCTTTGAGCAACGCACTTTATCCCCAGAGCCATGAAAATGAGAATTTCCCGGAGGAGATCAATAAGCTATCAGGTTCATTTCATCATCGCTCAGTATGCTAACATCAGAAATCTCACCCACTTGAATGTTAACCGTGCCGAGCTTTTTCTCTGAGGAGCTTTCAGTTTAATGTTGCTGACTGACAACAATCTCCACCCAGTAATACCAGAAGCATGGACATCCACTGGGGACAAGCTCACAGCGATGATAACCAACACACACACATACATACACAAGTGCAAACACACACAAACATGCACGCATTCATTGCCAGATGTATCGGCATTGAATGGAATGAATACATTACAATGCTCAATATATATTGGGTCCATCAGTCGGAGTGTACTATGAGTAACATATAACAGACACACACACACACACACACACACACACACACACACACACACACACACACACACACACACACACACACACA